>CP092866.1:114185347-114279989 GCA_030710605.1 Cordylochernes scorpioides | reverse complement strand
TCCTTGATTAACCAAGAAAGGCTAACCACTGACGCGTTTCGGGCTGTTGGCCCTCATCTGTGTTGTGCAAGCTGTACCTCAACGACCAAAAAACTGGTCATTCAGGCATCCTGAAAAATCATGAAGCGGGTAGTTAAGGCCAGAATTGCGTGAGATCGCGACACAATGTGAAAAAATTATTCCGATAGATGGCGCAAGCCACCAGCAACTTTCAGTTGCACGATAGGGAGATGCCTTTTTCTTAATTTATGCACCTTATCCCAGTACAATATCACATTTGTACTATTTTTCACATTGTGTCTCGGTCTATTTATTTCATCTCAATTTACAGGTGTTACATTCGAGCACAGCTCACGAGTCACCTTGTCCAGATTATTTACACATGACGAGTTGTAATGCTGGAGTGGCCCCCCGAACCTTACAGGAGGGCAGTTGTTGGGTGTTTGGCTGTCAGCTAGCCATTGGGTCCAGGTCGTCGGATTCGGTGGCTGAGGTCAGCAACTGTAGGAATTCTTCTTTTCTGAGTTTGATTCCGTTGCAATTCCAGAAAACGATTTTTAAAGGTAATTTGCCTTTCATTGTAAGAAAGTTTTGATAATTTCTAATAATTTTTCGCACAGTTCCCTGGTGTCAGAATGAGTAGTTTTCTTTTTTGCAGTTTCAGCGTAACTTGCCTTTTGTTTTTCAACAATTTCTTCTTCTGTTTTAGTGGAGCTTGCTTGAGGTATGGTGTTAGGGGAGTTTTGTCTGGGAGGCTTTAGCTGCTGTTGTTGTGGCTTCGGAAAATTTGGGCATCCGCGGTAATTGGCTGTGTGCGCCTCTCCGCAGTTAGCGCACTTTGGTGGGAGCTGTTTCGACTTTCTTGGACCATCCTTCGAATGGTGTTCTTCAGCACACTTGACGCATTTGAGCTTCAAAAAGCAGTTTAGCTGGCCATGCCCAAAACCCTGGCAGTTAAAGCATTGGGTCACTCGTTTTGTAGTCCTTAATGATTCCACGACTATTTTTTGGTAAAGTATTTCGGTTATTCCGTAGATTCGTTTATTTTGTTCATTTTTCGGTAGCTCTACTAGGACTATATTCATCGGTATTTTGGTCGATTGTCTATGGAGTCTTTTGACAATGACCTCAGTGAAGCCCATTGAGACCAGTTCAATTACGACGTCTTCTTCTTTGAAGGCTGTTGATACCCCCTTCAATACCACTTTCAGTGGTTTTTCCTCCTGTAGTCTGTATGAATATCCTCCATTATTTTTCTGTACATACTCCCTGATTTTTTTGAAGTCGCCTATGTTTTTCGATTTAATTATGTGCTTTTTGCCTGAAATCGTGACTTGGAATGGTTCCATGCACAAGTCTTTTAGTTCTTGGCAAAGAAGCTTCCAATCTGCTACATTTTCTGCAATGACAGGAGGAATTCTCGGTTTTTTCACGTTAGTGACTGTGGTCCATGGGCCATCGTTGTCGTTATTTTCTTCATCGTCTTGCGGTGGGTGAGCTGCGTTCATTTGTTGAGAAACTCCAGTGGCGGGACTTTGTTCGTCGATGTCCATTCTAGGCGTCTTCAGATTACGCTCGCTCCTAGTTGGCGATCTTGAGTCATCCGATTGGGAGCCGCGAATTCTCTTCTTTGATTGAACCGTTTCCTCAAGTTTATACTCGATTCCACATTTGTCTAGGATCTTCGTTATTAAGGAGGCTTCGATTATGCATAGTTTCTCGCCGGTTGGTCCGATCGTCGATTTAATTACAATCGGTGGCATATTATTTTTTGCCCCCTAAAATTCTATATAAATGTAATCCAGGTTTTAGCGTGTCTCGGTCTCACGCAATTCTGGCCTTAACTACGCGTTTCATGATTTTTCAGGATTCCTGAATGACCAATTTTTTTGGTCGTTGAGGTACAGCTTGCACCACGCTGATGAGGGCCAACAGCCCGAAACGCGTCCGTTGTTAGCTTTTCTTGATTAATCAAGAAAGGTTATTTGGCCAATTCTGGAATAATTAGAAATCAACGTGAATAGTTGATATTTATTCCGATAGATGGCGCAAGTCATCAGCAACTTTCAGTTGCACGATAAGGAGATGCGTTTTTCTTATTTATGCACCTTTTCCCAGTACAATATCACATTTGTACTATTTTTTTTTTCACATTGTGTCGCGGTCTCACGCAATTCTGGCCTTAACTACCTGTTTCATGATTTTTAAGGACGCCTGAATGACCTTTTTTTTTGGTCGTTAAGGTACAGCTTGCACCACGCTGATGAGGGCCAACAGCCCGAAACGCGTCCGTGGTTAGCTTTTCTTGATTAATCAAGAATGGGTATTTGGCCAATTCTGGATTAACAAGAAATCAACGAGAATAATTGATATTTATTCCGATAGATGGCGCAAGCCATCAGAAACTTTCAGTTTCACGATAAGGTGATGTTTTTTTTCTTAATTTATGCACCTTACCCCAGTACAATATCACTATTGTACTATTTTTTACAATAAAACTCATATTTACATATTATTTATATTTATATATATATAAGAGAATATAGATATATTGAAAGATATTCAGCAATTATTTCAGCCATCTGTATGTTCGTTCTCGCTATTCATATCGGTTAGAGTATTGGAGGATTAGTGTTGGTTTTGATTGTTTTATAACACCAATTATATTCCAGTGATGGCTTTCCTTTTTTGGATCTATTTTTTTCGCAGAATTCTGCCCATTTTTCTTGTTTGAATATCCAAATTTCTTGTTCTATATTTTGTGACTAATTTCAATGAGTTCCTTTATGATTTCTTCTGTTTTATTTGTTTTAAGAAGTTCATTTTTATTGTCTCTCTCTGCAATCATTGCCTCGATATTGTGGTCCTTCCAGTAAAGTATTCACAGGTCTTTACGTCTACCTCTAGGTATCGATACTTTTGCAGCTTTGGATATGTTCAAAGAGAATTTTTCCAATTTTTTTGTCAATCGTTCTGTGATTTAATTCTTCGTTGCACAGTTCTTCAAGCTTTTCTGTAAATCTTTTTTCCAGTGTTCTTTTAATATGTTGGAAATTCTCAATTTTGAATTTTAGGGTTGTTAAAATTGTTCTGTGGTCACTGATTGCACTTTTCAGAATTTTCCATTGTGTTGTGGGTGCGATGATATAATTTATCGCTGTGATATCTATTGCGGATTCTGTGCCTGTGGACTTAGATAGATAGGTGTTCTTTTCGTTATTTAACGGCGTAAGGTCGAGGTCGGTTAGCATGTCCTCAACCTGCTGACCTTTGTTATCCTGGACAGGTGATCCCCAAGTTGGTCTTTCGGCGTTAAAATCACCAAGTATGATTGCGATATCCGAAGACGCTTCACTTAATGTCTCTATCAGGCCTGTATTGATGCTAGTATTATCGTGGTGATAAACATTTATGATTGGAATTGTTTTATCTGTAAGATAGATTTCTATTGCCTGAGCTTCTGTCGTGCTTTCTCTTGGCTTACTCTGATTATATGCGATTTCCTTAAATTTGATTTCTAGAGTTTTAATCAAAACGGCAAGTACTCCTCCGAATTTTCCCGGTCTGTGCATTCGTAGTGTTGTATAATCTTTGATATTGAATCTCAGATTCTGATTCAATTTTGTCTCCTGAGGACAATTAATATGTACATTGTTGTCACAGTGAAAACAAGTCAGCTCTTTATTTTCCTCTGGGTATCATTTATATTGAGTTGTAGTAGATTGAATTGTGTCCTCGTAGTAGATTTCTCATCATGAGCTCGAGCTGTAGCTCCTGACGCGGTAGCATTACTGGAGATATCAGTTTTGCTCTTCATTTGAAAATGGGTGCCGATGCAACGTTAGTCATCTTGGAAACGAACCAGAATTTGGTCAAATATTCCAAGGGTCCAGGGGGGACCGCAAGGAGGTGTGGTCGAACTTCTCCCCTTCCTTCTGGAATGCCGTCACTACAGGATAAATCACTCTTGGTGAAATTTTTTAAGTGTGATTCAGAATCTGCCACTGAAGCTTTACGAGCGTTTCGTTCCTTTAAAGATATTCGAAGCGGTAAAGGACCAATGAGTTGCTACTCTCTAAAGCGATTGATTAAAAGTTTTGAGGAAACTGGATCTCTGGAAGCAAAACCTCGGAGTGGAAGACCATCGACATGCAAGTCAGTGGCTGTTACGGTTTTGCAGAATGCTGAAGCTATTGAAACGTTTTCCACGTATGGAGAAGTAAGTGCTAGATAAGTTTCTCGACAAACGGGGATTTCGTATGGAACAGTTTGGAGAGAACACACATTTAGAATTTTCTATAAAAATATTCAAAAAAATTCAAAGTTTTCACGAGTTGAAAGTCAGCGATTTTGAGAAGCGTCAAGAATTCGCTGCATGGGTTTTCCGGCAAATTGATATTGATGAAATCTGGCTGTCAAATGTTCTAAGAACAGATGATGCTCACTTTTATCTAAAGGGAGAATTTAACATTCAAAACTGCCTCATTTTGGCAACAGAAAACCCTAGGAATTTTACAGAAATACCACTTCATCAGCACAGAGTTACAGTTTTGTGTGGGTTCACTTCTTCTTTTATTATTGGGCCATTTTTCTTTGAAAAAATCAATGGAAGAACTTTTAAAACCGTTTTTGTAACTGGTGAACGTTATGTTCAACTTTTGAGAGAAAAGGTTATTCCCATATTGCAGGACAGACAAGCACTAAGCGAAATAACATTCATGCAAGATGGAGGACCTCCTCATATCTCCCGCGGTGCTAAACAATTGCTGAAGGATACGTTCGGTGCAATTCGTTGATAAGTCGCCACTTTATATACCAGTGGCCTCCAATATCACCAGACTTGACGCCTTACAATTTCGGTTATGGGGGTACTTTAAGTCGCGTTTTTATCGATGCCGGCCTACCACATTGGCCATGTTGAAGGTTTCTATCAGATGGCACGTTTTATAAATTTCAACTATTTAATTGTGACCATTCTGTCATCTATCGTCTGCAGGCGGTGTTTGAGAATGAAGGGCGCCACATTGAGCAAATATTGTGGCCTAATACAAGAGAGAAGGCAGTTACCTGTGTTATATTTTGCAGCTCTTTGTTTTGGGTTATGGGAATAATAAATGCTGCTCTCACATCTTGACTCTTTTTTTTTCTGTGAACAGTAATTTTTTTATTCGTCATTTGCCCACATTTTATATTATGTCGTGCAGGCCAAAGTGTTATAACTTCTCGAATAACACTGGTACTCACAATTTTACCCCTTATGTTTATCGCTTTTCGCTCATTAGAAGAAATAGCATAAGGAATAATCTCTGTATCCCCCCAACTTTAGATATTTTGCGCAAAAAATAATACAAATGATTTTACTACCACGTTTTTCAACGCAAAAGGTCGATTTAAAAATGATTTTTTTGAAGGGATACATTTTCAAAATTATGTACAGTATAATAAACAATGATAACATTCGACAAACCCATAGGATATTTGGAATAAAGTACGACAAATATATTTTGTCACTCCCCTCTATATTTCATTTTTGGATCATGACAAATATCCAGTTAAATAGTCAAGTGTCGACAATTAGTCAAGAAACTATACATTCCTTATAGCACGAAATCCTATTAGTAGTGCCATCATAATTTTTGGTACTATATTAACATTTCAAAAATCGTGTATTGATATCAGTAGTTATTTTCAAACATTCAATCTATTTCACAAAATTACATCTAAAATAAAATATTTTTGCTACATGTTTTAATTTGCATATACCTATTTTACATATCTCAGATTGTATTTAAAAATCGTCAACCAATTCTTCTAACTTTTGGCGAAATGGTGTTTTATTAATTTATCATTTGATATTATTAGGGTTCTTTCCTGGTATTCAAAAGGGAAAATACGTGTCGTTCAGTTATATTTTTCAATTTATCAAACAATTTGGCCGCTGAATCTCTGATTCTGGTAGAGCGCCATCTCTAGCAAATAAAGTTGTAACTAAAATCAATTCCGAATTTTTCATTATTTGCCATGAAAAATCCCATTGCATCCTGAACACAATGGTGTTTACCGCATTGCTCTAGCGCAAATATTCGCGGAGTTATTAATTTTTAAAGTTGTGCGGGACTTTTGGATCACCCTGTATTTCGGAAGGTATTAAATATATATTTTCAAAGAGAGATGAAGAATTGTTTTTCTTATTATACTGAAAAGGTATTTTGTTTATCAATTTCTAAAGGTTATGCTTTCAATTATTTCTGAAGGTATATACAAGGTATTTGTATATTTATGAAAAAAATTAATAATTCATATCTAAGTGTATTGATATATATCTGAGATTATTTTGTATCTGTCTATTTCTGAAGGTATCATTATACTTCTTAACTCTTGCTACCTTGTTTGATCACCCTTTATATAACTTCTATTAAATTCCTTCTTCTATATTATATATTCATATTCTCTCTCTATTATCATTAATTATATATTTTAAATTAAAAATGAAAAAAATTTAAATATTAAATGCATATTTTCGAAAAATTGTGTATATAATTTATCGAAATTCCCTTTTCTATCTACAATCTTTAAAAGTATTATAAATTCCTATTAGTATTTGTATATGTTGAAGATATTAATCTGTGATTTTAAATGTTTCTTTTTGACCAGTACTTTTGTTTGTTTTTGCCTTTTCCTAAAATGTTTCTTTCTTCTTCTTAAGTATTATTTGTTCTATATGTAAAGCTTTGTTTTTGATACTTGAATAAACAAATTCAAGTTTATTATATTTTTTGTGTGCTTTTAAAGTAAAAACACAACAGGTTATGGACCCAACCACGCATTCACTGCGAAATATAACAAAGCAACGGTAAGCCTAAAAAGAATTCTATTTTGTTTATTACGTTAAAATTTATATTAGTAATGGCTGGAATGGATAATATTAAAATGGGTATGAATATTCCCAAATTGGAAGGATTAATAAACTGGCCAGAATATAAGAAAAATATAAAATTGCTTTTAACAATAAACAAAGTAATAGGCGTTGTTGATGGAACATATAGAAAGCCAATAAAACAAGAAACAAATGAAGAAAAAGAGGCATATGTAAAATGGGAAAGTGAAGATGCAATATCCCAATTGTTATTTACAACAAGTGTGATGCCTGATGTAAGTCAACTAATCATTCCCTGCTCAAGTGCTAAAGATATGTGGAACAAATTGTTAAGTGTCTATGAGCAAAGCTCTGGTCATAGATTAGACATGCTCTATAATCAATTCTTTAATTTTAAGAAGGATCCTACAGATGATATTTCAAAGCACATTTCAAAATTAGAAAGTTTATGGAATGATATGCAAAATGAACTTACTAAACAAGAAAATTTGAAATTGCCAGAATCCATGCTGATGTACAGAATCATAAACACCTTGCCTGATGAATATTTTGATTTTAAAAGTGTTTGGGAATCAGTGTCTAAAGAAGAACGTTCTGTAGACAATCTCACACAAAGGCTTCGGTTACTCGAAATAAGAATTCAACAGCGAGAAGAATGCAGCGCATCAAGTTCGACAGCACTAATGGCAAATGCATATGAAAATAAGCAAAATATGAAAGGAAAAGCTACCAAAAGTAATGAAAAATTTCAGAAAACAAGAGAATGTTACTTTTGTCATAGAAAAGGACACTTGGCCAAAGATTGTAGGTATGCAAAACAGAAGAAACTAAAGGAAAAAGAAAAGGATGAAACTAAATTAAAACTTAATTCAAAATTTTAAGTGAAAGTTTAATCAGTGAAAGATTCAATGAACAAGATGAAGTCATTTGGATTGGTGACTCAGGAGCTACTAACCACATTACAAGAAATGCAAGTTTTTATACTTCTTATAAGGATTTTCCTACCCAACAGACTGTTAAAGTTGGAAGTAATGAAAAATTGATAGCTTATGGAAGTAGACCTATAACAATTGAAACTTGTGTAAAAGGTAAATGGCAAACTCACTACCTAACTGATGTATGGTATGTTCCCAATTTCAGTCGTAATGTGATGTCATTACAGTCCACATTGGATAAAGGGTTTGAAATGAAAATGGATAAAAAAGGTTGTAAACTTTTTAAGACAACAACTGGAGAAGTTATTGTAGAAGGGAAAAGACTACCAGGAGGCTTGTATGGTATGTTAATAACAAGTATCAAACCTGAAAATGCTGCAGAAGTCAATTTAGCCAAAACCCAAAATGTCAATATGCTACAACTATGGCATGAAAGATTTGGACATCAAAATAAAAGGCATGTTCAAAAATGGCTTAAAGAACAAGGAATAGATGCAGTCACGGACAATGAACCTTGCGAGGCATGCATTTATGGCAAACAACATAGACTGAGTTTTGGATCAAGAGAACAATATGCTTCTACTCAACCTGGAAACTTAATTCATGTAGATGTATGTGGCCCTATGCAGGAGGTTTCGAAAGAAGGGATGAGATACTTTGTGTGTTTCAAAGATGATTTTACAAAATACCGATCAGTGTATTTCCTAAAAGAAAAGTCACAAGTCATTGAAAAGCTAGAACAATTTCTCTTGGAAACAAAGACTACTGGACATATAGTGAAAAAAATTCTCACAGATGGAGGAAAGGAGTTTGTAAATAAAGAAACCTCAAAAATTACAAACAAGTATGGTATTAATCATAGGATCACAATGCCATATACTCCACAACAGAATGGTTCAGCGGAAAGGGAAAACAGGACTTTAATAGAAGCAGCTCGTTCAATGATATATGCCAAAAATATGAGCCTAAAGCTTTGGGCAGAGGCAGTTAATACTGCTACATATGTTTTGAATAGAACAGGACCAACACAAATTGAGGGAAAGACACCTTATGAACTATGGTTTTTTTTTAAAAACCAGCAGTTGATCATCTTCGAATATTTGGAACTGAATGTTTTGTTCATGTGCCTGATGAAAAGAGAAGAAAGTTAGATGCCAAAAGCGAAAAAGGTATTTTAGTTGGTTATTGCAGTAACAAGGATGGGTATCGAATCTGGATGCCGAACTCAAACAAAGTTGTCACAAGTAGGGATGTAATATTCAAGGAAACTATACCAACATTTAGCCTTGATATTGAAAAAAGAAATAAAGATCTTTCAAGTAATCAGATTGATGAACAAAATGATACTCAAGATATTGAGAAAATTGAAAGCAATGTTCAAACATCAGACGTATACAATCTAAGAGATCGATCAAATATATCAAAACCTCAAAAGTATATTGATGCTGAAATAAATATTGCAGAAGGTCTTGAACCCAAGACATACAAAGAAGCAATGGATTCTCCAAATGCACAATTTTGGAAAGAAGCAATGAATGAAGAAATGAATTCTTTAACGGAAAATGATGTATACGAATGCACAACATTACCACCTGGCCAAAAACCAATTGATTGTAAATGGGTATTAAAGACCAAATTGAATTCTAAAGGAGAGATTACAAGATATAAGGCAAGACTGGTGGCAAAAGGGTTTGCACAAAAGAAGGGTATAGATTATGAAGAAACATTTAGTCCTGTGGCAAGACATGACACCATAAGAACTCTTTTAGCAATTGCTGCTAATGAAGACTTAAAATTGGTACAGTTTGACATAAAGACAGCCTTTCTATATGGAGACTTACAAGATCAAATTTATATCAAACAACCTGAAGGATTCAACAATGGAACAGATCTTGTATGGAAATTGAAGAAAAGTCTCTATGGACTTAAACAGTCACCAAGATGCTGGAATCAGAAAATAGTCAACTTCATGAAAGAAAGATGTCTGAAGGAAAGTACAGCTGACCCCTGTTTATTCTTCAGAAAAACAAATGATCATCTACTCATTATTGCCATATATGTTGATGATGGAATCATTGCTGGTACAAATGAACAGGAAATCAAAGAATTTCTTGATGAACTAATGTTTTCATTTAAGATCACAAGTGAACCATTAAATTACTTTTTGGGTATTGAGATAGAGCGGCAACCGGATGGGTCAATCTTTATAAATCAAAAGGCATATATAAAAAGAATTCTTGAGAAATTCAATATGTCTCAAGCGAATAAAGTGGGAACACCAACTGATAATTCTACTGTTCCTGGGGAAGCAGAGATTCTAGAAAATGTTCCCTTTCGTGAAGCGATTGGTAGTCTGATGCATCTGAGCTGCTTAACAAGACCCGATATCACTTTTGCACTGAATAAAGTTTCTCAAAAACTTGCAGCACCAACAAAATATGACTGGGAAGCAGTTAAACGAATCTTCAAATATCTTGTAGGAACAACTGAATATGGAATTATGTACCAAAAGGGTCATAAAGTAGGAGTTTTGGAATCTTTCAGTGATGCAGATTTTGCTGGAGACCCAGAAACTTTAAGATCTACCAGTGGAGTTGTGTGTAAACTGGCTGGTGGTGCTATTTCTTGGCTTAGCCAAAACAAAGATCAAGTTGCTGACATTATGATCAAAGGGCTCCCTAAGCCGCGTTTCCAAATGCTGAGATATCTACTGGGTATGAGGGACATTTGAAATCTGATTAAGGGGAAGTGTTGAAGATATTAATCTGTGATTTTAAATGTTTCTTTTTGACCAGTACTTTTGTTTGTTTTTGCCTTTTCCTAAATTGTTTCTTTCTTCTTCTTAAGTATTATTTGTTCTATATGTAAAGCTTTGTTTTTGATACTTGAATAAACAAATTCAAGTTTATTATATTTTTTGTGTGCTTTTAAAGTTAAAACACAACAGTATATATAAGCTATTATATTTGTTTTTTTCTTGTAAATGTTTATTTATGTAAATAAACATTGGTTTGCATAACGAATTTAGTATTATTTTGTGTATAATCCAATATTTTAATCTTTCACTCCCTACTTATTTCGATCTTTTCATTTTCACATCTCTCAAGAGAATCTTATGAGAAACTAAAATTCTTTTAAAATAGATTAGTGTGTGATAACAAATTTTGTATTCATATTTCAACATTCTATCATACCACATCTTAAAGGCCTGAAAATTTGAACCTAGGTTTAATCAGATGGATTGAGGGCTCATAATATTCAGACATCTATGCGAATTTCTATCCGCGTTTATGTTAAATATAAAAATATACAGAAAATTAATGAACAAAAGAAGTAAAGAAAAAACCTTGCTCATATAAAATAAAGACTATATGAGAAGATAAAGGTATAAAATAATCTGAGAAAATCTGTTAAATAACAGAAAGTAAGAAAAAGCAAGCAAACGAATGAAAATATAAGAAATTGTTGTAATACAAAAAATAATTTATAGCTGAAAATCTATGAAATAAATAGTGAAATTAATCAATTTATAAAAAAGAAAGGTATAAAATATAATATTTTTGATTCAAAATTGTTACTATTGACTTTGTGTTTAATTGAATATAAATAAATGTTTAAACATCTAATATATAATTGCTCGAATTTATAGCATCATAATCGTGAGTGAGAAAGTAGAAACTAATTTATTTTGTTTAAAAGTGAATGCATTTTTTTATATGTAACAAAAGATTTTAACACAAAATTATAACATAGTTGTTCTATGTGATGCAGTGTGCTGTAGAATTCTGGATTCTGTGTCACTCCAATGTTCCTACTGCGGTGAAACTCCAGTAAAAGGGAATATGTCATAATCTAAAACTACTCCGAGACCAAGAAGACTGTGGTTTCTCACAAGATTCAGCAGGTCCAGCCCACATGTGAGTAATGTTCCTCCATATCTAGCTGGGACAATTGGGATGGACAACGTGGGTGACAAAGTTATCTTGAACTGTGAGTTCTAAGATAGAGTTTACCCTATGTGAACGGAATTGGCAGCAGCCAGGAGATAATTTGGTGCATTTTATCAAATGTGTTGTTTGGAAAAGTGACCATTTAAAGAAATATATTTTTAAATAGTGCCAAAATATTGCTCAATAAAATTTATGTGAATTTACTTTACTGAAATACATTGATTTATAGAGGGAAAGTCAAGTATCCACTTTAAAATAGGCTAAAAGCTTATTACTAAGGTATTGTGGTTTGTCATCAACCTGAGGTCTTTCCTTAAATAGAACAATGAATAGATAGTTTCAAGTTTTATCTACTTTTTGAAAGAAGGAATGATATTTATTTCAAAAATCAATATCCTCACAACAAAGTGGCCCATCTATATTTCGGCCATATAATTAGCCTAGCCACTTTGTCAAATAAACCTCTCTGTAACTTTCTGAAGATTTCTTGAAATCCTTGTGGACATTGTGGAATCCAAAGACTGACGAGCCATTATCCTGAAACCATTATCTCGGTAACCTCGTTTTTATTCCCCGTTTTTGAACAGGTCCATTACATATCTAATGTGTTAAGACCCGTTGTAGAACCTCTCAATTTAGCCCTGTGAAATGCTACGTTTCAGCATGATAATGAACGAGCGCTTGATGCTGGAATGGTACACAGCTTCATACATACACAAATTTGTATCTGCTACCCTGGCAAGCACGTTCTTCTGAAGTTCACCATAAAAAGGATCTGGTCAATGGTTTCCAAATGACTGTCTCAACCTCACACGCCAGTTACTACAGACGATGAACTGTGGTATCGTGTAGGGACTGTATGGGATGTTTCTCTCTGTAAATGCCATTTAATCTCTGTTGGACTAAATTCCCTTGCGTAGGTGTTTTTGCTGCCATAATAGTTCTTCTGTGAAACGATTTATTAGTATTCGTATCTGTAAATCAATAAATATTTTTTTTTGTATTACCTCCTTGGGTAGCATTTTTCATTTTAATTTGTATATGTTAAATTAGTGCCAAGTTTTTATTAAACTACACTGGTAAATAACGCTGGGAATAGATTGATGCTATTTTAGAAATAGGAAAAGAGAGATAATCGATTTCAAACTTTTCCTTGTAAACTATTTCTCTCTATTCTCAGAAACC
Organism: Cordylochernes scorpioides; assembly: GCA_030710605.1. NCBI lineage: Eukaryota > Metazoa > Arthropoda > Arachnida > Pseudoscorpiones > Chernetidae > Cordylochernes > Cordylochernes scorpioides. The sequence continues at coordinate 114,267,042 of CP092866.1, read as the reverse complement.
TTTCACTCGGAGATATCCAGAGCGTTTCTTTACCCTTTTGGATAGAATTATATATATGGGTTTTATAACTCCCCTGCAGAAAATTATAATTTCATAACCTTTGATACTATACGATTTAGATTTTTAATTATAAGATGTGTTTTGATTTAATATTATTTATATATTCCCTTTCTAATAATCCGTTCTCTTTTTAGGTTGGATGCTCCTGACCTTCCCCTCCAAAGTGAAAGTGCAGCTCCAGAATAGGAAGCTTTTCTAACTTCGGTAATACAGAATTTACCTCTTATCATCTCAATATTCTCAATTGACGATTTTAAAAAGATTATCACAATTGCTAGAGTTGGGATTAGTCACTATTCCGTGCTAATAATAAAAGTTCCAAAGAAATCTAAACCGAGAGAAAATTATCAAAGGTTTTCCTTTTCTGATGGAGCTTGTTATAATTTTTATTTTTAGTTATGAAATTTTTAAAATCAATTTTTTCTATTATATGAATGTAGGGAAACAATTATGAAAACAAGGCAAAGTTTAACACTATTTAAATAACCTTATAATTACATTATTGTAAAAAAAACAGCATCATTCTCAATGATTTGAAATTGTAAAATATCCTTTTCAATTTGATGGCCACATAACATTGGAAGAATATTGTTTGTATAATTTAAACATCAACCCATGGCAAAATACAAGCTGTTGTTGTGGCCCTTTGACTTATATTGCCCCAAAAATCGTTCTGAAGAAACCTTATCAATTTTTACCATTTAGTGGAACTTGTTCGATACCCTTCAAGTTACACCTCTACTTCTAATACTGAGAAGAAAGGAACAAAAATATCTATTACTCTGTGCAGCAGTATTGTCATGACTGTGGAAATATGGTGCGAATATGGCAGAGAGCTCATTACAGCTTAAACTACTATAGTTGAATAATGTTTGAATCTTTTTTCACGGCCAGGAAGGGAGAGCAGGGGGAGTCAGTATAATAGTATGCTTAAGAACTCTTCTTTTTGAGGGTGTGGTCTCCACTCTGGAGAGGCGTCGGTGGGAGCCCTCCAGGAGGGGGGTGGGGTTGTATACCACCTCTCTCGCGACTCCCTTCCTGGACAGATAGCGCCTTAAGCCTCTTTGTGAAATTTCTATGCTGATGATTCGTCTATAATTACAATTCCACGGTTTCCAAAGAATAAGTTAGCCCCATAGCCTCAGAGGACTAGTCTGTGGCCTCCCCCTTGAACCCATAGATCCTTTGCCCTGGCTTGTGACCTTTCCCTGGGCCCTATTGATTCGGTGGTCTGGGATGTGTGCTTACTCTAAGCTGGCTATGATTTCCATCAACAGCATGCCAACTGCTTGCTCTACTTTATCTTGTGGTATCCTAACATTTACGATGGGACTCTGAATAAATATACCTAATGAAGTACTGAACAAATTAGAGTGTTAAACCTTTTTTGTTGATTTAATTCTATCCCTATATAAATTAAACTAATTTTAGAGGTGTCAATTGATTCCAAATTGGACAGTAAGTCCTGAACCTTTTACTTTTGTTAAAAATTGGAAGGCAAACTGGATTTAAATAATTTTAGTTTTTATTCTAGTTTGCCTTTTTATTTTTAATTTAAAAAAAGGTTTTCAGGGCTTATGGTCCAACCTGTATATTTCATTTAAATATGAATGAATATCTTCAACCTTTTTATATTTTTCCAGTGTTTACAACCACTTTTATATTTTACCCCTCTTTCCAGGTATTTTAAATTTGTTCATTAATTTTGAAAACATTTTTATTATTCATTGAGTATGGAGTACACGCTCCACGCTATTTAAAATATCAGTCCACTCAGAATTTAAATACAAACTGAACACAGTTGAAAATATTTAATTAAAAAGGCATATATTATATAAAAATATATACCTTTTTAATTAAATATTTATTTATGGATTGCTCTATTTTCAAAACAATAGCAAATATATTTATATGAAAAGAGTGTACCTCGATATGTTAAAGAAAAAATGTTTTTTTTTTTCTTAAACAAATCTAGGTAGGCTTTTTATATAAATATATAAAATTTTGATCGCTTTTTGACTCAAAATAGCAAATAGAGTTTTCATAAAGAGGGCAAGTGTCTGAAACGTTGGAAATAAAATATAAAAAGATTAAAGATATTCATTTATGATTTTAATTATATGACCCAACTACACAAATAGAATATTCTATAATATACATATTGGTGACAATTCCTTAACCTTTGTGTTTTGAATCTTGTGACCTGTGTAATTCCGAAGTTGTCTTTCTTAATTTATACGTTACATTTTGGTGGTAGATACTGGGTAGTTTAGAGAAACAAACTGAAGATCGCCGAGAACACCTTGGGCCATGGCTGCTATGATCTACATTTTCTGAGGCTGGATCCAGGATTTCACCGCTTTGTCAAAGCCAAGAGTTTCCTCCAAGATGACTATGTCCCTATAGCCTTTCGTAGGTTTGCAGCATCAGTGATCTGAAAAACATGATTCTCCTCCTTGTTAGTTTTATTTCTACCAGTCTGTAAGATGAAAAAACCTCGTCCGGGCAACAGACCTGCTGGCTTCCTTGCGCGGTCTCAAGTCTGGTATCAGAGTCTTCCTTTAAAATGTTCGTGTTATAGGATGCTCAGCGCGTACTGCGCTCCTGGAGCCTCTGCTAGCGTCTTCTACAGGTCACCAACTTCCGGGTGCTGCACGAGGTAAAAAAACGTCGTCCTGCGAATTTAAACAACGATCCTCACACACATCCACAGCCAGTTCGCGGAAAGAAATCTGGATTCAGCATTTCCTACAAATATTTTCTTCAAAGTTGAGGGCACCATTGGACATTCCCTTTATTCGTGTCGCCTCCGCTTAATCACCTCAGCCGACCTACGCCTCAATAACCTTTCGGGACACTACATGCCACGACATCCTGAACAATCTGCCTCGAGGTGTGCCAACTATGCGATAGATCGCTGATAAACAGCTTATAGAAATGCCGCGCCCTTTAATCATTCCAAGATGCTTTCGTCCCACAAGGTTTTTCGGAGGATCAACTGGCCGTTCTCATCGGTTTCGACTTCAAAAGAAGATCACTCAATCCGCCTCTTGTAATGAAGATATTCGACCAATCTATCTCCTTGTATCTATCTTATCTATTATTTAACTTTTCTATCGATGTTATTCTGTGGAATAAAATTATAATTAAAACAATTTATTTTATAATTCCTTTTTTGGTAGCAACTTATTTTATATTAGATATCACACAATTAATTATCATATTTGAAGAATATTTCTTCAAATTTTTTTTTCCAAAAAAAATGGATGTATTTATCAATGTCTTCTTTGAATACTTCTAAATATTAGTTTAACTATATAGAGATAGAATTAATTCAATAACACTTTTTAAAATGTGAATTTATTATCATTATTATTTCAATTTTCATTTGACCCCCAATACACTCTTGATATTGGGGTTTGTTATTCCTTTTTGGTCTATATCTCCAATATACCCTTGATATTAGGGTTTGTTATTCCTTTTTGTTCTAGATCTCCAATATACTTTTGATATTGGAGTTTGTTATTCCTTTATGGTCTAGTTCTACAATATATTCTTGATATTGTGGTTTGTTATTCCTTCTTGTTCTAGATCTTCAATATACTCTTGATATTGGAGTTTATTATTCCTTATTGTTTTAGATCTCTAATATACTCTTGATATTGGAGTTTGTTATTCCGTTTTGTTCTAGATCTCCAATATACCCTTGATATTGGAGTTTGTTATTTCTATTTGGTCCAGATCTTCAATATACTTTTGATATTGTGGTTTGTTATTCCTTTTTATTCTAGATCTCCAATATACTCTTTATATTGGGGTTTGTTATTCCTTTTTGTTCTAGATCTCCAATATACTCTTTATATTGGGGTTTCTTATTCCTCTTTGGTCCAGATCTACAATATACTCTTTATATTGGGGTTTGTTATTCCTTTTTGGTCCAGGTTTCCAATATACTTTTTATATTGGGGTTTGTTATTCCTTTTTGATCTAGATCTCCAATATATTCTTGATATTGGAGTTTTTTAATCCTTTTTGTTCTAGATCTCCAAAATACTCGTGATATTGGAGTTTGTTATTCCTCTTTGGTCTAAATCTCCAACATACTCTTGATATTGGAGTTTGTTATTCCTTTTGGTCCAGATCTCCAATATACTCTTGATATCGGAGTTTGTTATTCCTCTCTGGTTAAGATCTCCAATATACGTTTGATATTGGATCTTGTTATTCCTCTTTGCCCCCCCCCCCCAGATCTCCAATATACTCTAGATATTGGAGTTTGTTATTCCTCTCTTTTGGTCCAGATCTCCAATATATTCTTGATATTGGAGTTTGTTATTCTTTTTTGGACTAGATCTCCAAAATACTCTTGATATTGGAGTTTGTTATTCCTCTTTGGTCCAGATCTCCAATATACTCTTGATATTGGAGTTTGTTATTCCTATTTTCTATAGATCTTCAATATACTCTTGATATTGGAGTTTTTTATTCCTCTTTGGTCCATATCTCCAATATACTCTTGAAATTTGAGTTTGTTATTCTTATTTGGGTCAGATCTCCAATAAACTCTTGATATTGGGGTTTATTATCCCTCTTTGGTCCAGAACTCCAATATACTCTTGAAATTGGAGTTTGTTATTCCTTTTTGTACTAGATCTCCAATATACTCTTGATATTGGAGTTAATTCTTTTTTATCAAGGTGAATGTTTTTCACAATATATTTCTGAATTTATTCCTTTTCAAATAACAAATATCTTTCATCTACTCTCTCGCTTTCTTTCTTGCTCGGTCTCCTATCCATTTGTGTCGCATGTAATGATGATAAATTCACATTTTTATACAGACAGGGAGTAAATTTAAATTTAATTTTTTATAATTATATTTGTTCAGTACTAAATCTCTTTTTAATGATTCAGAGTCTCAATAACCAATGTAGGGTATACCTCGAGATAAGGTAGAGCTGGCACTTGGCATGTTGTTGTTTCAATGGCTGGCTGAAGGGTTGGCCACTGACTGGGCTACTGGATCGCGGGGCTCGGGTTAGGTTATAGGCTGGATCGTTGGTTCTATGTGGTTCAGGGGATGGCCACAGACTGGTCCACTGGATGGGGCTATGAGGCTGACTTGGATTCCTAATCACATCCTTCAGAATAAAATATATTTCTGAAATCCACGAATAGAATTGAACCAATATTTGTTGACTACACGTATATAATTGAAATAAATTTCTTAATTAAAGCTTTGTAATCATTTGATTGTTTCCCTAAAAAATATATTTATGTAGTCGCTAAAAACCTTCAACCACCAATTGTGAAATTTGATTTTTCAGGATAATGAAGGCCCTTGATGGAAATGATAACCTAGATATTTTCTCATTACTGTCAAGGAATTTTTACGTAGAATATGATTGCATTATTGCCACAGATGTACAACTGTTAGCTACTAAAATGATATTTCATATGTTTAAATCAGTGATAGAAAATGTTAAAGATTTTTTCATTTAATAATCAAATTATAATTAATATCATCTACTAAAAGGTTATTTATTTATGGTATTTATGTCAAGTTCATACCTAATTTTTAATTTTCAAGTTGGAGAATTAATACGTAAGTTAAACAACGACCATCTGTAATGAGGTGGTTTCAATTTGTTTTCTATAATTGAACTATACCAAAATATCTTCTAACAGAGTTGTGTGCCAAAAGTTGGAATCATAATATCAATAATAGTAAAATCATCTGTTTTGAGATGGTTGTCTAAAGTTAATTTATAGTTGAATTATACCAAGATCATCTGAATTGAGGTGGTCGCCATGTTAAATTTTATATTTGAATTATATAAAAATCATCTGCTTTGAGATGGTGCTCAATGGTTATTTACAGTTTATTTATACCAAGATCACCTGCTATGAGGTGGTCAACTTAGTCATATTTCATTATTGAGTCACTTCAAGACCATCTGAAGAACTGTTACTATGTTCAAAACAACATGTTATCCACAATGAGTGATCTCTTCACTGAAATTGTTTTATAGCATCAACAGAGATTTACTATTAATCAACCTTTATAAATATAATTCAATCAAATATTTTTGTTTTTCAAGAGAATATATTTGTATACCATATTTTAAAAATAATTTCATATTACAAAATAGCTCAGTTTTTAAATATTTTTATTAACTCACAAATTAATTAATTTATTTTAATTAATGAGTTTGAATAATTTATTAACTTTGACTGAATGGATCCCTATTTATCAATTGAACGAGTTCTAACTTTGAAATTATCAATTCATTAATTTCGTTTACTTCTAAATGTAATTATATAATTACCTATATAAAATGTCCTAAATGTCTATCATTAATTTTTTAAAAATAATTTTGTGAAATATTAAATTTAAGAAAATAATATTTTGAAATAATTTTCAGTTTCAATAAATATTCATTAATATATATATCGGCAAGCATACCATGTCAATCTAATTTATTTCTATTATATTTCAACACATGTAAGTTACTTCCTCTCAACACTACTTTTAACTAATCCTTTTCTGTGTGTTTTATAGAAGTTTTAGCCAGTCTGCTCCAACTTATATGTTGCTTCTTTTCAATCCTACAAAATAAGAAAATTGGAAAATTCGCATTCAATAAATAAATTTCAAACTCGACTCTTTTGTTAACTGGTTATTATAAATTCCATTCATCATTGGTAGAAATAAAGTAAAACATAGATGTCATCCCATCTTACTATAATACTCACAATACACTTTGTATATATTTGAACATTTTGAAGATTTCATAACAGGAAAAGTTGCCTTACACCTACACAAATTTTTAATCAATATATATTTTTTTTCAAATCGGTTTCTATTATGGCCATATATTACCCTAAGAAGCCTTTTACCAGATGAACGCCTTTTTGTTAAATTCTTAGGATTTCATAGTCGACTTATAAATACCAAAAATCTAAATCAGCTCTGAAATGACAATGGCCTTACCATCAAACCATGAATTCCAGATGAAGCGTTTTGAATTTGACAAAGCTGTTGTGCTGTCGGTTTGTCACGAGCAAATCTGCTAATTTGAAGAGACAGTCAAATGAGTTTACAATTTCTATGTCAATATCAATAGGCGATATAGCTAATTAAATTTTATAAAAAATATCTTCTTGACAAATTTATTATCAATATATGAAATTATTAATGTATCCAAATTTTATTGAGGTGAGATGTGGAATATTCTAAATATAAATGGCCAAGGTAGTTATTTATCAAGGGTTCTTAATGTTAAGCATGTTATTGCTATCTCTGCCATGGAATTAGGAACTTTGTATTTGACCATGGACCATGTGACCAAAGGGGAAAATATCGTTTCAAACAATGTATTCTATGAATGGAGATTCTACAATGTATTTTTTTCCTGAAAATTGGCAACATAAATTCACCTGTTCAAACATTTTTGGTCTTATTCAAACACTTTTATTACTCTTTTTGTTGTTATGTTATGAAATTGAAGCTTTCTATGTACCGATTAGGGCTCTAGTGCCAAAGCCATGGTATACAGGTTCGGTCTGAATTTGCCAAAACTGATTTTGTGGCTCATTATTCATCACAACCATTACGTTTTATATCAGGTTAAAAACCGAATGCATTGTTCTAATGAATATTTAAAGAGAGAGCTTCTTATTATAATTACATATTTTGATATTATAACATACACAATCATAGACAAACTTAAGGATGTTGTACCTTTTAGCATGTATATCGGGATTCAGACAATAACTCTGAAAGATATTACTGTCACCTTTATTGATGACGCGCGAAATAACCAAAGGGAACAAATTTGCATCTTTCTCCTTCAAAAAAAAATAAATAAATAAATAAAGGACGGATGATAGGCGATTTCTAAGATGTTTAACTTCCTTAACCTTTTGCTTATAGGTGAATTTTATTGTACCTAATTGAGTTATTGACCTGTGAACTTGATGTAAAACAATATGCACACCATGCACAAAACAGATATGATAAAACAATACACATTCAACACCACACATACAACATTCACAGATATCGACTACATATATTTTACATTAATTTTAATGGGTCTTTTTACCCGTTAAAATATAAATGAAGAATCGAACAAGGAATACTAAGCAAGAATAATTAAAGTCCATAGGAAACTGGAGAAAGGAGGATATTTAAAAAAAAAAATTAAGAATTCGCATTTATAATGTTTATAGGATTTCCCAAGGCTTATGAACCAAAGATCCTTTATTTTGAAAATATTTTAAAACCTGTCCATATAATAGTTATTGATAAGTAGTTTATAGAAGGAAAAATAAAGAAATGAATCTTTCTCTTCAGAATACAAAATCAACCCCAGAATTTTAATAAATACAATTCGTCTTTATTCAAAGAAGGAAGATCCTGAAATTCGAATATTTTGAACATTATAATATATTGATGAAAGTTTAATAATATTTTTGTAATTTTTAATGGATGATCACTTTATAAACAATAAACCTTAACTTTAGCACACCACAGTTTATATAGGTTAAAAATGTGAACATATGTTTTCAATCCAGGTTCTCAATGGGAACTACAATAACTTGGCCCCCTCAATACAAGCACTGCCAATTCCATACTTGGCCTTGTGCTACCTATAACACCATATTTAGCAGCAAGATTAACTAAGATTGTGTTACCATTGCTACAAGAATACTTAGTTCTATTGAGCGGAAGAGTGGTTTTAAAATCTCTAGTATTAAAGAATATTTTCAGAATTGATATGACTTGTAAAAACAGACAATTTCAAATTAATGTTCACCAGAAAATTCCCTTTTAACTTTTAAACAAGTTACATTGGGTAGACCTAGCCCATGACATGTAACGGCCGAAACTGTGCTGGAGTTTATTATCCTATTATATCCTTCTATTTATTTATATGTTAAATATATAAAACAAACCTCTTATTAATTAATTTTATTAACATCATGAAACGCGATATCCCAAACTCAGGGATATTTGCGCCAATACATTTCACTGCATTACAGCAATTCGGCTATATACAATCCTGTTCAATTCATTATTTTACATAAATTAACTAAAGAAAATTGTCCAAAGAGAAAAACAAACAACAAAGCAAAACACACAGAGCAAGCATCGCAGTTCTTTTTTTTTTTTTTCTAAGATTCCTTCTCTTTTTTCCAATTCAAGAGAAAGTTGTATATGTATTTACAAAATTGATCAAAATTTTTATACTTTTCTTTTTTGTCTACAAATTCATCAAGCTGTCCAATACTACCAAATCTATTTTCCCTAAAATCCCGGAAAATTGGGCACTCCAGAAGTAGATGTCTCGCGTCTTGAATTTCACCTCCGCAGAAGCATCCTGGTTCCTTCACGGCGCCGATAGTTGCCAAAAATTTCCCAAAATTGCCATGATCTGTAATGAATTGGATATTATAAAAATTTGGACGGAAAAATCTTGGAATTCCTAATACGAAAAAGCTTCTGAAAATTTCATTAGTGTTCTCAAAAATTTCATTCATTTTTGCGTGTAAGAATGATTTGACTATACTTGGAGCATAGGGTTCGTAAGTAATTAGATCTTCAATGGACATTTGAGCTAGATCAAATTTGATTATTCTGGATTCTATATAATCTGTTAGGAGTGGAATTTTTGCCAAGCTATGCACACAGTTTGATGAAGTGGTTTTGTATGCTCTAACTGCCCATAAAATGATCTGGTACTGCATGGAGTTCAGTTTTCGTTTACAACGATTGTTTAAATATTTGAACCAAATTTCAGAACCGTATGTAAGTACAGGCCTAATGATTGTTTTGAATAAAGTTAACCTCTTTTCAGTGTCTAAACCCCACATATTGCCACTTAGTGAACATAATAAATTTTTCATACGTCCTGCCTTACACAGAATATCATTAACATGCGGTGTAAAGTTAACTTTGTTTTTCCATTTGTGATTAGAAAATTTCATTCCCAGAATTTTTACTTGCTTGACCGGCATTATTATATTGTTATTAACCTTAATAGGTATTTTTTGTCTGTTATGTAGGTATAGCATATTAGTCTTCTCTGTACTGATCGTTAATTTATTTCTATTACACCATTGGATCACATAATTTAAGGTGTATTCACTTGCGGTTTTTAGTCCTTCAATAGTCTTATTCCAGCAAATTATTGTAACGTCGTCTGCATAACATATAATATCTGCATTCATTGAATCAAAATTTATCAACAAATCATTTAGCAAAATATTCCATAGAAGTGGAGATAAAGGTCCACCCTGTGGACATCCTTTAGTTAGTTTCTTATAAAAAGTTTCTGATTCGTATGTAAATTTCACCTCCCTTTCATTATTCAAATAAGATTTTATGATCCGTATTAAATCTGAAGGAACATCATCATTATCCATTCTTTTTATAATAGCAGGCCACCATGCATTGTCGAATGCACCCGCAATATCTATAGCTATCAAGGAAGTCAATTCTTTTTGTTTATGTTTCAATATAGTTTCTATAATTTTATCCATTCCAGTAATTGTTGATCTAGATTTCATAAAACCATGCTGCCTTGAGCTCATTAAATTATTCTCTAAATAATAGTTACTTAATTTATTTTTTATTATATTCTCAAATGTTTTAGATAGATTAGATGTCAATGATATAGGTCTATAACTTTTATTTATTTCATAATTCGTTTTGCCTGGTTTTGGAATTATTTTTAAGAATGATTTTTTCCATTCATCCGGATAATATCCCATTTCTATACATTTATTGAATAATTTATGCAGAATTGGGATTATTTTTATTTTAGCCTGTCTAATCATATTGTTACTAATGTAATCAGGGCCCGGTGCTTTTTTAATATTTGTTTTTAAAATTGTTTCCTCTATTTCCTTAGATTCGATATAAACACTACTTTTATTTTTATATTTAGGCGTATAATTTCTAATCAAAATATGATCATCTTTATCCAAACCTCCAATATCATCCTGAAATAGATCGTTCATTAAACTTTTTATTTTGTCGGTCTTTAAATGATCTGGTAAATTATCTATTAGTGGTAATCCTAAATTTCTATTTTTCGATCTCAATGACTTGAATATCCTATAAGCATTACCAAATGAGTTATTTGAATGACTTTCTTCTATAAAAATTCTCCAACTCGCTCTTTTTGCCTTTTTACTTTTATTTAAATATTTATTTCTCATTGATTTATAGGTCTTTTCAAGGACCTTTCCATGTCGGTAATACAAATTTCTAATATAGTGGAAATCGTTTTTCATTTTCTCCAGCTTCCCATCCCACCAGTATGTATTTGTTTTATGATTTCCGCTTCTTGTCTTGACATTTAGTGACAGATAAGCTGCCTCTTTAATTATTTGTGTGAGAGTCTTTACAATGTTGTCAATATCTTTGATGTTTGACGCGTGGTTTATCATGGTGATAATATTATCTACGTCTTGTATTGCTATTTTTTCGGTAAATGTTTTCCAATCAGCATCTTTTTCTATAAATTTCCATGTTGAGTTTTGAACTGTCCTTTGCCTGTTAAAATTGTGATAAATGTCAAAGGTTATTGCTACGTGATCTGAAATGTGCGTCAATATAGTCGTCTTCCAGTTTTGTACCAAACCTATTGATTTTTTGTTTGAAATCGTAAGATCTATAAAGCTAGAATTTCGGCAGGTGGGTATCTTAAGATTATGAATAAATAGGTTATATTCATCTATGATGGAGTGGAATTTGAAACCATTGGAGTTTGTTGTCGGATCAAACCAGACTGGGTGTCTAGAATTAAAGTCACCACATAGTATAATAGGTTGTTGATTGTAGGTCTCCAGAAGCTCTTGGATAAATTTTCTATGAGTGTCATTAAATCTATGTGGATGTATATAAAAGTTTGCGATAATAGTATTTGATTTTGCTGAATTTAAAGAAGTGGTTGTACAAAAGGAGTTTGTGAATTTATTGATTTTATTAAATTTTAAACTCTTATTCATAAAGATCGTTGCAGTATAAATTAGTTCATCTGTCGTTGAATGCACTATTTGAGATTCCAAATCGAAAATTACATCTCTATCAATCAGATAAGGTTCCTGTATTAGGATGATATCTGGTGGGTTGTCTTTTATAGAAGCTTGAAGCTCATTCAGTGCCAAGATACTTTTTCTTACATTTTGTTGTAAACATTTAATTCCTTTTCCCTGCATGATATTCAAACTAAATAAACAAAAATCTTAGCTGCGAAATTTGCCTAATTGTCGGTTGGATCATATCTCGTTCGTTGGATAATTCTGTCTATCTGTATTTTGTATAGAGGACAGTCCGAGGAATTAGCTCTATGATTCGGCGAGTTTCTAAATTTAGGATGTTTTAGACAGTTATAACAATTGCAATATCCTTCTATTTATTTATATGTTAAATATATAAAACAAACCTCTTATGCTCGAATCAATTATCAAATATATAAATTCTCAAAATATGCTTAATGGTATTATATAATACAGTATAAGTTTGCTGTTCTGACTCATTCTTTAAACTATACTTTATTTTCAAAATCAGCTGAACATACTTTATTATTTTTTTACATATCTTCTCCCAAAGTAACTCTAATATGTATATGATGGTATATATATGCTGCAATGAATAAAAAATTGAAATGGTACTTAATGGCTCATCAGTGGTTAACCCTCCCATTGGTTCTCCAAATAAATATTCAGATGGTTCTACTATTGGATTAGAGTGATTTTCCTATATACCCAGCATTCGCTATTAAATACAGTAAATTAGCTTTTTGAAAGAACTATGGACATTTTCTCTTCTAGAACTCTCTGTAGAAATGTTTCCAAAAAATTGAGGATTTTATGAATTGTGCTCTCTTCTCTCTCTCTCTCTCTTTTGCCTAAAATTGTATTATTAATTTTTAAGAAAAAGGAATCTTCTAATCGTGCAACTAAAAGTTGATGATCATTGCACCATTTGTCATAATAAATATCAGCGGAACGTTAATTTTTAAGTTCCAAAATTCGCCAATTACTTCTCTTGATTAAAAATTGAAATTAACCACTTCTTTTATAAATCAGGAAAAGTATTTGGCAAATTCTGGAATGTTTAAAAATCAACTATTAATTATTTTTTGCCGAAATATGGCACAAGCAATCATCAATATTTAGTCGCACGATCAAGAGATGCCTTTTTTTTAATATCTCACCCCATCCCAATACAATTTCACTTTTACATTATTTTTCATAATTTCAATATTTTTATATTTTTTTCCACAATTTAGTTACGATTTTTAGTGGATATATTTTATTTTATCAAAATATTTTCCCATAACTTTATACCATTGAAGTCAGCTGAGTTCAGAATTAGGGTGTGATTGTCATAGCTCCTAAAGAAAACAAATCAATGGATATTTTCAAACAATGCAGACGACCTATCGACCAACTCAGCAGCAGATTTCTCGATGGCCATAATCACAAAGCCAGGTTAGTTGGTCGTCGATAAGAAGTAAATCATCTTTCCAATATATTCGGACATCAAGACATTGAAATAATGCAAATTGCATAGCAAAATGAGATAGGAAATTTTAATTCCAAAAAGCAAAATTCAATTTGAATAATTTATATAAATAAAAATAATTCAATTTTCTCTAAAAAGAGATTCTGAATAATTTTTTTGAACGACCACTGTATAATTTTAAAATCTCTTATCGAGACCAGATCAATTGAAAATCGAAGATGTATTTGGAAGAATCCAATGTAAAAATGGACAGTATTTTCGAACAAAAATGCATATGACGTCAGAATATAGAAATCAAATTATACCTTTAATTCTGGATATGTCGCCACTTTGGGATATTGATTTGCAACTTTGTGAATTCAAAATATATATAATTGGATATTAAAATATAACTCTCTTTCTGTAAAAATTATAAATAGTTAGAAACAAGAGATAGAAAAGGCGACGCAATATTGTCCATACACACAACAAGATATTATAAATATAATAGACCATATAAAGGTAAATAGCAAAAACACAATAGAATGAATAGATATTTATATATATAGAGCCTGTACATAAAATATTCTATAAATATGAATATTGTGAACATATAAAAAAATTATCCTAAGTCTGTATTCTCTAAAGAATATTTTATTCATCTTCATTTACGTATGGAGATATGCGCATGATTTCTTTAATAAATCTATTTCCAAAAATAAAATATTTCTCTATTTCTCGAAGCATTCTATATATCTATTTCTAAAGGAAATATATATATATAATTGTTACTTCCAAAAGTAAAATAATTTGTATATTATTTGAAGTATTGTATCCATGTGTATATATGAAAGTTTGTACAATATTTTATATCTGAAAATATTGTATGTCTATATCTAAAAGTATTGTATTTCTCTATATTTGAAAGTATTGTATAATTGGTTTAATCTGAAAGAATTGTATTTGTTCTTATCTGAAAATATTGTATTTGTTCTTTTCTGAAAATATTGTATTTGTCATATCTGAAAATATTGTATTTGTTTATATCTGAGAGTATTGTACTTGTTCACATCTGAAAGGATTGTATTTGTTTACATCTCAAAGTATTGTATTTGTTCATATCTGAAAGTATTGTAATTGTTCATATATGAAAATATTGTATTTGTTTATATCTGAAAGTATTGTATTTGTTTATATCTGAAAGTATTGTAATTGTTTATATCTGAAAGTATCGTATTTGTTTACATCAGAAAATATTGTATTTGTTTATATCTGAAAATATTGTATTTGTTTACATCTGATAGTATTGTATTTGTTTACATCTGAAAATATTGTATTTGTTTATATCTGAAAGTATCGTATTTGTTTACATCTGAAAGTATTGTATTTGTTTATATCTGAAAATATTGTATTTGTTTACATCTGATAGTATTGTATTTGTTTACGTTTGAAAGTATTGTAATTTTCATATCTAATGGTGGGGTGTTGTTTATATCTGAATGTAATGTATTGGTCTATATCTAAAAATATTGTTCAGATATACTATAGTAGAAAAAATTATTTCTTTCAATCTTCATGACCTGGTGTAATCTTACCCATGGGATAATACAAAAATTGTATATATATCTTATATTTAATAAAGTTTTTTGCTGTTTTGAGATTGATTACTTGTAGAGGAATTATTGTTCATTTGCTTGCTTTTTGTATGCAGTCGTGGAAGAGATTATAATAAAATTAGTTAGCAAAAATAGCTTTAATTGCGCTAAAAGAATATATATAAAAAACATAATTTTGTACAAGTACTGCCTGGCTTAAGGCGTAAGAATAATTAAAACAAAATATTATTTACATAATTACAAACATGTTTGAGCCGAACCAACGGGGAACAACAACAATGAGTATTTATAGGAAAAGCGTGACCTCTGGCGGTCGATTTAGCAGTATTTGTAACTATGAAATATATTTTTAAATAAACAATAATCTTAATATAACATTTTAAATAATATCTTACTATAACATTTTAAATAATCCTTTTATATAACATTTTTTAAATAATACCTTCATATAACATTTCCCCCCTGTGAAGAAAATAACATAGGTTCATTCAGAGAAAAGTGATAAAATATAGCTTAAAAAAAAGATAAAATGATTGATGGAAAGAAAAGGTGAGGTGATATTCACTTATCATATTGGTTTTTGGATGGTAACCAATAGACAGGAAATACAAAATGATACATAATATGAATAATAATAAAAATATGGTAAAGAGTGAAAATGTAAAGAGAAAGAAAAGTGTTCCATAATCGTATTGGCTTGTTGTGAACCAATAGATTGGAAATAAACGAGAAAAAAATGATACACATAATATTAAAAATGAGGAAGGAAAAATAAAATGCATGATTATAACAAAAGTGATAAATAAAAGGGTGATATTCCTTGATCATATTGGCTTGTTGTGAGCCAATAGATTGGAAAAGACATATGAAAATGGTACACATATATTATATTAAAAATGAGGAAGGAAAATAAAATGCAGAATTATTAAAAAGTATATGAATGAAAAATATAAAAATGATAGCATTGAAAAAAACATTGGATGATTATTAAAAATAGGCATTTGTGAAAAGTAATAAAAGGCAAGGGTAATATTATGTACAAAAAGGAAAATGTGCAAATAAGGAATGAACATGTTAAGATTTAAAAAAGGTAATGTGGTAGGAATAAAGAATGGGTATTGAAAAAAGAATCAAGGTGAACAAAAACAAAAGTTAAAATTTACATATGTTGGTATCGCTAAATTTACATATTAGTTAGGCGCTTTGAGATGTTAACACAGGAAATAAGCAATGGGGGTAATAATGCAAATTTTGAAAATAAAACATTGTGAAATGAGATTAAATGAGAAAATATCAAAATATTAAAAGCTAGGAAATTTAAAATATATTGAAATGTGAAGCTATAGGGTATTGTGGCCATTAACGAAAATGAGACATAGTGGAAATATGATTTTTTTTAGAATGTTAAAGATGGTTTAATAAAATATTGATAATGTAAAAGTAGGTATAATCATTTTGTTGTTGTCCTCCTGGCCGACTGTTTTACATATGGTGTATTAAAAATGATAGTTGTAAATGGTTTAGCTTAAAATGCAAAAGTTTAAAAGTAAAAATATGGAATAAGAAATATTATATTTAGATACAAATTATGCAGAGAAAATAAAGCATTTTAAATTTTAAATTGCAAATATATTTAAGAAATGACATAAAAGGGATGTAACTATAAGAAAATTAGTGATTTAAAACTATTGTAAACACGAGAGAAAAAGTAAAAATGGGGTAAATTATGCAAAAGTCAGATACAAAGTACCTTGAAATTGAAGATGGGCTGTATTTGCAGATCTCGGGCGATGGCTAGTGTTGGGCGGAAGGTGTGATGGGTGGAGTTGATTTCCGGAGATGGCTATGTTTGATTGTAGAGGCTATGTTTGCTTGCGAATAATGCTATGTTTGCTTGTGGAGATTACTATGGTTGATTGGAGAAGGCTATGGTTGATTGGAGAAGGCTATGTTTGTTTTGAGATGGCTATGTTTGCATGGAGATGGCTATGTTTGCTTGGAGAAGGCTATGTTTGTTTGGAGAAGGCTATGTTTGTTTGGAGATAGCTATGTTTGTTTTAAGATGGCTATGCTTGTTTGTAGAAGGCTATGTTTGCTTGTAGCGGATATGTTTGATTGTGGATGACTATGGTTGCTTTTTTCGATGCTATTGTAGATGAATATTGTTGATTGTATAGACTATGATTGAGGTAGGCTATTCTTGACTGCTTATAGGTGACTATTTTTGTTGGAGAAGGCTATTTTTTGATTGGGGTATGTTATGTTTGATTTGCATAATTGAAATTAAGCTTTGTTTGTTGATGTCTATTGTTGATTGTAGATGACTATTGTTGATTGTAGATGAATATTGTTGATTGTATAGACTATGATTGATTGAGATAGGTTATTCTTGGTTGAAATGAGCTATTTTTGATTGAAATGAACTATTTTTGATTGGAGAGGATTATGTTTGATTGAAGAATTTGCATATTAGTAAATGAACTATTTTTAGGTGAAGGATTTGCATAGTTGAATTTGAAAACTTTGCTTTTGCCATTTTAAAAAATAAACAGGTAAATATCCTGTCGACTATTCTTATATTTGATAAAGTTTTTTGCTGTTTTGAGATTAATTACTTGTAGAGGAATTATTGTTCATTTGCTTGCTTTTTGTATGCAGTCGTGGAAGAGATTATAATAAAATTAGTTAGCAAAAATAGCTTTAATTGCGCTAAAAGAATATATATAAAAAACATAATTTTGTACAAGTACTGCCTGGCTTAAGGCGTAAGAATAATTAAAACAAAATATTATTTACATAATTACAAACATGTTTGAGCCGAACCAACGGGGAACAACAACAATGAGTATTTATAGGAAAAGCGTGACCTCTGGCGGTCGATTTAGCAGTATTTGTAACTATGAAATATATTTTTAAATGAACAATAATCTTAATATAACATTTTAAATAATATCTTACTATAACATTTTAAATAATCCTTTTATATAACATTTTTTAAATAATACCTTTATATAACATATATATTTGTCTGAATCTAAAAATAATATGTTTGTTTCAAGTGAAAGTAGTATAGTTTTTATATCTGATGGGTAAGTATTTTTTTATTTCTGAAGTATTGTATTTGTCTATATCATAAAGTATTGTATTTGTGTATATTTCATGAAAGTATATTTATCTTTGTTAAATTATATTTTTATCTATTTGTGTGAAAGCCATTGTATATTTCAATTTCTTAAAGTTAAAATTTATCTATTTATAAAAGTATTGTATTTGTCTTTTTATAAAAGTATTGTATTTGTCTATTTATAAAAGTATTCCGTTGTTTTTTTT
Source organism: Cordylochernes scorpioides (assembly GCA_030710605.1). Lineage (NCBI taxonomy): Eukaryota > Metazoa > Arthropoda > Arachnida > Pseudoscorpiones > Chernetidae > Cordylochernes > Cordylochernes scorpioides. The sequence continues at coordinate 114,248,514 of CP092866.1, read as the reverse complement.
TATAAAACATTGTATTAATATTATATTAATAGCTGTATTTGTCTATATCTAAATATTTTGTCTATTTATACAAGTAATGCATTTATATATTTCTGTTGATATTGTAATTATCTGATTCTGAAATCATTTTCCGTCTATTTCTGGAGGTATGTATTCATAGAGAGAGAGGGGTTTCTGAAAATAATGCATTTATATGTATACTTCTTAGGTATTGTATATATTATTTCAGTATTTGCTATTATATATTTGCTATTATACTGGAATGATTTTTTTGCCTATCTCTTTCTGAAAATATTGTACAATATATATTTTTTCAGGAGAGAGAGGAAGTATTGTATTTGCTATTTTAATGAGAAGGTATTTTGTATATCTATTTCTAAAAGTTACGTTTTCATTTATTTCTGAAGATGTATATATAATGTATTTGTATATTCACACATGAAAAAACAATGTAATAATTTATATCCATGAATATTGATATATTTCTGAGAGTAATTTGTATCCGTCTATTTCTGAAAGTATCATTATACTTCTTAACATTTTCTACCTTGTTGATTAACCTTTTTTTGGATAAATTATATAACTTCTATTAAATTCCTTCTTCCATATTATATATTCATTTCTCTCTCTCTCTCTTTTATTATTAATTATATATTTCAAATAAAAATAAAAAGTACTATAAATATTAAATGCTTATTTTTCAAAAATTGTGTATATAATTTTCGAAATTCACTTTTCTTTCTTCAACCTTATAAAAATCCTATTATTATTTGTATATATAAGCTATTATATTTGTTTTCTTCTTGTAAATGTTTATATGTAAATATACCTTTGTTTAAATAAATAATTTAGTATTATTTTGTGTATAAACCAATATTTTTATCTTTCACCACTTATTTTAATCCCTCTTCATTTATAAATCTCTCAAGAAAGAATCTCTTATGAGAGAGATTAAAATTATTTAAAAATGGATTTGTGTGTGAAAAATAATTAACATACTGTAAAACTACACCTTAAAGACCTGAAAATTTGCACCTAGGTTCAATCAGATGACAGTGATTATTCATAAAATTTCAGACATCTATGCAGATTTCTATCCCCGTGTGTGTTAAATATAAATAAATGAAGAAATATAATAAACAATAGATAGAAATAAAACCTTTCAAAAATAAAAATAGATACTATATGAAAAGATATAAGTGTAAAAAAAATCAGAAAAAAAACTTAAATAACAGAAAGTAAGATTAAGCAAGCAATCGAATGAAAATACAAGAAATTGGTGTAATACAAATGAATAATTTTGGGCTGAAAATATATAGAATATATAATAAAAAGTAATCAATTCATAAAAGAGTATTGTATAAATAAAATATAATCGTTTTATTTCAAAATAATTACTATTACCTTCGTGTTTAATTAAATATAAATAAGCATTAAAACTTCTAAAAAAAAAGAAACTCAAAATAATAGCATCATAATCGTGAATGAGAAAGTAGAAACTAATTTATTTTGTATAAAAGTAATGCATTTGTTTTATGAATCATAAAAGAACAATATATATTTATAGAAAGCATTTTAGGCAAATAATTGATTCAAAAATATTTAAGAGAAGGCTTACATTAAAAAGGTTCGTTAAACATAATAAATTAACATTTCAGCTGCCACTATAAAGTAGATTTTTATGACTAAAGATAAAAGCGACAAGGCAGACATTTTATTTGAAGCAACTCCCTATCAAGTTTAAATATTATCTAACTTTTACATAGTATATCAATATATAAGGAATTTCTCTACAGACTCATTTTGTTTAGTTTACATTTTTAATTGTTGGCTATATATTTATAGAGAGAGAGATCTTGAAGAGTTATTTTTCACACGAACCCTTTTTCCCCTTTAAATTCAAAATATACATCTTCTTAAAGAGAAGTTTTTATATTTGAACTACGAATAATTTTTTGAGTCATGAGTCAATGGGATTTGTGTATGCTGGTTCCAAATTTTCCAAATTGCACCAAATACATAAATTTAAAGGGAGAGGTGGTGTCTTTTTTTAGAACATATATATGCTAGAAAATTCTCTTCAAGGATTATTATATTTGTGGCATCAGTTTTAATCGCGGTCTGAATAATTGTATTATGTCAAATGAAAATAACCTGATTGGCTCTTTTGGCAATTGTAATATTGTAACAAATTATTTTATACAAAGCAATGTTCAACGCGCCATTGATATATAACCTATGAAGACATTAAAAGACGCGAATGTATTTTGTTTACACACGAATAAATAAAATAACTCAACTCTCCTTACTGCGATGAAATAAAATTGAGAAGGCAGAGCATATCAGTGGTGAACCCTCTCAGCGGTTTCGCTAATTCTATATACCAGAGCACTTCTTTAGAGCGCAACTACTGTATAGGATCATTCTGCTTATATATGCTAGACTGGAGGGTGTAACATTATAAATTGTATTTGAGAAAACTTTGGACAAAAGCTTTTAGGACAGAGGATTTACATTTAAATATTAACATTGAGCAATTATTGCATTATTTGTCTTTGAATAAAAAAATTCCGTCGTTGCATTTTCAATTCCTTTTCCTCAATATCTACATGTGAGAATCTTCCAATTTTGTTATTTAGTTTAAAGAGAAACTGTGCAAAAGCTCTGAGCTGGCTTTATATCTATATTCATGGATCGGATAATATTGATTTACTATATAAATGCTAGCAGAAGGACCTGACTTTGCCAAGCTTCTCCGCGATGAAAGTTTACCAAACGAATTTGAGTTATCAAATCTTGTTCATCATGATTGTATTACGCTCATTCTAATTTGTAATCTTGAATATAATAATGAACTTAGGACAGAAAAACACTATTGGTATAGTAGTTTCTAATTTACTCTTTAGAAATAGTTAATAGATTTTAACACATAAGGTAACATAGTTGTTCTATTTGGTGTAGTGTGCTGTGGAATTCTGGATCTTTCTCCTATGTTCCTACTGCGGTGAAACTCCAGTAAAAGAGAAGATGCCATAATCTAAATCTACTCCGAGACCAAGGAGGCTGTGATATTCTACAAGACTTACCAGGTCCAGTCCACAAGTGAGTAATGTTCATCCATATCTAGCTAGGACAATTGGGATGGACAACGTGAGTGGCAAATTTCTCTTGAACTGTGAGACATCTTCTAAGATATAATTTTCTCTATGTGAACGGAATTGGCAGCAGCTAGGGAATACTTAGATGTTTTTTATCCAATGTGTTGTTTGGACGACTGATCATTCAAAGAAATGTATTTTTAAATAGTGTCAAAATAATATCAAATCCAATTTATAGGAAAATATTTATTGTAATATATATTGATATTAAAAAACGAAATAAAAAATAAAAGATAAAAAGATCAGGTGTAGAAATCAATATTAAAAATGGCATATCCTGACCAGGAGCACGTGTGCTTTACAGAATGCTTTACAGAACGCGTTCGTGGATGGCTTTTCTTGATTTATCAAGAAATTGGGTTGGCCAAATATCAGGGAACAGGCTAAATCAATGTTTAGTTGATTTCTGTTCCACCAGATGGCGCTCTGCCTTCTGTAAAGCACACGTGCTCCTGGTCAGGATATGCCATTTTTAATATTGATTTCTACACATGATCTTTTTATCTTTTATTTTTTTATTTCGTTTTTTAATGTGCTAAGCGTATTTACGCAAGTTTGGCCTCAAATACCCATTTCTTGGTTTTTCAGGAAGCCATTGGGATCAAAAAATATTTTTTGGTCGCAATGGTTCAGCCTACTCCACGCTGACGAGCGCCAAAAGCGCGAAACGCGTTCGTGGATGGCTTTTCTTGATTTATCAAGAAATTGGGTTGGCCAAATATCAGGGAACAGGCTAAATCAATGTTTAGTTGATTTCTGTTCCACCAGATGGCGCTCTGCCTTCTGTAAAGCACACGTGCTCCTGGTCAGGATATGCCATTTTTAATATATATTGATATGTAAAGGTAAAAGTCAAATATCACATTGGAATAGGCTAAAAGCTTATTACTAAGGTATTGTGGTTTTGTCATCAACCTGAGTTTTCACTTAAAAAAAAACAATAAATAATTTATCTTTAATAGGAAAGGAGGCAAGCCATCAGCAAAAAGTTGCACAATAAGGAGATGCGCTTTTATTAAGTTAGCTTTAAGTTTTATCTTTTTTTGACAGAAATTATCTTTCTTTTGAAAATCAATATCCTTACAACAAAATTTCCATCTATATATCTGCCATAGAATTACTTTGACAAAAACATATATTTGTCACTTTCTGAATATTACATGAATCTCTTGTCGACATGTTGTATAAAGGATTAGCATGAAACCATTATCTTGGTCACCTCTTGTTTTCTTTCTCGACGTTTTTAAATACTTTTGGTTTTCTTTCTATTCTGCAAACATTCACTCTGAGATAACCTGAGCGTTGCTTCAGCCATTTGAATAGAATTATATATATGGGTTTCATACTCTGTGGTAAATTATAATTTCGTAATCTAATAACCTTTGCTACTATTCAAATTACACACGCAATATATTATTAATTTTGCTATATGTGCACAGAGTTATTACAAATAGCTTCACGCAATTCTACAACCTTTTATTATATGTGTATTAAATGAATATTATTTATTAATGTCCCTTCCAATAACTCGTTTTGGTTTAGGTTGGCTGCTCCTGATCTCCTCCTCCAGCGTGAAAGTGCAGCTCCAGAATAGGAAGTTGCCTAATTGCGGTAATACAGAACTTACCTTTTTTCATTTCACCTAGATCAATGGTATGCTTTAAAAAATGACGATTTTCAAAGGAGTAACATAATTGCTAGATTTGAGTTCAGTCAAATATTCCGTGCTATTGATAAAAATTTCGAAGAAATCTAAACAGAGAGAGATATACTTCAAATTACCAAAGGTTTTCCTTTTCATTTGGAGCTAGTTTTAATTTTACATTTTAGCAATGAAATTTTGAAAGGAATCAATTTCTTCCATTCTATGAATAAATGGAAAAAATTATGGAGACAAGGCAAGCTTTTACACCATTTAAATACTTTAGGGATTACATTATCATAAAATCCACAGCATTATTCACAAGGATGTGAAATTATAAAATATCTTTTTAATTTTGATGACCACATAACATTGGTATAATATTGCTTGTGTAAGTTAAACATCAAACCATGGCAAAAAATACAAGCTGTTGTTGTGGCCCTTTGACTTATATGGCCCCAAAAATCGTTTTGAAGAATCCTTATTATTTTGGCGTCATTTGGTGGACCTTGTGCGCTACGCTTCAGGTTACACCTCTTCTTTTCATATTGAGGGCAAACGTACAAAAATACCTATTACACTGTGCAGCAGTATTGTGATTACTGTGTAAATGTGGTGCAAATATTACCAAGTTCAAAGAGCCCATTCAGCGCTCGAACTGCTATCAATGGATAATGTTGGAATCCCATGTGATGACCAGGAAGGGAGAGCAGAGGGAGTCAGTAGGATAGGATGCTTAGAAACTCTCCTTTTTGAGGGTGTGGTCTCCACTCTGGAGGGGCGTGGGTGGGAGCCCTCCAGGAGGGGGGTGGGGTTGTATACCACCTCTCTCGCGACTCCCTTCCTGGACAGATAGCGCCTGAAGCCTTTTTGTGAAATTTCTATGCTGATAATTTGCCTATAATTACGATTCCACGGTTCCTAAAGAGTATTTAGCCCCATAGCCTCAGAGGACTAGTCTGTGGCCTCCCCCTTGAACCCATAGATGCTTTGCCCTGGCTTGTGACCTTTCCCTGGGCCCTATTGATTCGGTGGACTGGGATGTGTGCTGACTCTATGCTGGCCATGATTTCCATCAACAGCATGCCAACTGCTTGCTCTACTTTATCTTGTGGTATCCCAACATTTACGATGGGACTCTGAATAAATATACCTAATGAAGTACTGAACAAATTTGAGTGTTAAACCTTTTTTGTTGATTTAGTTTTATCCCTATATAAATTAAACTAATTTTAGAGGTTCCAATTGATTCCAGATTGGACAGTAAGTCCTGAACCCTTTATTTTTGTTAAAAATTGGAAGGCAAACTAGATTTAAATAATTTTAGTTTTTGTTCTAGTTTGCCTTTTAATTTTTAATTAAAAAAGGGTTTTCAGGGCTTATGGTCCCACCTGTATATTTAATTTAAATAAAAATGAATATCTTCAACCTTTTTATATTTTTCCAGCGTTTCCAACCACTTTTATATATAACCCCTCTTCCCAGATATTTTAAATTTTCTTCATTAATTTTTATTTTATTATTATTATTTTTTTTAGTATGGAGTACACGCTCCACGCTCTTTAAAATATCAGTCCACTCAGAATTTAAATACAAAGAAAACACAGTTGCAAATATTTAATTAAAAAGGCATATATTATATCTAAATATTTGCCTTTTTAATTAAATATTTATTTATGGATTACTCTATTTTCAAAAAAATAAAAAAAAAATATTTTTTAAAAAGAGCGTACCTCGATATGTTAAAGAAAAAAATGTTTTTTTTTCTTAAACAAATCTAGGTAGGTTTTTTATATAAATATATTGAATTTTGAATGCCTTTTGACACAAAATAGAAAATAGAGTTTTCCTAAAGAGGGCAAGTGGCTGAAACGTTTAAAATAAAATATAAAAAGATTGAAGATATTCATTTATGATTTTAAATATATGACTCAGCTACACAAATAGATTCTCCATAATATACATATTGGTGACAATTCCTTAACCTTTGTGTGTGTGAATCGTGTGACCCGTGTAATTCTGAAGTAGTCTTTCCCAATTTCTACGTTACATTTTGGTGGTAGATGCTGGATAGTTTGGGGAAAACAAATGTAGATCGCCGAGAAAACCTTGAGGTTATGGCTGCTATGATCTACATTTTCTGAGGCTGGCTTCAGAATTTCACCACCGTGTCAAGCCAAGAGTTCCCTCCAAGATGACCATGTCCCTATAGATGATACAACAAAGCCGCTCTTCACACCATAAGAAAAGAACGCAAAGTTACTATTGACAGACGTCCAAGACATATCTTCACTTCGAGGAGAGGAGCCTTTTAAGCCTTTCGAAAGTGTACATTAACGTTGATCTGAACAACCTGGTACTCCTCCTCGTCATTTTTATTTCTACTCGTCTGCCAGATGACAACAGTCTTGTCTGGTAACCAGACCCGCTGGCTTCCTTGCGCGCCCTCAAGTCTGGTGTCGGAGCCTTCCATTATAATGTTCCTGTCATAGGATCTTCAACGTATGCTGCGCTCCTGGAACCTCTGCTAGCGTCTACTACAAGTCACCAACTACCGGGTGGTGCACGAGGTAAAAAACGTCGTCTTGCGAATTTCAACAACGACCCTCACACACATCCACAGCCAGTTCGCGGGTTCAGCTTTTCCAACAAATATATTCTTCAAATCTGAGGGGCATGCTGGGATATTCTCTTCATTTGTGTCCCCTCCGCTTCGTCTCCTGGGCCGACCTACGCCTCGGTTATTCTTCGGGGAACTACATACCACGACATCCTGAACAATCTGCATCAAGGTGTGCCAATTATGCGAAAAATCGCTGAAAAACAGCTTATGGAGTTCCCGTACCCTCAACCATTCCAAGATGTGTTTGCTTCCTCCCTTCCCCCAAAATGTTTCTAGGGATCAACTGGCCATTCTCATCGGTTTCGACTTCAAAAGAAGATCACTTATTCCGCCTCTTGAATGAAGACATTTTGAACAATCTATCTCCCTGTATCTATATTATCTACTTCTAACTTTTCTATCGATGTTATTCTGTGGAATAAAATGGTAATAAAATGATTTATTTCTCAATAATTATTTTGGTAACAACATATTTTATATTAGATTACACACAAAAATTTATCATATTTAATTTTTTTTTTTTGAAAAATAAATATTCAATAAAATGCATTTATTCTTAATATTGTTTCTTTTTGAAACCTTCTAAATATTAGTTCAACTATATAGAGATAGAATTAATTCAATAACAGTTCGTAAAATGAGAATCTATCATCATTATTATTCCAAATTTATTTGATCCCCAATATACATTTGTTATTGGGGTTTGTTATTCCTTTTTGAAATCCAAATCTCCAATATACTCTTGATATTGGAGTTTATTATTCCTTTTTGGTCCAGATCCCCAAAATACTTTTGTTATTGGGGTTTGTTACTCCTTTTTGGTTCTGATCTCCAATATGCTTTTGATATTGGAGTTTGTTATTCCTTTTTGGTCCAGATCTCCAATATACTCTTGATATTGGAGTTTGTTATTTCTATTTGGTCCAGATCTCCAATATACTCTTGATATTGGGGTTTGTTATTTCTATTTGGTCCAGATCTCCAATATACCTTTGATATTGGAGTTTGTTATTCCTTTTTGTTCTAGATCTCCAATATACTCTTGATATTGGAGTTTGTTATTCCTTTTTGGTCTAGATCTTCAAAATACTATTGATATTGGAGTTTGTTTTTTCTCTTTGGTTCTGATCTCCAATATGATTTTGATATTGGAGTTTGTTATTCCTTTTTGGGGTCCAGATCTCCAATATACTCTTGATATTGGAGTTTGGTATTTCTATTTGGTCCAGATCTCCAATATACTCTTGATATTGGGGTTTGATATTTCTATTTGGTCCAGATCTCCAATATACTTTTGATATTGGAGTTTGTTATTCCTTTTTGTTCTAGATCTCCAATATACTCTTGATATTGGAGTTTGTTATTCCTTTTTTGTCTAGATCTCCAATATAATCTTTATATTGGAGTTTGTTATTCCTTTTTGGTCTAGATCTTTAAAATACTCTTGATGTTAGTGTTTGTTTTTCCTTTTTGGTCCAGATCTCCAATATACTCTTGAAATTGGGGTTTGTTATTTCTTTTTGGTCCAGGTCTCCAATATACTTTTGATATTGGGGTTTGTATTTCCTTTTTGATCTAGATCTCCAATATACTTTTGATATTGGAGTTTGTTTTTCCGATTTGGTCCAGATCTCAAATATACTCTTGATATTGGAGTTTGTTATTCCATTTTGTTCTAGATCTCCAATATACTCTTTATGTTGGTGTTTGTTAATCGTTTTTGGGCCAGATCTCCAATATAACCTTGATATTGGAGTTTGTTTTTTCTTTATGGTCCAGATCTCCAATACAACTTGATATTGGAGTTTGTTATTCCTTTTTGATTCAGAATATATTTCTGAATTTCTCTTTTTTTCAAACTCCAAATATCTTTCACCTACTCTCTCGCTTCCATTCTTGCTCGTTCTTCTACCCATTTGTATCTCAAGTAATGATGATAAATTCACATTTTTTTACAGAAAGGGAGTATTTTAAATTTAATTTTTTTAAATTATATTTGTTCAGTACTGAATCTCTTTTCAATGATTCAGAGTCTCAACAACCAATGTAGGGTATACCTCGAGATAAGGTAGAGCTGGCACTTGGCATGTTGTTGTTTCAATGGCTGGCTGAAGGGTTGGCCACTGACTGGGCTACTGGATCGCGGGGCTCGGGTTAGGTCATAGGCTAGGTCATTGGGTCTATGTGGTTCAGGGGATGGCCACAGACTGGTCCACTGGATGGGGCTATGGGGCTGACTTGGATTGATGAGCCCATCCTTCAGAATAAAATATATTTCTGAAATCTACAAATAGAATTAAACCACTATTTGTTGACTACGCGCCTATACTATAATTTATTTCTTGTTTAAAGTTTTGTAATAATTACATTGTTTTGCTAAAAGTATTTTTATGGAGTTTACAAAAACCTTCACTAACCAATTGTAAAATATGATTTCTCATGAAAATGAAGGTCAATGTTGGAAAGAATAACCGACATATTAACTCATAACTGTTAGATAATTTTTAAGTATAATTATATATCATTATTGTCACAGATGTGCAACTGTTAACCTGCTAAAATGATATTTCCTAAGTTTAAGTCCAATGAGGAAAAATAGAAAATATATTTTCATTTCAAAATGAAATCATCATTAATATCAGCTACTAAGAGCATATTTATTTATGTTATTAATGTCAAGGTCATATCTTATATAAAATTACAAAGTTAAGGAATAAATATGTAAATTGAACAAAAACCATCTGTAATGAGGTGGTTTCAATTTGTTTTCAATAATTGAATTATACCAAAATATCTTCTATCAGAGTTGTTTGCCAAAGGTTGGAATCATAATATCAATAATCGTAGAATCATCTGCTTTGAGATGGTTGTCTAATGTTAATTTATAGTTGAATTATACGAAGATCATCTGATTAGAGGTGGTCACCTTGTTAAATTCATATTTGAATTATTTAAATCATCTGCTTTGAGGTGGTTTCTTACTGGTAATTTACAGTTGATTTATACTAAGATCATCTGCTATGAGGTGGTCACCGTAGTCATATTTTATATTTGAGTCACTTCAAGACCATCTGAAGAACTGTTCCTATGTTCAATACAACAAGTGATCCACAATGAGTGATCTCTTCACTGAAACTGCTTTATAGCATCAACAGAGATGTTTATTATCAATCACCTTCTATAAATTGATGAAAATATTATGTGTATTATCAATAGAATATAGTTGTATACCATATTGTTTAAATAATTTCAAATTACAAAAAGAGTTCACAGTCTTGAAATATCTTTTATTAACTTCCCAAACTAATTGATATATTTAAATTAACCAGTTTGAATAATTTATTCACTTTGACTAAATGTATATCTAATTTATAAATGAAGCGAGTTCATATAATTTGGAATTATCAAATAGCAATTCATTAATTTCATTTATTTCTAAAGTTCTTGAATAAAATTACCTGAATAAAATATCCTAAATGCCATTCATCATTTTCAAATAATATTTTAAAATATTTAATTTTTCAGGAAATAATAATTTAATGTTATTCACACTTTCAAGAAATATTCGAAAAAATATATCGACAAACATACCATGTTGATGTAAAGCAACTGTAAACAGTTCTCTCAAATTTCAACGCCTGTAAGTTTATATCCCTCACCAATTCTTTTAACTAATCCTTTTCTGTGTGTTTTATAGAAGTTTTAGCCAGTCTGCTCCTAAATAACTTCTGCTTTACTTCAATCCTAACAAAATAAAAAGTTTTCGAATGCGCAATCAATAAATATTTTTCAAACTCAACTCTTCTGTGTAACTGTTCATTTCAAATTCAATCCATCAGTTGGAGAAATAAAATAAAACATAGGTGACACACCCCAATCTTATTATAGTACACACAATACACATTTTTCTTATCTATAATTTTAAATATTTAATGATTGTAGAAGAGGTAGCATTTTCTTTATCAGATCAATATATTTCCAACAATATCTGTTTTTTTTTTATTTTGGCCATAGGATAAGTCACAACACTTTATAACAGATGAATACTTTCTTTTCAAATTCTATGTATTTTATAGTTGCCTTGTGGATATGAAAATATCTAAGTCCGCTCTGGACTGACGAGAGCCTTAACCCAAAACCATGAGCTCCAGATATGGTGATATAAAGTTGACAAAGCTGAAGCTGTTTGGCTTTGTCACCAAATAAATCTTCTAGTCCAGAGAGAAAATCAATTGATGTCGCACAGCTTTTGTATACATTTTGATATGTTAGATAGCCATTTATTTTTAGCTAAATAATCTTGAAAAGGTTTTATTTTTTCCAAATTATAATTATTTTCTGGTAAACATTCTAAACATAAATGGCTTAATAATTTATTAATAAAAGATTTTAATGTGAAGTATGCTATTGATATCTGTCATGGAATTTTTAGCTATTGTATTTGACCATGGACCAGCGCACGTCTCCAGGTCGAGGGTAGGTACGACCTACAGATATGAAGGCCATCTGTGAAACAAGCAGAATAACTCTGACGAATAAATAGTTGTGGACCAACAGCAGCATTGTTAGAAGAGAAGAAGGACTTCTTTAAAAATCCTGAGTTCAACTGACCTGGTTGATAGACCTCAGCAAGGTTCCTCTCCAGGAATATGGAGGAGCTGTGTCTGTACTCACGTTAGAGTCGGCATCAAAGAGGTCTGCTTCCATGTTATGAATGGCCTCAAACTACAGGTAAAGTCAGACTTTCAGCTAAATATGACTGGATGATTATTTAACCTTTATATATATGTAAAATAGTACAAATTTGATATTGTTCTGGGATAAAGTGCATAATATTTTAAAAAGACATCTCCTTATCGTGCAACTTAAGTCTTTTTTTTTCATACTTTATATATATGTTGTAAAATGAATGAAGCCGACAACGCCATAGTAAGCTCCTCATCCGAATATGCAGTCATGGGCCAGAAGTGAAAGCTCACTAGCTAGAAGAAAATTGGAGGCCACACACATAGGAATATGGTTACCTCGGATTAGGGGTTGTTTCTGGGAAGTGTGAGACTAAGGGGGAGTCCTGGGATCGCTCTGGTCAATCGGGCAGCAAGGTGACCTAGCTACTCTCCTACCCTGAATTATTCAGGCTCAGTGACACCCAGCTTATATCCTAATTGTGACATCAGATGGGGAGGACGTCCAATCAGGAACTGCCACGACGAATCCCTATATATATAGTCAGTGTATATGCTTGTCGGCTATACACGTCCACAATACGTAATTAATCTGACTGAAATTTCATGAAATTTAAAATCAGCTGAAATGGCAGAGCGCCATCTAGTGGAACATAAATACACTAAACTTTGATTTAATCAGTTCCCTGATATTTGGCCAACCCAATTTCTTGATAAATCGAAAAACCATCCACGAACGCGTTTCGCGCTGTTGGCGATCGTCAGCGTGGAGCAGGCTGTACTACTGCGCTCAAAAAGATTTTTGGTCCCAGAGGCCTCTTGAGAAACCAATAAATGGGGATTTAAGACCAAATTTGCGTAAAAAATAGATAGCGCTCTGCCATCTAAAAAGAACATGTGATCCTGGTCAGCATATGCTTTCTTTATTTTTAATATAAACTATTTGATTTTCATGTGTTAAGCGTAGTTACGCAAATTAAGCCTTTAATACCCATTTCTTGGTTTCTCAAGAAGACTCTGGGACCGAAAATCTTTCTGGTCGCAGTGGTACAGCCTGCTCCACGCTGACGAGCGCCAACAGTGCAAAACGCGTTCGTGGATGGCTTTTCTTGATTTATCGAGAAATTTGGTTCCAATATATCAGAGAACAGGTTAAATCAACGTTTAGTTGATTTCTGTTCCACTGGATGGCGCTCTGCCATAAAAAAGCACTAGTGCTTCTGCTCAGGATATGCTTTCTTTATTTTTAATGTATATATATGCTGCAATGAATAAACATTTAAAAAGGTAGTTCTTGGCTTATCAGTGGTTGACCCTTCTAGCGGTCTCTCCATTTTAATCTCCAGACCGTTTTACTATTGGATTAGATTGTTTTCCTTCATACCCAGCATTCGCTATTAAATACAGTAAATTAGCTTTTTGAATGAACTATGGACATCTTCTCTTCTAGGACTCTCTGTAGAAATGTTTCCAAAAAATTGAGGATTTTATGCATTGTGCTCTCTCTCCTCTCTATATTTTGTGTAAAATTGTATTTTTAATTTTTAAGAAAATGGCATCTTCTAATCGTGTAACTAAAAGTTGATGATCATTGCACCATTTGTCATAATACAGAGGGTGTTCACACTTATAGGAAACGAGCGCCCGGTGTAAAAAAGGAACTATTACTTTATTTTAAAAAATCAACAACGTGGAATTCGAAAAGGCTTAAGCTAATTCTAACACGCAATGTATTAAAAAAAAAGCCCTTCGAATGCAATAATTTCATAAGAGGTTATATTTCAGTACTTTCCAGAGCTAATCCTACCTATTTGGACATAATTAAAATATGCAAACAAAATGATATGAACATTTATTTAATGCGTTTTATTTAATGCATTTATTTAATGCGTTTAATACGTGCTGTAAATATTTCATAATTATTATTTTCATCTTTAACTTTTCATAGAATATTATTTAAATAATCATCATCACTAGGTATTGTTTACATAAGTTTTTTTGTAAAATGGCTGAAGTGAGTCAAAAATAAAAAGCTAACAAGACATACATTTTTGATTATTTCTTTCTTTTACATTAAAAAATAGCGACATCAAGAAAAACTACATACATCCGCAACATATTTGGCGCAGCTCGACAAGGATACGAAAGAAAATTAAAAAGGTAAATTTTTAATCAAAAGATCATATATTTCGAATTTAAATAACTCATTTAGAGACATCTTTATTGTTATAATGGCAAATTTACATAGATTTGAAAAATATTCTGGCAGTAAGAATAACATAAAGATTGAAAGTTGGATTAAGTTGTATGAAGTAGAAAATTTAAAGGCAAATGATGAAGAAAAAATACACAATCTTATCTACTATTTAGCAGATGAAGCCTTAGAATTTTTTGCTGATGAAATTCTTACAAATGCACATATAAAGAAATGTGAAACTGTAAAAGATAAACTCATTGCCAGATTTAAGCCTTGCATATATAGTCCCATTGTATTAGCATCTAGCAGAAAGCTCCTTGCAAGTGAAACAGTGGATACTTATTTTAAAGAAAAAATGGACTTACTGAATCAAACATCCTTGAAAAAGGAAGAGAAAATACAACTACTAACAGATGGGCTACCTTTGAATTGGAGGGATGTGTTTGCAGCAGCACAACCTGCAGATCCAACCAAATGGATACAAGTTGCACTTTCTGTTGAGCATAACAGGCAACAAAGTAAGCTAAGCAATTTGCTTAAACCCAAAGTATGCACTCTATCTCAACAGGAAAGATCAGCTTCAAATTGCCCATTTTTTTGCCCAATTTGCATAAAGAAAAGAATTAAAGTGAAACATTGGTTGAATGAATGTCCTGATTATGACCCAAATTATAAAACAGAGAGATCATCTGAAAATACACAACCAAAGCAATTCATTACAACAGTCACAGAATCAACCACAAGTAATAAAACAAACAAAGTAACTTGCTTATCAACTCATAATCCTCCTAATAAATTGATAGACTTTAAAATTTGTGTCAACAAACATCCTTTACAAGCCTTCATGGACACAGGTGCTACCATATCTTTAATAAATCAAAATTTAATGAAAAGTTTGAATTTACATCCTTTAATAGATTCTCCCATGCAAATTCAACAAGCTAACTCATTAACCAACACTTTGGGATATGTTCATGTAGACTTGCAAATTCATAATAAAACTAGAAAGGCCATATCATTGGTCACAATAAAGTAAAACCTGATCCTGATAAAATCAAAGCTGTTCAAGACTTTCCGCAACCAACAACAGTTAAAGGAATCAGAAGATTCATTGGCTTGGCAAATTTCTACCGGAAATTCATTCCAAGATTTGCAGAGATTGCCACTCCTCTTACAAACCTGACACAGAAAAATAAATTATTCTCGTGGACACCTCAAGTTGATAAATCCTTTATAGAATTGAAAGCAGCTTTAACATCTGAACCAATTCTTACCACTTACAACCCAGAAGTACCTTGCAAACTATATACAGACGCATCAGCAATTGGAATAGCAGGAATACTAAGTCAAGAAATTGATTCAACAGAACATGTAATATCATACTATTCCAAAAAGCTTCTTAAACACCAACAGAACTACTCAGCTTTTGAACTGGAATGCTATGCTGTCATCCAAGCAATAGATTATTTTGAGGTGTATCTGGAAAACAAGCCCTTCCAAGTTATTACGGATCACTCAGCCTTACAGTGGCTACTCAATCTCAAAAATCCAAAATCTAAATTTTTCAGGTGGCTAGTCAATTTATCAACTAAAACCTTTACAATCACACACAGATCTGGAAACAAACAGACTCATGTAGATGCATTATCAAGAGCCCCAGTACTAAGTGTTTCCATTTTCGAGCTACAACAACATCAAAGACAGGCAGATCTCAGCTTCATTGAAGACCCTCAAGATCATCAAAACACAGTGATGGTCAAGAAGAGAGGACTACTCAGGGCTGTGGTGCCTGCTTCTTTTAAAGAACATGTTCTGAAGGAATATCATGATAACATGAGTCACCCATCCATGAACAAAACAGTCAAATTAATAGTTCCTTTATTTTGGTGGTCAGACATGGTACAGGAAATTAAATCTTAGGTGAGATCATGCAAGACATGTCAACTGACCAAATCATCTAACCAACCAACTCTAGGACAACTAATAATTCCAGACACAGAACTACAACCAGCTCAAGTAATAAGTGCAGATACAATAGTTATGGGAACAGCAGCTGAAAAGACAAAGCACAAGTACATCCAAGTGTTCAGTGATCATCTTACAAGATATGTTTGGGCATTTCCCACTATCAAAAACACAGCTCAAGCAACGCTACAATGTTTCAACAGAATCCTTCAAGTCTCGCTACCCATAAAACATATTATCACTGACAATGGAAAGAACTTTAATTCCAAGGAATTCAAAAGGTGTTTGAAAGTTCATAACATCAAACAAACTTTCACCACACCATACCACCCCCAGAGTAATGGAATGTGCGAAAAGGTTAACGGAACAATCATGACCAAATTAAGAACGGCCTTGCTTGATAAACCGAAGGTGAAATGGAGCACACTTTTGCCCAAGGTCATTACTGACTACAACAATACCCCTCATGACGTAACAGGTTTTCCGCCATCTTTTCTACCTTTTGGTTACAATGTGCAGCCACAATTTGCTGATAACCCCTCAACCTCGGTAGAAGATGCTAGAAAACTGGCTATAAAAAGAACTCAACATCATCGTGAGATTTCCAAAAGGAGACATGATTCAAGACATCCCGACATTGAATTTAAAGTTGGAGATCTCGTTCTTAAAAGAATTCCCTACAATGATCCGAAGTTAATTAAAACAGCTCCCAAATACGAAGGACCATTCCAAGTTTTGAGAAGATTGTCTAAAGTGACTTACGAACTCTCTACAACGGATCAAGACAACCCACCAAGAAATCCCACAGGAGATCCTATAAAGGCTCACATCTCTCAATTAAAGTCATCTATTCTCCGTGAATAAATGCATCAAAGCGGGGGTAAATGATACGTGCTGTAAATATTTCATAATTATTATTTTCATCTTTAACTTTTCATAGAATATTATTTAAATAATCATCATCACTAGGTATTGTTTACATAAGTTTTTTTGTAAAATGGCTGAAGTGAGTCAAAAATAAAAAGCTAACAAGACATACATTTTTGATTATTTCTTTCTTTTACATTAAAAAATAGCGACATCAAGAAAAACTACATACATCCGCAACAATATTATTCACGACAAAAATATCAAAATTTTATTCAAAGCACCTACGGAGAAATGGACAAAAGATTATTACCCTATATCTGTGAAAACTCCTGCAACTGTCAAAAAAGTGAAAAAATATATTACAAAAGAAAATCCTATGCCACAAAGAGATATTGTCAAATTAATAGGAACATCAGTGTCAACAATAAATAAAATAATAAATAAATATTTAGGCCTAAAAGCTACAAAAAAAAAAACATGCGGTTCACAAATTGTTTCAGAGTCATATTCTTTAGCGACACACTATCAGCAGATATTTTTATGAAAATTTCTTGGCTGCTGATAGATGGAAATTTATTGTTACATATGACGAAGCATGGGTATATTTAACAGATTGCGACAGAAAAAGAGCTATATACTATCAAAAAAAGGGTGGAAAAATCTAGGCCAATTTGGTTGAAGGAATGTGCCGAAAGTTACTCCAAAGGATTTATGGTGGCATGCGGTATATCATATGAAGGAAAATTGAAAATAAGAAAAGTTGAAAGAAATGCCAAAATAAACTCGAAATACTATCAAAATAACATTTTAGAACCTATATTTTTAAATGATATTCCCTCTATCTATGGAAAACAGAGCAACAAAGTCTGGTTTCACCATGATAACGTTACAAGTCATACTTCTTCTTCAACCCAAGCTTATTTAGAAGATCTAAGGCAAAGAACAGGAATCTACACTATTCCAAAGAACAGAACCCCTGTAAAATCTCCTGATTTAGCCCCGATGGATTTTTGCATTTTTGGATGCTTTAAAAGAGCACTTGGAAAGAGACACTCTAGGACAATTGAAGGTCTCTGGAAAGTTCTAAAAGAAGAATGGGATCTTTTGAGTATGACCATGATCAGAAAGTGTCTGCTATCGTGGAAAATCAGGTGCCGTTCTGTAAATAAACAAAAAGGCTTTCAAATAGAACATTTGAAAATTTTCAAATATGGTGTAAATTTTTAATATTTTATAATAAAACTTGTTTCCTATAAGTGTGAACACTCTCTGTATATATCAAGGGAACGTTGATTTTCAAATTGTTCCAAAATTCGCCAATTAGCTCTCTTGATTAAAAAATAGAAATTAACCACTTTTTTATATATAAGGAAAAAGTAGTTGGCAAATTCTGGAATAATTAAATCAACTAATAATTTTTTTTCCGGAAATAAGGCACAAGCAATCATCAATTTTTAGTCGCACGATCAGATGTCTTTTTCTTAATATCTCACCCCATCCCAATACAATTTCACTTTTTCACTATTTTTCATAATTTCAATATTTTTTTATTTAATATTTTACAAGTACGTTACGAATATTAGTGTATATTTTTTATTTTAGCAAAGTATTTTCTCATAACTTTATACCATTGGAATTAGCTAAGTGCAGAATATAGGTATGATGGATCATAGCGGCAAACAATTGGAGCTCCTGAATAAATAGCTCAATGGATATTTTCCAACAATTCAACGAGTTATCGACCAATTCAGCAGCTGATTTCTCGATGGCCAAAATGACAAAGCCAGGTTAGTTGGTCGTCGATAAGAGGTGAATCAGCTTTACAATATATTCGGTTATCAAGACCTTGAAATCATTCAAATTGCATAGCGATACCTAAAATTTTAATTCCGAGAGGAAATATCAATCTGAATAATTGATATAAATGAGACAAAATCAATATTAAAAAATCAAATTTAAGATTTCAAATAATACTCTTTAATAACTTTTCATTATATCAAAATCTCTAAATAAGATCAATTGAATACCGAAGAATGTATTTGGAAGAATTTAATCTAAAAAATATTTTATGATATGACAAAAATGTATATGACGTCAGCGTATAGATATCAAATTATCAATTTTATCATAGAGATGGCGCAACTTTGAAATATTGAATTGTAATTATGTAAATAAAAGGTATATATATAATTGGTGTTTAGAAAGAGAACTTCTGTAAACATTCGGAATATCAAGATAGACAAAAGACGACAAGATATTGTCAAAAACACGATAATATATAAAAATATATCAATACAAAAGCAAATAGCACAAACAATACCAACAAATACATATTTAGGAAGACTGTACATCGACAATTTAAATCTTGCAAACATATACCACGATTTATCTTGAATTTGGTTTGTAAAAATTATTATTTTAATAGTCTCCATTTACATATAAACACTAAAATTGTTACTGAAATTAATGTATATCTATTTCATAAAATATTGTATTTATTCATTTTTTAAAATTATTTTAGTGTATATATCAATTTTTGAAATTGTTTATAAATTTATATTTCTGAACGTAAAGAGGATTGCCTATTTTAAAAGGTTTTGTAATTGTTCATATATGAAAGCATTGTCGTTGTCTATATATA
Organism: Cordylochernes scorpioides; assembly: GCA_030710605.1. Taxonomy (NCBI): domain Eukaryota; kingdom Metazoa; phylum Arthropoda; class Arachnida; order Pseudoscorpiones; family Chernetidae; genus Cordylochernes; species Cordylochernes scorpioides. The sequence continues at coordinate 114,228,733 of CP092866.1, read as the reverse complement.
AAAGTATTGTATTTGTCTATATCTAAAAAATATTCTAATTGTGTATATCTGAAAGATTGTATTTTTCATATAGAAATAGTGTTGTATTTATATCCGAATGTATCGTATTCGTCTATATAGGAAAGTATTGCATTTGGTTATGTCTGAGTGTTTGTAATTGTTTATATCTGAAAGTATTATATTTATTTATATCAGAAATTATTGTATTTGTCTATATATGAGAGAAATATATTTGTCTATATATGAAAGTATCGTATTTGTTTATATCCGAAAAATAGTATTGTATTTTTCTACCTAAAAGTATATTTTATTTGTCTATTTATGAATGTATTGTGTTTGTGTCTATTTTAGAAAGTTTTTTATTTGTCAATATCGGGAAGTATTGCATTTTTGCCTATTTTTTGAATTTTTGTCTAGTTAAGGTATTTTCAAATATGTTTTTTTTTTTTTTGTGAGAGCATTGCATATTTCTATTTCTTAAAATATTAAATTGATCTATTTCCAATTGTTTTTGTCTATTTCTGAAAGTATTTGGACGTTTTTATTCTGAAAATATTGTATATATCCATTATTGAAAGTGTGGTATTTTTCTGATTGATTATGTATTATTTTTGTATATTTATATGTAATAATGCGTTTATATATTTCTGGAAATATTGTATTCGTCTGATTCTGTCTATTATCATTAATATCATTATGTATCATAATTTCAATAAATAAAAATGTATCGTAATTATCACATTATATATCATTTTGTCTAATCCTGAAGGTATTTTATTTATAGATTTCTCAGAAAGTATTGTATTTATGTCTGAAGGCATTTTTTTGTATATATATCTTTTTTGGAAGTGTATTGTATTCGTTATTTTACTGTTTATCTATTCCGGAAGTATTGTATATATCTTTTCTGTATTGTATTCGTTATTTTACTGTTTATCTATTCTGGAGGTATTGTATATATCTTTTCTGAGAGAGAGGAAGTATTGTATTGACTATTATACTGAAAGGTATTGTATTTATCTATTTCAAAAATATGCATTTATTTATTTCTGTAAGTATATTATTTGTATATTTATGAAATAAAATGTGATATTTATATTTCTAATAGGATTACATATTTTTGAGAGTATTGTATCTCTCTATTTTTGAGTGAAATTATTCTATCTACCTCTCAACCTGCTACCTTGTTTAATTTAAATCTTGTGAAAAATTAAATAATTTATATTAAATATATTATATCTCTCTTTTTCATTATAAAATAAATATTTTAATCAAAATAAAAGGTATTTTAAAATATTAAATGTATATTGTTTCAAAATTCGTGTATATATTTATGCGATTTATCTTTTTTCTCTCTTCAATCTTTGAAAATATTATAAATTCCTATTAGTATTTGTATATATAAGCTATTATATTTGTATTTTTTCTTGTAAATGTTTATATATCTGAATAAACATTGGTTTGAATAACGAATTTAGTATTATTTTGTGTATAATTCAAAATTTTAATCTTTCACCCCCTACTTATTTTAATCTTTTCATTTTTAAATCTCTAAAGAGAATCTTATGAAAGATTAAATTGCTTTGAAAATTGGTTTGTGTAAAAACAGATTTATATTCATATTTTAACATACTGTCAGATAACATCTTAAAAGCCAGAAATTTTGCACCTAGGCTCAATGAGATAACAATGATTGTTCATAAATTTTAAGACATCTATGCGGATTTCTATCTGGTTGTATGTTAAATATAAAAATATGCAGACATTTAATGAACAAAAGGTGAAAAAACCTTTCACAAATAAAAATAAAGACTATATGAAAAGATAAAAGTGTAAAATAATCAGAAAAATCTGTTAAATAACAGAAAATAAGATGAACAAGCAAGCGAATGAAAATACAGGAATTTGGGGAAAAAATAATTTATGACTGAAAATATATTTTTTAAAAGTTAAGAATAATCAAAATTTCAAATATAAAGGTAGATATATTAATATGAAAAAAATTCTGATCATCATAGTACAAAATAATTACTATTGCCTTCATGTTTAATTGAATATAAATAAATGTTCAGACATCTAATATAAAATAGAACTTCAAAATAATAGTACAGTGGTACCTCGACATACGAGCTCCTCAACATACGAGTTTTTCGAGATACGAGCCGACGAGTAAGTGATTTTTTTTTTATTTTAGTTACGAGCGAAATTCGAGATACGAGTTCGGTTCGGTAGTAACACGCATTCGCGCCATCACGATCAGTCAGCAGCGTGCTTCCGCTGTGATAAGTTGTGTTTTGTGTTCGCGTTTACATTTACAGTTTTAGTTCATTTATTTTTATAACCATGGATCGGAAGAAAGTTTGTAAAAAGTCAAGTGCTAAGAAAAAGATGATGAGTATTGAATTAAAACGTGAAATTACTACAAGTGAGATAAAGGAGATCTTAGGAATGTAGGAGAGAGTTTCACCGTTCGTGGAAAAAAACACCCAGAAAGTTGCAACAGGTCGTGCATCTGACCTTTTTAATGACACTGGCCTAACTCATTTCCGGAACACTCTGAGAGGGAGAAAGAAACAAACCTCCTTGGACATGTTTTTTTCTAAACGGCCTACAGGTGAAAGCGAGAAAAATGTAGCGAAAAAGACAAAGACCAGTGAGGATATTTAATTTATTTCTTTACATTCTCTTTTTTTGTTTTTGTGCAATAAATATTTGATATTTATAAATACGTTTTTCTTATTTAAAACCAGGTAACAAAAATAACTGGGGTGACATTTTGGAGGTTGGAACGGATTAATGGTAGTTCAATTGTTTTGTATGGGGAAATTTGCTTCGAGATACGAGTAATTCAAGATACGAGCAAGGTTGCGGAACGAATTAAACTCGCATGTCGAGGTACCACTGTATTATAATCGTGAGTGAGAAAGTAGAAACTGTTTCATTCAGTGCAAAAATTATTGCATTTGTTTATATAAGCAGAAAAAATAAAATATATTTATAAAAGACATATTATCCGAATAATGGATTCAAAATGTTTTATGAAAAGGCTTGCATTAGAAGATTCGCTAAACATAAAAAATTCAGACTTTTAGCTACCATTATAAAATATATGTTTATGGAAATAAATACAAGCGTCAAAGGAAGACATTATAATTATTGAACTTTATTTTTTATGAAGATACTCGCTATAAAGCTTCAAAGCTTTTTAAATTTCACATTGAGTTATATCCAATATGTGAGGAATTTCTATACATCCTCATTTTAGTTTAGTTTATGTTTTAATTGTTTATTGTTGCCTATATATTTATATACACTGCGTGACATTGAAAATGGAACACCAAGAAATAGTGGCCAGAAAATTGTGCAAATTTCAGGGTAGACGCGCCTAACCGAGTTATGCAAATGATCTAAAATACGCAGCTCTCGTGCGCACATGGAGTAAGATAAAAGGGAAGGAACTTGCAGAAAGGACAGTATTCGTGTCGTTATTTCTTCAAGGAAAATCATTGTAGAATTTTTTGTTCTTGTGTCAAAAGACACGTGTAATAACAGAGAATGCCAGGTCATCGTAAACGGAGGCAGTTCAAGCAGACAGACGCTTTTACGAGGGGCATGGTGATCGGACTGAAAAGGGCAGGTTGGTCCATACGTCAAATCGCAGCTGATACACACCTTGGTGCGTCCACGGTGCACCTACTGTGGAGAAGATGGTTGGAACAAGGAAATGTGGCAATTTATAGGAATGTCGGTGCAACCAGAGTGACGTCAGCACGTGTGGATCGGCGTATCCTTCGACAAGCAGTGGCGGCCCCACAAGCCACTTGTACTGCCATCCTGCAACATGTGCAAGAAACCCTAGATCATTCCATCTCGACCAGAACCATTTCCCGTCGATTGGTTGCTAATGGCTTGCACTCATGCCGTCCGCTAAGAAGACTGCCATTGACCCCACCGAATAGGCGCCAACGTTTGGAATGGTGCCGGGCTAGATCGACGTGGATGACGGAATGGCACAGGGTCGTGTTCTCAGATGAGTCGCGTTTCTGCTTGTCCAGTGATAGTCGCCGTGTTCGCGTGTGGCGTCGACGTGGAGAAAGGTCCAATCCGGCAGCAATTGTGGAACGCCCCACCGTGCGACAACGTGGAATCATGCTTTGGGGCGCAATCGCGTATGATTCCAGGTCACCTTTACTTCGTATTCAGGGCACTATGACGGCCCAACGATACGTTGATGATGTGCTGCGACCGGTGACACTCCCCTACCTTCAGGGGGTACCCAATGCCCTTTATCAGCAGGATAACCTACGACCGCACACTGCTCGCATTAGCCAACAAGCTCTGCAAGATGTACAGATGCTTCCCTGGCCACTGTACTCTCCTGATCTCTCACCAATCGAGCACGTCTGGGACATCATTGGACGCCGTTTGCATGCCTTGCCACAGCCGCGTTCAGAAGACGAACTGTGGCAAATGGTTGAGAGGGAATGGAGAGCCATCCCTCAGGACGCCATCCGTACTCTGATTGACTCTCTACCTAGACGTGTTGCTGCGTGCATCGCCGTCCGCGGTGGTCCTACTTGCTACTAAGCCGACGCCGTTCTCGCTCTGTATTATGACTATCATTTTGAAATAAAGATCACTTATTGTTCGTCCCTGTCTCTCTCTGTCTGCCGAGTTTCATCACTTTCTGGCCACTATTTCTTGGTGTTCCATTTTCGATGTCACGGAGTGTATAAAGATATTGAGATCTCTGAAAGCATTATTTTTCACACAAACCTTTTTTTCTTTTATATTCAATAAATGCATCTTCTTATATAGAATTTTTATACTTCAACTAAGAATACTATTTTGAGTCATGAGTCAACGAAATAGGTGTGCTGATTCCAAAATTTTCCAAATTGCACCAAATAAATATATTTTAAAAGAGAGGTGTATTTTTACAACATATATATGCTAGAAAATTCTCTTCAAGGCCTATATTAGTGGCATCAGTTTTAATCGAGGTCTGAATAATTGTATTATGTCAAATGAAAATAAACTGATTGGCTTTTTTGGCAATTGTAATATTGTAACAAATTATTTTATACAAAGCAATGTTTAACGCGCCATCTATATATAACGAATGAAGACATTAAAAGACGCGAATGTTTTTTTTTTTACGAATAAATAAAATAACTCAACTCTCCTTACTGCGATGAAATAAAATTGAGAAGGCAGAGCACATCAGTGGTGAACCCTCTCAGCGGTTTCGCTAATTCAATATACCAGCGCACTTTTTTAGAGCGCAATTGCTGTATAGGATCATTCTGCTTATATATGCTAGACTGGAGGGTGTAATATTAGAAATTGTATTTAAGAAAACTTTGGACAAAAGCTTTTAGGACAGAAGATTTACATTTGAATATTAGCATTGAGCCATTATTGCATCATTTGTCTTTGAATAAAAATATTCCGTCGTTGCATTTTCAATTCCTTTTATTCAATTTCTACATGTGAGAATCTTCTAATTTTTTTATTTAGTTTAAATAAAAACTGTGCAAAAGCTCTGAGCTGGCTTTATATCTATATTCATAGAATGTATAATAATGATTTACTATATAAATGCTAGCAGAAGGACCTGACTTTGCCAAGCTTATCCGCGAAGAAAGTTTACCAAACGAATTTTGAGTTATCAAAGCTTTTTCATTATGATTGTAGTACACTCATTCTAATTTGTAATCTTGAATATAATAATAAACTTAGGACAGAAAAACACTATCAGTATAGTAGTTTCTAATTTACTCTATAGAAATAATTTATAGATTTTAACACATAAGGTAACATAGTTGTTCTATTTGTGTAGTGTGCTGTGGAATTCTGGATCTTGGACCTTCTCCCATGTTCCTACTGCGGTGAAACTCCAGTAAAAAAGAAGATGCCATAATCTAAATCTACTCCGACACCAAGGAGGCTGTGATATTCTACCAGACTCACCAGGTCCAGTCCACAAGTGAGTAATGTTCATCCATATCTAGCTGGGACAATTGGGATGGACAACGTGGGTGGCAAATTTATCTTGTACTGTGAGACATCTTCTAAGATATAATTTGTTCTATGTGAACGGAATTGGCAGAAGCTAGGAAATACTTAGATTATTTTTATCCAATGTGTTGTTTGAACGACTGATCATTTAAAGAAATGTATTTTTAAATAGTGCCAAAATAATATCAAATCCAATTCATATGAAAATATTTATTGTAATATATTGATATGTAAAGGTAAAAGTCAAATATCACATTGGAATAGGCTGAAAGCTTATTACTAAGGTATTGTGGTTTTGTCATTAACCTGAGTTTTCACTTTAAAAAAAAAAACAATAAATATTTTATCTTTAATAGGAAAAGGCGCAAGCCATCAGCAAAAGGTTGCACAATAAGGAGATGCGCTTTTATTAAGTTAGCTTTAAGTTTTTTCTTTTTTTGGCAGAAATTATCTTTCTTTTAAATATCAATATCCTCACAACAAAATTTCCATCTATATATCTGCCATAGAATTACTTTGACAAAAACATATATTTGTCACTTTCTGAATATTACATGAATCCCTTGTCGATATGTTATATAAAGGATTAGCATGAAACCATTATCTTGGTCACCTCTTGTTTTCATTCTCGACGTTTTTAAATACTTTTGGTTTTCTTTCTATTCTGCAAACATTCACTCAGAGATAACCTGAGCGTTGCTTCAGCCATTTGAATAGAATTATATATATGGGTTTCATACTCTGTGGTAAATTATAATTTCGTAATCTCATAACCTTTGCTACTATTCAATCTAAACACGCAATATATTATTAATTTTGCTATATGTGCACAGAGTTATTACAAATAGCTTCACACAATTCTACAACCTTTTATTATATGTGTATTAAGTGAATATTATTTATTAATGTCCCTTCTAATAACCCGTTTTGGTTTAGGTTGGCTGCTCCTGATATTCTCCTCCAGAGTGAAAGTGCAGCTCCAGAATAGGAAGTTGCCTAATTGCGGTAATACAGAACTTACCTTTTTTCATTTCACCTAGATCAATGGTATGCTTTAAAATGACGATTTTCAAAGGAGTAACCTAATTGCTAGATTTGGGTTCAGTCAAATATTCCGTGCTATTGATAAAAATTTCGAAGAAATCTAAACAGAGAGATATACTTCAAATTACCAAAGGTTTTCCTTTTCATTTGGAGCTAGTTTTAATTTTACATTTCAGCAATTATATTTAGAAAGGAATCAATTTCTTCCATATTATGAATGAATGGAAAAAATTATGGAGACAAGGCAAGCTTTTACACCATTTAAATACTTTAGGGATTAGATTATCATAAAATCCACAGCATCATTCACAAGGATGTGAAATTATAAAATATATTTTTAATTTTGATGACCACATAACACTGGTATAATATTGCTTGTGTAAGTTATACATCAAACCATGGCAAAAAATACAAGCTGTTGTTGTGGCCCTTTGACTTATATGGCCCCAAAAATCGTTTTGAAGAATCCTTATTATTTTGGCGTCATTTGGTGGACCTTGTGCGCTACGCTTCAGGTTACACCTCTACTTTTCATATTGAGGGAGTAGTGGCTCCCAAATATTAACTTTTCCTATTTTCATTATAAGTTTTAATTTGTCTAATAACTATTCAATTCAAATATTAAAATTATTCATCTTATAAATATATAATGCTTATAAAATAATTATACATCATTCTAAATATAAATCATAAATAATATGAAATGTAAATATTTATCTATAATATATCAAGCACATATGTCTAACATTATATAATCTAGAATTGATATTTGACCACACACATATAAACAAAAATAACTTCAACATGTAGTATACACCAATTTAACCCTTCTGATAATTTATATAAATAAATGTAATTAAAAGTTGATTTTACAATAAATAATTTGTTATCTGACTCCGCCTAGAATTCCATGCCACCCACAAGGGCAAAGGTACAAAAATACCTATTACACTGTGTAGCAGTATTGTGATTACTGTGGAAATGTGGTGCAAATATTACCAAGTTCAAAGAGCCCATTCAGCGCTCGAACTGCTATCAATGGATAATGTTGGAATCCCATGTAATGACCAGGAAGGGAGAGCAGGGGGAGTCAGTAGGATAGGATGCTTAGAAACTCTCCTTTTTGAGGGTGTGGTCTCCACTCTGAAGGGGCGTGGGTGGGAGCCCTCCAGGAGGGGTGTGGGGTTGTATACCACCTCTCTCGCGACTCCCTTCCTGGACAGATAGCGCCTGAAGCCTTTTTGTGAAATTTCTAAGCTGATAATTTGTCTATAATTATGATTCCACGGTTCCTAAAGAGAATTTAGCCCCATAGCCTCAGAGGACTAGTCTGTGGCCTCCCCCTTGAACCCATAGATCCTTTGCCCTGGCTTGTGACCTTTCCTGGGCCCTATTGATTCGGTGGACTGGGATGTGTGCTGACTCTATGCTGGCCATGATTTCCATCAACAGCATGCCAACTGCTTGCTCTACTTTATCTTGTGGTATCCCAACATTTACGATGGGACTCTGAATAAATATACCTAATGAAGTACTGAACAAATTTGTGTGTTAAACCTTTTTTGTGATTTAATTTTATCCCTATATAAATTAAACTAATTTTAGAGGTTCCAATTGATTCCAGATTGAACAGTAAGTCCTGAACCCTTTATTTTTGTTAAAAATTGGAAGGCAAACTAGATTTAAATAATTTTAGTTTTTGTTCTAGTTTGCCTTTTAATTTTTAATTAAAAAAGGGTTTTCAGGGCTTATGGTCCAACCTGTATATTTCATTTAAATATAAATGAATATCTTCAACCTTTTTATATTTTTCTAGCGTTTCCAACCACTTTTATATATAACCCCTCTTCCCAGATATTTTAAATTTTCTTCATTAATTTTTATTTTATTATTATTATTTTTTTAGTATGGAGTACACGCTCCACGCTCTTTAAAATATCAGTCCACTCAGAATTTAAATACATAGTAAACACAGTTGCAAATATTTAATTAAAAAGGCATATATTATATCTAAATATTGGCCTCTTTAATTAAATATTTATTTATGGATTACTCTATTTTCAAAACAATAACAAATATATTTTTTAAAAAGAGCATACCTCGATATGTTAAAGAAAAAAATGTTTTTTTTTCTTAAACAAATCTAGGTAGGATTTTTATATAAATACAGGGTGTACCAGGTAAATTGGGACTAACTTTGACAGTCCATAAAACAAAAACTACTTGAGATTAAAAACTTGTTTTTTTTTTTCATTAAGTAGCCATATTCATGTAAAATGCAACAGTACATGTGTGCGCAGTGTAGTGATGAAGAGTAACCGAGAATTTGAAAATCGAGCTGCCATCATCGTTGCTCTGCGCGCCGGAAGGAGCCCCAAAGAGATAGTGGATTTTATTAAGTTGCCCAAGACCACTATTAATCGTGTCAAGAAGCAGTTTGATGAGGCCGACAGTAACAAAGAGGGGATAGCTACAAGGAAAAAGCACTCGCGTCGATCGGACAGGGTAAGAGGCGAAGAATTTGTCAAAAATGTCAAGGAGAAGATTGATGGAAACCCTGGGAAGAGCATGAGGGCCATAGCCAAGGAAATGGACGTTGGCTCTATGACAATTGTCAGAACTATCCATGAGGACCTTGGTCTCAAGTCTTATGCCCTTCGGAAAGGTCAGTTGCTGACTGAGAATATGAAGAATAACAGAAAAGGAAAGGCTGCTGCCCTCCTCAACAACCTGAAACACGACTCTTTTGGCATGCTAAGGTTCTTCTCTGACGAAAAGAACTTTGACGTGGGCCAAAAGGTGAATCCCAGGAATGATCGCTGGATCTGTAAAGACCCCTCAGAGATACCTGTCGTGATGCACACGAAATTTCCTGCATCCGTAATGGTCCTTGGCGTTATCAGCAGTGAAGGTGATGTCATGCCTCCCCATTTCTTTGAGAAGGGCCTTAGGATGAACGCTGACACCTACATCAATGTTCTGGAGACCGTTGTGAAGCCTTGGATGGACATGGTGGCCGCAGGAAGGAAGTATGTCTTCCAACAGGACTCAGCTCCAGCCCATAAGGCAAAAAAGACACAATCGTGGCTGACACTTAACGTCCCTAGTCACTGGGGTCCTGATATTTGGCCCCCTAATTCTCCAGATTGCAATCCCCTCGACTACTATGTATGGGGCGTTGTTGAGAGAGATGTCAACAAAGCTCCTCATACCACCATCCAGTCTGTCAAGAAAGCAGTTCACACGGTGATGACCCAAATGGACAAGGTCATCGTCGCCAAGGCCTGTGCTTCATTCCGCACTCGCCTCGAGACTGTTGTAGCTAATAATGGAAACTACATTGAATAAATAAAAACTATATCCTTTTATCTACTACTGTGTCAAATTTCATTCGGATATTTTAATTTTTACTTGCAAAAAAATTCAGTTAAAATACCATTGTTGAAATTCCCAATTTACCTGGTACACCCTGTATATTGAATTTTGAATGCCTTTTGACACAAAATAGAAAATAGAGTTTTCCTAAAGAGGGCAAGTGGCTGAAACGTTTGAAAAAAAAATATAAAAAGATTGAAGATATTCATTTATGATTTTAATTATTTACTCAGCTACACAAATATATTCTCTATAATATACATATTGGTGACAATTCCTTAACCTTTGTGTGTGTGAATCGTGTGACCCGTGTAATTCTGAAGTAGTCTTTCCCAATTTCTACGTTACATTTTGGTGGTAGATGCTGGGTAGTTTAGGGAAAACAAATGTAGATCGCCGAGAACACTTGAGGTTATGGCTGCTATGATCTACATTTTCTGAGGCTGGCTCCAGAATTTCACCACCGTGTCAAGCCAAGAGTTCCCTCCAAGATGACCATGTCCCTATAGATGATACAACAAAGCCGCTCTTCACACCATAAGAAAAGAACGCAAAGTTACTATTGACAGACGTCCAAGACATATACTTCACTTCGAGGAGAGGAGCCTTTTAAGCCTTTCGAAGGTGTACATTATCGTTGATCTGAACAACCTGGTACTCCTCCTGGTCATTTTTATTTCTACTCGTCTGCCAGATGACAACAGTCTTGTCTGGTAACCAGACCCGCTGGCTTCCTTGCGCGCCCTCAAGTATGGTGTCGGAGCCTTCACTTATAATGTTCCTGTCTTAGAATGTTCAACGCGTGCTGCGCTCCTGGAACCTCTGCTAGCGTCTACTACAAGTCACCAACTACCGGGTGGTGCACAAGGTAAAAAACGTCGTCTTGCGAATTTCAACAACGACCCTCGCACACATCCACAGCCAGTTCGCGGGTTCAGCTTTTCCAACAAATATATTCTTCAAATCTGAGGGGCATGCTGGGATATTCTCTTCATTTGTGTCCCCTCCGCTTCGTCTCCTGGGCCGACCTACGCCTCGGTTATTCTTCGGGGAACTACATACCACGACATCCTGAACAATCTGCATCAAGGTGTGACAACTATGCGAAAAATCGATGAAAAACAGCTTATGGAGTTCCCGTACCCTCAACCATTCCAAGATGTGTTTGCATTCTCCCTTCCCCCAAAATGTTTCTTGGGATCAACTGGCCATTGTCATCGGTTTCGACTTCAAAAGAATATCACTAATTCCGCCTCTTGAATGAAGACATTTTGAACAATCTATCTCCCTGTATCTATATTTTATATTTCTAACTTTTCTATCGATGTTATTCTGTGGAATAAAATGGTAATAAAATAATTTATTTTTCAATAATTATTTTGTTAACAACATATTTTATATTAGATTACACACAATAATTTATCATATTTAAAATTTTTTTGAAAAATAAATATTCAATAAAATGCATTTATTCTTAATATTGTTTCTTTTTGAAACCTTCTAAATATTAGTTTAACTATATAGAGATAGAATTAATTCAATAACAGTTCTTAAAATGAGAATCTATCATCATTATTATTCCAAATTTATTTGATCCCCAATATACATTTGTTATTGGGGTTTGTTATTCCTTTTTGAAATCCAGATCTCCAATATACTCTTGATATTGGAGTTTATTATTCCTTTTTGGTCCAGATCCCCAATATACTTTTGTTATTGGGGTTTGTTATTTCTTTTTGGTTCTGATCTCCAATATGCTTTTGATATTGGAGTTTATTATTCCTTTTTGGTCCAGATCTCCAATATACTCTTGATATTGGAGTTTGTTATTTCTATTTGGTCCAGATCTCCAATATACTCTTGATATTGGGGTTTTTTATTTCTATTTGGTCCAGATCTCCAATATACTTTTGATATTGGAGTTTGTTATTCCTTTTTGTTCTAGATCTCCAATATACATTTGATATTGTAGTTTGTTATTCCTTTTTGGTCTAGATCTTCAAAATACTATTGATATTGGAGTTTGTTTTTTTTCTTTGGTTCTGATCTCCAATATGATTTTGATATTGGAGTTTGTTATTCCTTTTAGGGGTCCAGATCTCCAATATACTCTTGATATTGGAGTTTGGTATTTTTATTTGGTCGATTTCTCCAATATACTCTTGATATTGGGGTTTGATATTTCTATTTGGTCCAGATCTCCAATATACTTTTGATATTGGAGTTTGTTATTCCTTTTTGTTCTAGATCTCCAATATACTCTTGATATTGGAGTTTGTTATTCCTTTCTGGTCTAGATCTCCAATATAATCTTTATTTTGGAGTTTGTTATTCCTTTTTGGTCTAGATCTTTAAAATACTCTTGATGTTAGTGTTTGTTATTCCTTTTTGGTCCAGATCTCCAATATACTCTTGAAATTGGGGTTTGTTATTCCTTTTTGGTCCAGGTCTCCAATATACTTTTGATATTGGGGTTTGTAATTCCTTTTTGATCTAGATCTCCAATATACTTTTGATATTGGAGTTTGTTTTTCCTATTTGGTCCAGATCTCCAATATACTCTTGATATTGGAGTTTGTTATTCCATTTTGTTCTAATCTCCAATATACTCTTTATGTTGGTGTTTGTTAATCGTTTTTGGGCCAGATCTCCAATATAACCTTGATATTGGAGTTTGTTTTTTCTTTTTGGTCCAGATCTCCAATACAACTTGATATTGGAGTTTGTTATTCAATTCTGTTCTAGAACTCCAATATACTCTTGATTTTGGAGTTTGTTATTCCTTTTTGATTCAGAATATATTTCTGAATTTCTCTTTTTTTCAAACTCCAAATATCTTTCACCTACTCTCTCGCTTCCTTTCTTGCTCGTTCTTCTATCCATTTGTATCTCAAGTAATGATGATAAATTCACATTTTTTTACAGAAAGGGAGTATTTTAAATTTAATTTTTTTAAATTATATTTGTTCAGTACTGAATCTCTTTACAATGATTCAGAGTCTCAACAACCAATGTAGGGTATACCTCGAGATAAGGTAGAGCTGGCACTTGGCATGTTGTTGTTTCAATGGCTGGCTGAAGGGTTGGCCACTGACTGGGCTACCGGATCGCGGGGCTCGGGTTAGGTCATAGGCTAGGTCATTGCGTCTATGTGGTTCAGGGGATGGCCACAGACTGGTCCACTGGATGGGGCTATGGGGCTGACTTGGATTGATGAGCCCATCCTTCAGAATAAAATATATTTCTGAAATCAACGAATAGAATTAAACCACTATTTGTTGACTACGCGCTTATACTATAATTTATTTCTTGTTTAAAGTTTTGTAATAATTACATTGTTTTGCTAAAAGTATATTTATGGAGTTTACAAAAACCTTCACTAACCAATTGTATATAAAATATGATTTCTCATGAAAATGAAGTTCAATGTTGGAAAGAATAACCGACATATTAACTCATAACTGTTAGAGAATTCTAAGTAGAATTATATATCATCATTGTCACAGATGTGCAACTGTTAACCTGCTAAAATGATATTTCCTAAGTTTAAGTCCAATGAGGAAAAATAGAAAATATATTCTCATTTCAAAATGAAATCATCATTAATATCAGCTACTAAGAGCATATTTATTTATGGTATTAATGTCAAGGTCATATCTTATATAAAATTTCAAAGTTGAGGAATAAATATGTAAATTGAACAAACACCATCTGTAATGAGGTGGTTTCAATTTGTTCTCTGTAGTTGAACTATACCAAAATCATATCCTATCAGAAATGTTTGCCAAAATTTGCAATTATAATCTCCATAATATCAAAAGCATCTGCTTTGAGATGGTTGTCCAATGTTAATTTATAGTGAATTATACCATGATCATCTGATTTGAGGTGGTCGCCATGTTGAAATTTATATTTGAATTATATAAAATCATCTGCTTTGAGATGGTGCTTACTGGTAATTTACAGTTGATTTATACTAAGATCATCTGCTATGAGGTGGTCACCTTAGTCATATTTTATATTTGAGTCACTCCAAGACCATCAGAAGAACTGTTGCTATGTTCAATACAACATGTGATCCACAATGAATGATATCTTCACTAAAACTGCTCCATAGCATCAACAGAGAGATGTTTATTATTAATCAACTTCTATAAATTGATGAAAATATTATGTGTATTATCAATAGGAAATAGTTGTATACCATATTGTTTAAATAATTTTAAATTAGAAAAAAGAGCTCACAAATTCGAAATATCTTTTATTAACTTCCCAAACTAATTCATTTATTTAAAAAACGAGTTTGAATAATATTTTTACTTTGACTAAATGTACATCTATTTTATAAATGAAACGAGTTCATAATTTGGAATTATCAAATAGCAATTCATTAATTTCGTTTATTTCTAAAGTTCTTGAATAAAATTACCTGAATAAAATATCCTAAATGCCATTCATCATTTTTAATTAATTTTGTAAAATATTTAATTTTTCAGGAAATACTAATTTAATGTTATTCACACTTTCAAGAAATATTCGAAAAAATATATCGACAAACATACCATGTTGATCTAAACTTTAGATTCTTTGCTTTTTAGATTCTAAAGCAACTGTAAACAGTTTTTTCAAATTTCAACACCTGTAAGTTTATATCCCTCACCAATATTTCAACTAATCCTTTCCTGTGTGTTTTATAGAAGTTTTAGCCAGTCTTCTCCTAGTAACTTCTGCTTTACTTCTTTCCTAACAAAATAAAAAGTTTTCGAATGCGCAATCAATAAATATTTTTCAAACTCAACTCTTCTGTGTAACTGTTCATTTCAAATTCAATCCATCAGTTAGAGAAATAAAATAAAACATAGGTGACACACCCCAATCTTACTATAGTACACACAATACACATTTTTCTTATCTATAATATTAAATATTTAATGATTGTAGAAGAGGTAGAATTTTCTTTATCAGATCAATATATTTCCAACAATATCTTTTTTTTTTTTATTTTGGCCATAGGATAAGTCACAACACTTTATAACAGATGAATACTTTTTTCAAATTCTATGTATTTTGTAGTTGCCTTGTGGATATAAAAAATCTAAGTCCGCTCTGGACTGACGAGAGCCTTAGCCCAAAACCATGAGCTCAAGATATGGTGATTTAAAGTTGACAAAGCTGATGCTGTTTGGCTCTGTCACCAAATAAATCTTCTAGTCCAGAGAGAAAATCAATTGATGTCGCACAGTTTTTGTATAAATTTTGATAGGTTAGATAGCCATTTATTTTCAGCTAAAAATCTTCTTGGAAAGGTTTTTATTGTTTCCAAATTATAAGTATTTCCTGGTAAACATTCTAAACATAAATGGCTTAATAATTTATTAATAAAATATTTTAATGTGAAGTATGATATAGATATCTGTCATGGAATATTTAGCTTTTGTATTTGACCACAGCTCAGGTCGAGGGTAAGTACGACCTTCAGATATGAAGGCCAGCTGTGAAACAAGCAGAATAACTCTGACGAATAAATAGTTGTGGACCAACAGCAGGATTGTAGAAGAGGAGAAGTACTTCTTTAAAAATCCTGAGTTGAACTGACCTGGTTGATAGACCTCAGCAAGGGTTCCTCTCCAGGAATATGGAGGAGCTGCGTCTGTATTCACGTTAGAGTCGGCAGCAAAGAGGTATGCTTCCATGTTATGAATGGCCTCAAACTACAGGTAAAGTCAGACTTTCAGCTAAGTATCCCTGGATGATTATTTAACCTTTATATATATAGACAAAAGAATTGCAAAAAATTTATTAAATAAAAACAAACGATAGCATTGCGTCTCTTTATACATGAAATTTATTATGCTAGCTTTCGGATCTTATCGATCCTTCCACAGGCCAAGCTGTAAGTTGAGAGAAAGAGTATATATAGTTGTACAATATTATTTATATACACCTAACGAAGATAGAAAATAAAATAAATATAAACACATTTCACGAGTTCACGTTTTCTCGTGGCCAGGCTGCAGTTGTTTCATCTTTGTCCAAAGCTCAGTTTGTTTTCTATTCATAGTCAATTGGTCCCTTTATTCCAATTACCCGTTGAAGGGCGTATTTCTATCTTCATGCGAACAAAACATGGTGTATGGGGTTATGGGTGTGAATTTGAAACTGGGGAAGATGAGGAAGGATCTGGTGAAAAGGAAGGGCTGGGCTGTTTTTTCTTGAATGAGTGGTACTGAGATGGTAGTTCTATACGCCTGGGTCGTTAAGGTTAAAGGCATGGCCGGTTTTTGAGGTATGCTGAAAGATCAAAGATTTGGGATCTTTGTTTATTATATTTCTGTTGTGCTCGGAAATTCTGTTGTAAATGAAGCGGCCAGTCTCACCCACATATTTTGCGTTGCAATCTTGGCAACCTATGGAGTAAATGGCATATGGTTGCTGGTCGGGACGTTTCTTAATATTAGATCTGGTGATGGGGTTCCGGAGTATTTGGCCTATTGAGAGGTGGTTGGTGAAAAAGGTTCTTAAACCAAATTTCTTGAGGGAGTGGGCTATTGATTGATTTTCAAAGGAATAAGGTATAATGCAGGTGTTACGGTTTACTGCGGGCTGAGTGTGTTTGGAAGGGTTGAAACTATGTCTAAGTATGAAGGGAAGTGGATAGCCACTTGCTGTTAGATTACTGATGATGGTTGTCTTTTCTATTTTTTTGAAGGCTGGGGTGGAGCAGTGTGTATGTATTCTTTTCGTGAGTGTTCTGACGACTGTGAGTTTGTGGCCTATTGGGTTATATGAATCAAAAAGGAGATAGGATGGTTTTATGGATTTTTTGTAATAAACTGTTGTGTGGTATGATTCATCAGTTTTGATAAAAAGAATGTCCAAATATGGCAGAACTTTGTGGGACTCATGTTCTATTGTAAAAGTGAGGCGTGTATGGTAAGAGTTTAGGGTTTCCAACACCAATAGGACGTCATCCTTGTGACATATGCAAAAAATGTCGTCCAGGTACCTTTTCCAAACTTCTATTCGGAGATGTTTCTGTTCCAAAATCCAGCTGTCAATGGCGCTCATGACGAGCTCTGCCGCAATGTTGGATAGAGGGCTACCCATAGGAGATCCACAGATTTGTTTAAAAAACTGATCTTCGAAGCTGAAGTTAGATGTTGCCAAGCATGATTCAAACATTAAAATGATTCCTTCTATTTCAGGGTTCGGGATGCTGTGCGAAGAAAGCAATGAACGGAGGTTTTCTATAATTAGGTTGTGTGGGAGAGAGAGGAACATGGAGGTGACGTCATAGGAGCACATTATGAAATCTTGTTGTGGTTTCAATGCTCTTATTTCTTGAATAAAGGCTGAGGTGTTATTAATTGAATGGGGGTTAGAGGATCGCATCAAGGGCGAAAGGCGGGAGGACAGATGTCTGGAGAATGAAAAATAGTACAAATTTGATATTCTTCTGGGATAAAGTGTATAATTTTTTTAAAAAGACATCTCCTTATCGTGCAACTTATACCTTTTTTTCATACTTTATATATATGTTGTAAAATGAGTGAAGCCGACAACGCCATAGTAAGCTCCTCATCCGAATATGCAGTCATGGGCCAGAAGTGAAGGCGCACTAGCTTGAAGAAAATTGGAGGCCACACACATAGGAATAGGGTTACCTCGGTTTAGGGGTTGTTTCCGGGAAGTGTGAGACTAAGGGGGAGTCCTGGGATCGCTCTGGTCAATCGGGCAGCAAGGTGACCTAGCTACTCTCCTACCCTGATTTATTCAGGCTCAGTAACACCCAGCTTATATCCTAATTGTGGCATCAGAGGGGGAGGACGTTCAATCAGGAACCGCCACGACGAATCCCTATATATATGTAGTCACTGTATGTATGTGTGTATGTTTGTCGGCTATACACGTCCACAATACGTAACTAATCTGACTGAATTTTATGAAAATTAAAATCAGCTGAAATGGCAGAGCGCCATCTAGTGGAACATAAACCAACTAAACTTTGATTTAACCAGTTCACTGATATTTGGCCAACCCAATTTCTTGATAAATCAAAAAAGCCATCCACGAACACGTTTCGCGCTGTTGGCGATCGTCAGCGTGGAGCAGGCTGTACCACTGCTCTCAAAAAGATTTTTGGTCCCAGAGGCATCTTGAGAAACCAAGAAATGGAAATTTAAGACCAAATTTGCGTAAAAAATAGATCGCGCTCTGCCATCTAAAAAGAACATGTGATACTGGTCATCATATGCTTTCTTTATTTTTAATATAAACAACTGGCCCTCTTATTATTTTTTTTTTCTATTTTATTTTCATGTGTTAAGCGTAGTTACGCAAATTAAGACTTCAATACCCATTTCTTGGTTTCTCAAGAAGACTCTGGGACCGAAAATCTTTCTGATCGCAGTGGTACAGCCTGCTTCACGCTGACGAAGTCCAACAGTGCGAAACGCGTTCGAGGATGGCTTTTCTTGATTTATCGAGAAATTGGGTTGCCAAATATCAGAGAACCGGTTAAATCAACGTTTAGTTGATTTCTGTTCTACTGGATGACGCTCTGCCATAAAAAAAAAGCACTAGTGCTTCTGCTCAGGATATGCTTTCTTTATTTTTAATGTATATATATGCTGCAATGAATAAACATTTAAAAAGGTAGTTATTGGCTGATCAGTGGTTGACCCTCCAAGCGGTTTCTCCATTTTAATTTCCTGACCGTTTTACTATTGGATTAGATTGTTTTCCTTCATACCCAGCATTCGCTATTGAATACAGTATATTAGCTTTTTGAATGGACTATGGACCTTTTCTCTTCTAGAACTCTCTGTAGAAATGTTTCCAAAAAAATGAAGATTTTATGCATCGAGCTCTCTCTTTCTCTCTTTTGCGTAAAATTGTATTTTTAATTTTTAAGAAAAAGGCATCTTCTAATCGTGTAACTAAAAGTTGATGATCATTGCACCATTTGTCATAATAAATATCAGCGGAACGTTAATTTTTAAATGATTTCATAATTGGCCAATTACTTCTCTTGATTAAAAAATAGAAATTAACCACTTCTTTTATAAATCAGGAAAAAGTATTTGGCAAATTCTGGAATATTTAAAAATACACTATTAATTATTTTTTGCCGAAATATGGCACAAGCAATCATCAATATTTAGTCGCACGATCAAGAGATGCCTTTTTTTTTAATATCTCACCCCATCCCAATACAATTTCACTTTTACATTATTTTTCATAATTTCAATATTTTTATATTTTTTCCCCAATTTAGTTACGATTTTTAGTGGATATATTTTATTTTATCAAAATATTTTCCCATAACTTTATACCATTGAAGTCAGCTGAGTTCAGAATTAGGGTGTGATTGTCATAGCTCCTAAAGAAAACAAATCAATGGATATTTTCAAACAATGCAGACGACCTATCGACCAACTCAGCAGCAGATTTCTCGATGGCCAAAATCACAAAGCCAGGTTAGTTGGTCGTCGAAGAAGTAAATCATCTTTCCAATATATTCGGACATCAAGACATTGAAATAATGCAAATTGCATAGCAAAATGAGATAGGAAAATTTAATTCCAAAAAGCAAAATTCAATTTGAATAATTAATATAAATGAAAATAATTCAATTTTCTCTAAAAAGAGATTTTGAATAATTTTTTTGAACGACTTCTGTATAATTTTAAAATCTCTTATCGAGACCAGATCAATTGAAAATCGAAGATGTATTTGGAATAATCCAATGTAAAAATGGACAGTATGTTCGAACAAAAATGCATATGACGTCAGAATATAGAAATCAAATATCACTTTAATTCTGGATATGTCGCCACTCTGAAATATTGATTTGCAACTTTGTGAATTCAAAATATATATAATTGGACACTAAAATATAACTCTCTTCCTATAAAAATTATAAATAATTAGAAACAAGAGATAGAAAAGGCGACGCAATATTGTCCACACACACAACAGGATACTATAAATATAATAGACTATATAAAAGTAAATTGCAAACACACAATTGAATGAATAGATATTTATAGAGCCTGTACATAAAAATATTCCAAAAATATAAATCCTGTGTACATATAAAAAATTATCCTAAGTCTGTATTCTCTAAAGATTTTTTATTCTTCTTCAATTACGTATGGAGATATGTGCATGATTTCTTTAATTAATGTATTTCCAAAAATAAAATATTTCTCCATTTCTCGAAGCATTCTATATATATATACTAGCGGATGTACCCGGCTTCGCCCGTCTTTTACCCGAGTAAAGGTTTGTCTAACGAATCTCTCGATAAAGTGAACATTTTTTCCCGGTCCCTTGAAAAATACTCGATAAGTTGAATAAAATCAATATTAATCGGTACCCGAGTAAAGGTCTGTCTAACGAACATTTGTTAAAACAATTCTCTATAAACTTATAAAAAGAAATAGATATATTTTGATAATTTGAAACTGATGAAGTGATCATTTTTTCCCGGTCCCTGTGTGCCGTGTCATTCTGAATTTTGTCTTTCCTAATTTTCTACATTACAAAATCATCGTTTTATCTAGTGAACATTTTTTCCCGGTCCCTTGAAAAATACTCGATAAGGTTGAATAAATTCACGGAAGATGGACGAAGTTCCCGGAGGTCATCTTGGGCAAGCTCCCGCGAGGCTTTTTTTCTTGTCTACTTGGCATAGCTGTGTCACCAACTCTTCCCTGATTGGTCGGTGGGTACTTGGACTGTCGGCCGGGGGCCGGGCGAATCCATTCTCTCACGGGGTGGGGCAGACCCAAGGTCATCAGGAGCAGCAAACCTAAGCCTATCTCCGTCTCAATGGTGGCGCTGCTTGCGAGTTAAAGCTACAAATCTGCAAATAACTCTAAGGATATTAAAGATATTCAAGATATTATTTTTCATAAACCTTTCCGGGGATATGCCTAATAATATCCCAAATTTTCACGGCGATTGGATGTATGGTTTTTGAATCCATAGAGGACACACACACACACAGACACACACACAGACAGACATTCATTTATATATATATATGTGACAATATAGTGGTAAATGATGTGGTGAGGTGAGAAATAATCACACGACGAGTTGTTAGAGCAAAAAATCCAGGCAGCCAGCCGAGAGAGAAAGAGGTGGCGAGTGAGACGTTATCTGCTGAACGACTGTTTTTTCCCTGTGTACACAAGCGGGGCAAACAAAAGATTAGTCGCCAGGTGTTGACGCCCCCCTCAGGAATGTGGTCAACAAAGGGTCGCAAGTTAGTTATCTTCGAATCGACTACGTCTCTCTCTCTCTGGTCGGCTGCAGATTTACTTTATTATTCCTGTAAGAGCATATAATATGACATATACATATTTCTAAAGGAAATATAATTGTTATTTCTAAAAGTAAAATAATTTGTATATTTTTTAAGTAGTGTATCCATGGATATATGAAAGTTTGTACAATATTTTATATCTGAAAGTATTGTATTTGTTTATATCTGAGAGTATTGCATATTTATTTTCAATCTATGGGTATTTTATTTGTCCATATCTGTAAAATTATATTTGTTTACATCTGAAAGTATTGTATTTGCTTATATATGAAAGGATTGTATTTATCTATATACTGAAAGTATTGTATTTCTCTATATTTGAAAGTATTGTATATTTGGTTTTATCTGAAAGTATTGTATTTGTTCTTATCTGAAAATATTGTATTTGTCATATCTGAAAATATTGTATTCGTTTATATCTGAGAGTATTGTATTTGCTCATATCTGAAAGTAATGTATTTGTTCATATCTGAAAGTATTGTAATTGTTTATATATGAAAATATTGTATTTGTTTATATCTGAAAGTATCGTATTTGTTTACATCTGAAAGTATTGTATTTGTGCATATCTGAAAGTATTGTATTTGTTCATATCTGAAAATATTGTATTTGTTCACATCTGAAAGTATTGTATTTGTTCACATCTGAAAGTATTGCTTTTGTTCATATCTGAAAGTATTGTAATTGTTCATATATGAAAATATTGTATTTGTTTATATATGAAAATATTGTATTTGTTTACATTTGAAAGTATTGTAATTGTTTATATCTGAAAATATTGTATTTGTTTATATCTGAAAATATTGTATTTGTTTACATATAATAGTATTGAATTTGTTTACGTTTGTAAGTATTGTAATTTTCATATCTAATGGTGGGATGTTGTTTATATCTGAAAGTAATGTATTTGTCTATATCTAAAAATATTGTACAGATATACTATAGTAGAAAAAATTATTTCTTTCAATCTTCATGACCTGGTGTAATCTTACCCATGGGATGATACAAAAATTGTATATATATATACACTGCGTGACATTGAAAATGGAACACCAAGAAATAGTGGCCAGAAAATTATGCAAATTTCAGGGTAGACGCGCCTAACCGAGTTATGCAAATGATGTAAAATGCGCAGCTCTCGTGGGCACATGGAGTAAGATATAAGGGAAGGAACTTGCAGAAAGGACAGTATTCGTGTCGTTATTTCTTCAAGGAAAATCATTGTAGAAATTTTGTTCTTGTGTCAAAAGACACGTGTAATTACAGAGAATGCCAGGTCATCTTAAACGGAGTCCGCGGTGGTCCTACTCGCTACTAAGCCGACGCCGTTCTCTCTCTGTATTATGACTATCATTTTGAAATAAAGATCACTTATTGTTGGTCCCTGTCTCTCTCTGTCTGCCGAGTTTCATCACTTTCTGGCCACTATTTCTTGGTGTTCCATTTTCAATGTCACGCAGTGTATATATATATATTGTTGCACCAGGTTGCGGCTTGGCAGACTCTTCAGCCTGGATTCTCTCCTGTGCTGGGTCTTGCATCTTACCAGAGCGTGTTTCAACCATCCTGCAAATTTATAAAAGGGAATAACGAGATAAGTCTTCTTTAAGTAGCCACCAGAATCCTTTATTTATTTTCTCACATCAAAGAGAGCAGTGAAGTCACACGTGTACCTAAATACAAATGATGACAATCTAAATAATCTGTGTTTTAAATAAATATCATAGAATATAAAAATAAATAAATATATAATTTAAATTTCAAATATATTAAAAATAATATAAAAAATACGCCATTAATCATGATGTAACACTTCCCCCTCTCCAGAGGTCGTCACGTCCTCGTGAGTTACCTCATCAATTCTCTCAAAATAGGGTTTGAGTCTTGAGACATGGACAATCAATGGGTCTTGGCCAGGATTATCTTTTGGCTCAATTAAGTAATTTACGTTAGACAGCTTCTTTAATATTCTATATGGGCCAAAATATTTTCTCAGTAGTTTCTCACACTTTCCTATTTTCCTAATTGGTGTCCAAACTGCTACTAATTCTCCTGGTTCGTAGCTTCTTTCCATGTGTTTCTTGTCATAGTTCTTTTTCATTCTTTCTTGAGTCTTTATTGTGTTGTTAATAACTAATTTTCTTGTTCTGTTTATTTTGTCTAAGTGATGTTTTATGTATTCATCATAATCATCTTTGTCAATGTCCACCGAGATATTCCTGTCGTCCAAAAGAGACGTGGGTTCTCTTCCAAACATCAGGAAAAAGGGAGAATATCCTGTGGTTTCCTGAATTGTAGTATTGTAAGCGTGAGTGATGAATGGGAGTATTTCGTCCCAATTTTTCTGATCAGTGTTCACATACATACTGAGCATATTGATCAATGTTCTATTTAACCGCTCTGTCAATCCATTAGTCTGGGGATGATAGCTCGTTGTGAAGCAATGTTTAATCTTGCATGTTTTCATCACCTCTTTCATTAAATTACTGGTAAATTGAGAGCCTCTGTCACTAATAAGATATTGTGGGGCTCCGTGCCGAAGAAAAATATCCTCTACTAGAAATTTAGAAACTTCTTTCACTGTTGCTTCCGAGACTGCTCTTGTTTCTGCATATCTAGTGTAGTAGTCCGTCAGCACGATTATCCATTTTTTCCTGTTTTTCGTAGATGGTAGTGGACCAACAAAGTCAATTCCAATTCTTTCGAAAGGAAAGTTGGCTGGGGGGATGGGCTGTAGTAGTCCAGAAGGTAATTGGTTTGAGCCTTTCCTACTTTGGCAAAGGTGACACGTCTTAACGAATTCTGAGACATCCTTTAGCATGGATGGCCAAAAGTATTTACTCTTTATTCGGTACATGGTTCTGGCGACGCCCAGATGGCCATTCAACATATGATTGTGATATTCTTTCATAATTTCTCTCTTTTTATTCTCTGGAACCACAAGCAACCACGCCCTGCCTTCAGGGTTCGGGTTTTTCTTAAAGAGGCATCCATCTTCTTCTTTAAAGTTTTGCGCAATTGATCGCCTGCTTCCATTAAGGTTTTTCTTAACACTTTCGATAAATTTATCCTCTTCGTCTGTTATTTGATTTAAAAATAGCCTTTCAAAATCCTCATCCCAATCAGTTTCTGGTAAGGGCCCCCTAGATAAGCCATCGGCGTCCAGATGCTTCTTTCCCGATTTATGTATTATATCGAAGTCATATTCTTGAATTTTCAATGCCCATCTTGCCAATCGACCTGTTGGATCCTTCAAGTTTTTGAGCCAGCATAAGGCGTGATGGTCTGTTACTATTTTAAAGTGTCTTCCATAAAGGTAGGGTCGTAATTTTGACATTGACCAGACAACGGCCAGACATTCTTTTTCAGTGGTTGAATAATTTTGCTCCGCTTTACTTAGGGTACGACTCAAATATGAGATCACCTTCTCTTCACCACCGATGTCTTGGACAAGTGTTGCACCTATGCCGATGTTGGACGCATCAGTATGAACATAGGTAGGTGCATTTGGATTGAAGTGACCTAAAATTGGTGGACTTAATAGTGCTGTTTTTAGGGTTTGAAACGCTTCCTCTTGTCTTTCTGTCCAGGTAAATGATACACTTTTTTTTATAAGGTTGGTCAAAGGGTCAGCAATTTTTGAAAAGTCTTTGATAAATTTTCTATAATATGAACACATTCCCAAAAAGGATTGTACTTCTTTGACCTTTTTGGGCCGAGGAAAATTTCTGACAGCTTTGATGTTATGTTCCGCGGGTTTTATACCATGTTTGCTCGTTATATAGCCGAGAATCTCCAATTCTTCAAAAGCAAATCGGCATTTTTTGTCGTTTAACCTTAAATTAGATTCACGAAAACATCTAAAAACAGCTTCAAGTCTTTTGAGGTGCGTTGGAAAATCCGGGCTATATATGATAACATCATCCAGATAACACAAACAAATTTGCCATCTCAGATTTCCAAGCATATTCTCCATATTTCTCTCAAAGGTAGCAGGCGCGTTACAAAGTCCAAAAGGCATCACGTTGAATTCATATAATCCATGCGCTGTAGTGAAAGCTGTTTTCTCTTTGTCTCTTTCTTCGACTTCAACTTGCCAATATCCAGATCTGAGGTCTATTGCTGAGAAGTGTGTAGATCCTTGGAGAGTATCCATAACTTCGTCTATTCTAGGGATCGGATAGACATCTTTTACTGTCACATTATTCAGTTTTCTGTAGTCCACACAAAATCTGTATTTACCATCTCGCTTCTTGACCAATATTACTGGAAAAGACCATGGGCTAGAAGATGGCCTAATTATGCCTTCTGTAAGCATCTCGTCAATTTGCTCTTTTATAATATCTCGTTCTTTAGCACTTACCCGGTAAGGCTTGTGTTTAATTGGCTTCGCGTCTTCTGTGTCTATCCGATGTTTTGCCAAATTGGTTCTCCCTAATCTCGATGAAAAAAGATCTCCATACCTTTCTAAAACTTGTTTTAACTCCTTCTGTTCCTTTGGTGAAAGATTTTCGTTTATTTGGAATCTAGGTTCTTCGTTCTTTTCTACCTCTCTTTCTCGACTCACATTTATTTTCGCTGGACTACTTCCAAAAGCCAATGTTTGGTTTTTCATTATTTTTAACGGTCGAGGATACGGATTAGTTATCCAGATGTGTGTTTTCCTATTTATAACATTGATCAAGCTTCTTGCTAGACGAAGTCCATTTGTTTGAAACATTTTGCTGCTCTCCTCGATAATATATTCTCCATCCTCTGTTTCTACCAATGCCTTGATCAATTTCATGGAACATTCCGGTACAATGGAATCCTTGGCACTCTTTATTTTCAACATTTCAAAATTGATTTCGTCATGATTATTCGTCAAATCATATTTTATAGTTTCTTGCTTACAATCTATTTTTGCGTTCATTTTCTTAAGGAAATCTCTCCCAAGAATTAATGTCCGTAAATGCGTTTTCAATATCACAAAGTTGTGTGATAATGTTTCGTCATCAATTTTTATATTTAAAAATATACTTCCTACCATGTCCAGTTTTTTTCCATCGGGTCCTGCACAAATTTTTGCGAGTTTACTTATACCATGGCCTGTATCGAGGGCCGTTCTGAGGTCGACCACTGAGAGGTCAGCACCTGTATCAACCAAAGCTTCAAAAGTCCCTATCTTGTCCACATTAATTTTTAATTTGTATTTAGGGTCCAACTTCTTGATTCCGTTTATGGTCGACTTGCTTTGATTGACAGATTCAGGCGCGACGCTTAGTTTAAATCTTCCAACACGGAATATCTATTCCGGGTAGGAATATTTGTCTGTGTGCTATGACATACATCAGCATAAAGCCGAGGTCCTGATTTCTCTGATATTTCATTCATTTGGCATTTTTCTTCGACCTTCTCTTGGGTATCTGCTGGATCCTCTTCTAGGATTCTTATAAACTTGACCCTACAATAACGGGCCACGTGCCCTGGCTTGTTACATTTAAAGCAGATTGGTCTTCCATCTTCCGTCCTATTTTTGCTCACTTCTTGGCTTTTATTGTAAGTGTTTCTCTGAAGGTTTGGTTTCGGCACAAAGTTAGGATTATAAGGACGTCTAGGGGTAGAGGGCTGGGGAAAGTTGTTTCGATACTGTCTGGGGGTAGGAGGGGAGTCGTTCTTGTAATTATTGGAAACAGGGGCTTGGGGCCTGGAAGTGGTCTGGTAGTTTCGTGCGGCAGTCGGCGGCACGTACCTCGATTGTTGTTGGGGTCTAGAATAGCGTGGACCGTTATATAGGTTTCTGGATTTCTCCACACGTTCCCGATACTTCTTTTCAAAAGAATCCATTTTCTTGCACACGACAAGAAGGTCATCGGTCGTTTTAGGAGGGTTCAGGTAGAGCGCGAATGAGTACTCTTTTTTCAGTCCTCCAATAACATGTTCAATTTTTGTTTCTTCTTCCATTGCGGGGTCAACCTTGTTGCACAACACTAGAATGTCTTCCGCGAACCTGATTGCTGGTTCATTCCAGTGTTGCATTCTGTTGAGCTTCATTCTAAGTTCTTCTTTATTCGCGTCCAAAGAAAAATCCTGAATGAGGCGGATTTTAATATTTTCCCAGCTCGTGAAACTAGCCTTGTGTAAATTCAACCAGGTTTTAGCGCTTCCCGTCATGTTCATGGCGGCATAACGAGAGATAATGTAGTCTGCCCAATGGTACAAGAAGCCAATTTCTTCAAGAGATTCAATCCATGGGCGAGGGTCTTCCGTTCCATCATACTTGGGGATGTCGATGTTGGGATTCAGGACAACTGGGTCGGAACTAGCATCTCTACCAATTGTTGCACCAGGTTGCGGCTTGGCAGACTCTTCAGCCTGGATTCTCTCCTGTGCTGGGTCTTTCATCTTACCAGAGCGTGTTTCAACCATCCTGCAAATTTATAAAAGGGAATAACGAGATAAGTCTTCTTTAAGTAGCCACCAGAATCCTTTATTTATTTTCTCACATCAAAGAGAGCAGTGAAGTCACACGTGTACCTAAATACAAATGATGACAATCTAAATAATCTGTGTTTTAAATAAATATCATAGAATATAAAAATAAATAAATATATAATTTAAATTTCAAATATATTAAAAATAATATAAGAAATACGCCATTAATCATGATGTAACAATATATATATTTGTCTGAATCTAAAAATAATATGTTTGTTTTATGTGAAAGTAGTATATTTTTTTATATCTGATGTTCAAGTATTCTTTTATTTCTGAAGTATTGTATTTGTATATATTTCATGAAAGTATATTTATCTTTGTTAAAAATAATATTTTTATCTATTTGTGTGAAAGCCATTGTATATATTTCATGAAAGTATATTTATCTTTGTTAAAAATAATATTTTTATCTATTTGTGTGAAAGCCATTGTATATTTCAATTTCTTAAAGTTAAAATTTATCTATTTATAAAGGTATTGTATTTGTCTATTTATAAAGGTATTTGGTT
Organism: Cordylochernes scorpioides; assembly: GCA_030710605.1. NCBI lineage: Eukaryota > Metazoa > Arthropoda > Arachnida > Pseudoscorpiones > Chernetidae > Cordylochernes > Cordylochernes scorpioides. The sequence continues at coordinate 114,199,972 of CP092866.1, read as the reverse complement.
GGGTTTTTTTATGTGTGTGTTGAAACATTGTATTAATATTATATTAATGGCTGTATTTGTCTATATCTAGAATTTATGTCTATTTATACAAGTAATGAATTTATATATTTCTGTAGATATTGTAATTATCTGATTCTGAAATCATTTTCGGTCCATTTCAGGAGGTATGTATTCATAGAGAGAGAGAGAGAGTTCTCTGAAAATAAGGCATTTATATGTATACCTCTTAGAAATTGTATATATCATTTCAGTATTTGCTATTATATATTTGCTATTATACTGGAATGATATTTTTCTTTTCTTTTTCTGAAAATATTGTACAATATATATTTTTTCAGGAGAGAGAGAGAGGAAGTATTGTATTTGGTATTTTAATGAAAGGTATTTTGTTTATCTACTTCTAAAGGTTACGTATTCATTTATTTATGAAGATGTATATATAATGTATTTGTATATTCACACATGAAAAAACAATGTAATAATTTATATCCATGAGTATTGATATATTTCTGAGAGTATTTTGTATCTGTCTATTTCTGAAAGTATCATCATACTTCTTAACACTTACTACCTTGTTTGATTACTATTATTTTTCTAAATTATATAACTTCTTTTAAATTCCTTCTTCCCCATATTATATATTCATATTATCTTTCTTTTTATCATTAATTATATATTTTAAATTAAAATAAAAAGTATTTTAAAATATCAAATGTTTATTTATCAAAGATTGTGTATGTAATTTATTGAAATTTGTAATATTTTGAATAATTACAACTCTCTTTAAAGCAACAAAAGAATTATTTATTGCATTTAGCAAGACAAGATGAAAACAAAAACAAACACGGAATGCCAAAACCTTTTAGGTTAGTTCCTATTCCAAATCTAGCTTTCACACAGAGTATTGAAAAATAAAATACGACAATCCCTCCCCTGTGTGGAAGCTTCTATCAAACAAGTCCGAGGGAGTTTATACAGTTTTTAAGTTTCTCCTTGGGAAGACTCTTTGTTAATAGGTCCGCTTCCATTTCGTCACTCCTAACAAATTCAAGGTCGATTGTTCCTTCTTCCACAGCATCTTTTATAAAATACAATTTTCGGTTTATATGTTTCGTCCGGGAAGTTATTTTTTCAGATTTAATCCACTTGATAGCAGATTGACTATCTGTTTTAAGCGTTGTAGGAAAGTTCGCATCCTTACATAGTTCTTCTAAAAGTCCTTTAATCCATTTTACTTCGCAGATCCCTTCGGATATCGAAATCAGTTCGGCTTCGCATGTAGACAGAGCCACCAAACTTTGTTTCTTGCTTCTCCAACTGATCGGTTGTTTCCCAGTTTAACTGTGTATCCGGAATAGGACTTTGCGTCACTTGTTGAACACCAGCTTGCATCAGTGCTGACAAGAATGCTATTTTCTGATGGCTTGTATCTTAACATATTATCTCTGGTGCCCTTCAGGTATCTATATATTCTCTTATCTCCTGTAAAATGTACTTCTCTTGCATCATTGCAAAAACGGGATAAATTGCTCACATTAAAATAAATATCTGGACGAGTTCCGGTTGCCAAATACATCAGGGATCCGATCATCTCTTGATACAATGTCCTGTCTACTGGTTTGGAGTCTTGACATTCATCAAAACTTTGGTCTCGATCTCCCGGAGTTTGTACAATGTTACATTCCTCGAGTGCAAATTTCTTCAAGATTTTATCGATATAATGGGCTTGTGATAGATCAAAACCGCATTTTGTTTTCTTTATCTCTATACCAATGAAAGGTTCATTCTCCCCTTTTTCTTTTAAAGCAACAAATCTTCCTATCTCTGATGCTAGTTTTTCATTAAAGGTTTCATCCGTTCCAGCTATTATTAGATCATCCACGTATAAACCCAATATTCCATATTCCTTTCCTTTTCTAAAAGTGTACACACATGGATCATATTGCGATCTTTCCATTCCCAGTTGTATCAGTATCTCGTTGTGTGATCTTTTTATTCCAACAATGTCCCGATTGTGGAAGTCCATATATACTTTTTAACAATTTGCAAACTTTGTCTTCTTCACCTTTTTCAACAAATCCTTCCGGCTGTTTCATAAAAATAGTTTCTTTCAATTCTCCGTAAAGGTAGGCGGTCTTCACATCATATGATGTTATAACCAAATTCAACTGAGCTGCTAGGGCTACAATTGCACGAAGACTTTCTTTTCTGATCACTGGTGAAAAATATTCCTCATATTCTACGCCATATTTTTGATTACAACCAACAGCAACTAATCTAGCTTTTCTTCTATAAACACCCTCACCAGGCGTACTATTTATGCTAAAGATCCATTTGCAGTTTATGATCTTCATATTCTTTTCTCTTTGAACGAGAGTCCATACCTTATGCTTGTTAATAGAGTAAAGTTATTCTTTCATTGCTTCGAGCCATTCATATTTATTCTCGCAGTTAATCGCCTCCTCATAATTTTCGGGAATACGTTCTTCTGGTTCTAATATAAAATTCACGTTATTTCTTTCTTTTATTCTTTGCGAACGTCGAACGCCTTGTTCAAGCAATTTCATTTCTTCTTCTCTCAGTTTTGCTCTGTGTTTTTCCTCTAAAACTTTTTGTGTATCTCCCTTTTTGCAACCTGACCTTACAATTCTTTCCTCGTTAGGTTCGTCTAGCGTGGGAATTGTTTCTTCATTTAGTTCTGAGGTTTCTGGACGCGTCCGATGGTCGATTTCAATATCATCTTCCTCTTCCTTTTTATATGAAAAATGGTCGTAATTTGTGTCTTCTTGAAGAATTTTTGCATAATCAATTCCTTTATCATTTTCGACAAATTTTACTGATCTTGCTTCTTCTATTTTTTTAGTGATTATGTCATACACTCGATGAGCCTTTCTTTTCAGAGAATAACCTACAAAAATACCTTTTCGACTTTTAGGCATAAATTTACTTCTATGTTGTTGTGTAATGGGCCAATACGCCAAACAACGAATATTCTTAAATGTCGAATGGAGGGTTTTCTTTTCCTTTCCATTTCTCCATTGGTGTATCAAGCTTGATTGACCTATGTGGAGTATAGTTTTTGACATATGATGCAGTAGCGACTGCCTCCGCCCAGAAAGCCATGGGTAATCCTGAATCAAACAATAATGTCCTTGCTGTTTCAATTAGGGTTCGGTTTACTCTCTCCGCAACTCCGTTACTTTGTGGCGAGTAGGTGGTGGAGAGTTGGTGGTGTATTCCATTTTTAATTAAGAAATTCTTGAATCTGTGATTAGTGAACTCTGTGCCATTATCAGTTCGCACATCCTTTATTTTCAGGTTTAGCTCATTTTCCACTCTTGCCTTAAATTCTTCAAACTTCCCCAAAGTTTCATCTTTGTTTTTCAGAAAGTAGATAAAGGTTCTTCGGCTGAAGTCATCAACCAGAACAAAAAAGTATTTTGATCCACCTAGAGATTGGTATGGCATTGGACCACATAAATCCATATGCACCAATTCAAGGGGTTTGGTTGTACAGTTGGTGGTAACGGGATGGTAAGGTTGTCGAGTCAATTTCCCCATTATACAAGCTTCACATTCTGGCAAGTTCTTAAATTTAACATTAAACCCCAATACCACATTCCGTTGAATTATCTCTTTCATGTACGCTTCGTTCAAATGATTCAGTCTTCTATGCCACAAGCTTAATTGTTGTTGAAGTTTGAGATTGAATCAAGGAATAAAAGGATTATTTATTAAACAAAGTAACTTAAAACAAGATGTTAAAGTAGCAATATTTTAAAGGCAAGTTTATAGGAAGGCGAGAGACAAAGACTAAATATCTTGACGTCGACCGCAGCGCCGCCGCGGCCGTTGATTGGTCGATCCTCCAATGCTCCATGCCAATATTTTGATCGCTATTCCAACACTCCCTCTCGATCCAAAATGTTCAGTAGACCTCTTAAGTAGTGGAATTGGTTTCGTGGAAGAGGTTTAGTCATTATATCAGCTAGCTGTTCTGAGCTGCAAACATGATGCACTTTAAGTTCACCTTCTTCATGTTTGGATCTAATGAAGTGGTAGCGAACATCAATATGTTTCGTTCGTTTGTGGAATACTGGATTTTCAACAAGTTTTATTGCTGCTTGGTTGTCGATATAAAGTTCAGTTTCTTTAGTAATATCACAGCCGATGCCCTGTAGAAGTCTTCTGATCCAAATCAATTCCTTAGCAGCACTGCAGGCAGCGATGTATTCACTTTCGGTGGTTGAAAGTGAGATAATTGGTTGTCGTTGGCTTGCCCAAGAAACAGTTCCTCCGTTCATCATGAAGGCATAACCAGTCGTACTTTTTCTGAAGTCAACATCACGAGCAAAATCACTATCAGAGTAGCCAACAAGTTGGTCTTGTCCAGTGAAGAGAATTCCCATGTGTGGAGTGCCTTTCAGATAACGGAAAATATTCTTCACTGTTGTACAATGTGCAGGTCCTGGATATTCTAGGAATTTACTCACTTGTGAAACTGCATAAGTGATATCTGGACGTGAAACACATGATGCAAACATAAGGGATCCAACAGCTTCTCGAAAAGGGAATTTAGGCATCTTTTCCTTTTGTTCTGGAGTAGGACAGTCCTGCTTTGTTAAGATGACAGAAGGATCCATAGGCACCGAATCAGGAATACAGTCAGCCATATTAAATTTACTCAAATTTTTGTCAATATATGATGACTGGTGAATGAAAATACTTGCCCTATCTTCTGACTGCTCTATTTGTAGCCCAACAAAAAAGTTAACACTTCCAGATGTAATATCAAATGCGTGTTCTAACTCATCCATTATAATAGCTATTGCCTCTTTATCTTTAGATAGAATAATTCCATCATCAACATAGAGAGCTAAGATAACATTTGAATCATTGTGTGTTCCAATGGAAATGCACGGGTCGGCGTCTGATGTTTTGAAATTATGGCTATACAAAAAGTTGGTAAATTTCTTATTCCAATTTCTAGAAGATTGTCTCAGACCATACAGACTTTTATGTAATCTATAGCAGCTATTATCATCTCTCTTGTAGCCTTCTGGTTGTTCAAGATAAACAAGTTCCTCTAATTCGCCATTGAGAAAAGCTGTCTTTACATCGAATTGCTTAAGAAACATCCTTTCAGAAGCAGCGTTTGATAAAAGAATGCGTAACGAATCATACCTGACTACTGGGCTAAACGTATCGAAATAGTCAACATTTTTGATTTGAGAATAGCCTTTTGCAACTAATCTGGCTTTGAACCGTTGAATTGTACCATCGGACTCCGTTTTAATTTTATAAACCCATTTACAACCGATAGGTTTATGACCATCTGCCAAACGTTCTAAAGTCCATGTTTTATTTTTATTTAATGCATCAATCTCTTCATCCATGGCTAATTTCCATCTTTCTGAATCTGAACTCGTTATTGCATCTATATAGTTACTGGGTTCATCAGCGAGCGCAAAGTTACATTGGCTATTCGAAACTTTAGAGCGTGTTATCATTGGATGCGAACTGATATCGGATACTGGCAGCATTTCCTGCACTGGGATGTTTGTTGTTGCAACTGGTGATTCATCCGGAGCGCTGTTAATCTGAAATATTATTTCTTTCGGTTTGGTAGATTCTCTATCTGAATGTGTAGTAGCTTTCTCATCGAATGTGACATCTTTAGAAATTCTTATTTTTCTAGTTTTCCAATCCCATAATCTAAAATTTTTGCTTGTATTCTCATAACCTAAAAACATAAGTTTTATCGATTTATTATCCCACTTTTTACGGTTTTCTTTGGGAATATGCATATAAGCATTACAGCCAAATATTTTATAGTTAGCTACATTAGGCTTTGTGCCAAAGAAAAGTTCATAAGGTGTCGTTCCAGGGGTTTGCTTAGTCGCACTTCTATTTAGAATATTAGTGGCTGTGTTACATGCCTCAGCCCAAAAAAATCCTGGAAGATTTCGTGAATTTAGCATGGACCTGGCTGCTTCCACAATCGTACGATTGTCTCTTTCTATGCGTCCTATCTGTTCGAGCACATAAGGTGCAGTGAACTCGTGAATTATCCCAAATCTTTTACATAAATCTGCAAAATTATCGCTTTTGAATTCTAGCGCATTATCAGTCCTAAGAACTTTTATCTTATTTCCAGTTTGAGTATAGATTAGAGTAGCATATTCTTTGAATATATCTAGCACATCTGATTTGTTTTTAATAAAATAAATATGGCGATAACCACTAAAGTAATCTTTAAATAAGCAGAAATACAGATATTTACTTAATGATTGAGTCTGCATTGGGCCACAAATATCAGCATAAATAAACTCACCTAGCTGGTAGTTTTTGCCATCTGAGGGATAGCACGACTTTCTATGGGCTTTTCCAAGTTGGCATCCTTCACAGAAGAAAAATTCTCCCTCTAAATCTTGAGGCTGCAGACCATCCACCAATCCTTTGGTCGCCATCTCTCGAAGTGTAGCAACTGGGAGATGCGCAAGTCTCTCGTGCCACAACTGAAGCTTGTTCTCGCTGGTGATGTATCCTTGTGATGATGACGTAACCTTGAAGAGCATCCTGTAGAGGTCGTCATGACGCACTCCTACGGCTTTTAGGTCATTATCCATGAAGATCTGTAGCTTGTCATGTTTGATAATGACGTTGAATCCTCTTCTTGTGGACGTAGAAAGGCTATACAAATTTTTCTTTAGTTGCGGCGAGTAGAGCACATTTCTTATGTACGTATTGTACCATCCACCGTCGACGTAGGCTTGAATCTCGATGTCTCCCATGCCTTCTGCAAGTAGTGTCGAGTTGTCTCCCAAGTAGATTGGATGATCACTGGTGAACGGCGTGTAGGTCTTGAACCACTCTCGTCGAAATGTCATGCTGCAGCTTGCACCGCTGTCAACATACCAAATATCATTGGGCTCTACTTGATTATCGCACAAAATAAGTCCATAATCACTTGAATTTCCTTTTGATTCATGAAGATTTTTGGATTTATTTTTCTCATTAGCTAATCTTTTTCTACATTCGCGGCTCCAATGTCCAATTTTGTGACAATAGTGGCATTTAGTGTTCTTCTTGGCATCTTGAAAAGAACGTTGTGTATCTTTAGGCTTCGTTCGTGCTTGCCTGTGTAATAAGGCCTCATCTTGTTTAGAAGAACCGCTTTGTTGATTCCTTGTTTCTTCAATCAAAAGTCTTGCAGTTAAATTGTTAAGAGTTTGAGCTTTCGGATCTAACGATTCCCACGCTGCAACAAAGTAGCGCATACTCGAAGGCAAAGTATTTAAAATTTTTGCTACCTTTTGATCTTCCGTTATGGTTCCGCCCATTTGTGAAATTTGTGCAGAAATATTTTCAATTTTTGCTATGTAATCACTTATTGTTTCCGATGTCAATCGTGCATCGAAGAATTGTTGCCAAAGTAGGCCAATAGTAAATTCGGATTTTTGTTCATGAATAGCAAGTAATTTCTGCCACATTTGTGAAGCGGAAGTACAGTTCATCAGGGGCTGAAGAAACTTTAATTCGATTGCCTGTGATAATAACATCCTTGCCTTAACTTCCTTTGATTTCCAATTCTGTAGTGAACTTTCAGAGTTACTGTCGGAGGAAACAACATTCGGCTTTATTTCTAAGCCTTCCAATAATTCTAGTAATTTTTGTTGTTCCATAAGAAGCCTGAATTGGAATTTCCATAGTGAAAAGTTTTCACCATTAAAAACTTTAATCCTTGAAAGACAATCTTCGCTCATCTTCTTTGTCTTGGAATCGGCCAACGACAAAAAGAAACTAGGGTTATGGTTGGCGGTTGACGCCTAAACTTCGAGCAAAACAAAGGCTTACTCACTGCTGGCAGTTAATCCTTTTAGGCGCAGTGGAAGCGTGCTGGGCCCATAACCTGTTGAAGTTTGAGATTGAATCAAGGAATAAAAGGATTATTTATTAAACAAAGTAACTTAAAACAAGATGTTAAAGTAGCAACATTTTAAAGGCAAGTATATAGGAAGGCGAGAGACAAAGACTAAATATCTTGACGTCGACCGCAGCGCCGCCGCGGCCGTTGATTGGTCGATCCTCCAATGCTCCATGCCAATATTTTGATCGCATTCCAACAATTGTCATTTGAGAAATCATCTTTTGTGGTCATGACATTCTCCGTCTTTTCCGAGTATTCATCTCTGGACCTTGTTTCCATTACATACATCCTATCCTGGATTTGAGCCTCTGCAATTAAATCATCCTGTTCATTGTAAATCTTTGCTCCATCTCTATCGAAAATTACAGTATTTCCTTTGTTAGTTAATTCGTATATTGATAAAAGATTAGACCTTAAGTTAGGTACATGCAGAACTCCTTTAATTTGAACATTCTCAATTCCGTTTTCGGTACAAGTAGAAACCTTGATATCACCTTTAGCTGTAGCATGTGTAACTTTACCTTCTTCTGCCAAATTTATCTCACTTTCATAAGGCATTACATTTTCCATCCAGTCCAAGTGTGGAGATAAGTGCGTAGTACACCCTGAGTCAAGACACCAGGTTTGTATCTGACTATAATTATTTGAGGAGTTTTCAAAAACTCGATCTGTGCTGGTATTGAAAGTTTGTTCCGCAGGCTTGCTTGAGACGGTATTCGCATTATTTCTGAAATTTTGTTTGTTATAGTTCGTATTTGAATTTGCATTTCTTCTCCCATGTTGTTCTTGAGTTCGCTTATTTTTGAACCAGCAATCTTTAGCTAAATGTCCTTTTTATGGCAAACAAAACATTCCTTTTGTCGATTCTGTTGATAGTGATTTCTTCTGTCTTTACTTCTGTAAGCCTGTTCATTTTCATCAGAATGACTCCCATTCATCTTAGAATTCATTCGATTCTCTTCCTCTCTAAGTGACTGCCAAATTTCATCAAGACTTAATTCTCTTCTAGTTCTCAGTACAACAGCGATCTTTTCCAATCTTGGATGGATACCTCGCACAATATGAAACGCTAGTTCTCTTTGGGATATTTGGTGTCAGAGTGAAGAACTTTGAGAGGCAATATTTTTGGCTCTAGCCATATATTCGTTTATGGATTCATTATTTTTCATCTTGATATTCTTAAGTTCAAGTCCAATATCAATGATCTTATCTCCTAGGTTGCCCGTGTAGATTTTCTTTAATTCATCCCATACTTTCTTTGCTTTAATTTCATCTAGAAACATTCCTGCTTGTTCATCTGATAGAGTTGTAACTATAATTCCAAAGGCTTCGTCATTCTTTTCACTCCATTTTTGACAAGCGACTTCATCTTTTATATCAGGCTCGGGATCCGAAATTACGCATTTAAATAATTTCTTTCCACGTTAAAGTGCTCCGACCTTCAAAGCCCAAATCGGATAATTTGTTCCTGTTAAAGGTTCAATTTTTGTCGTTGGCGAAAAATTGCAATCCATTTTAGCCTTGTTTTTCAACTTTTTAAAATTAAACAATATAGTTTAAAGGTAGTTTATAATTCAAAAATGTTTTTTTTAATCCTTATATTTAAAACTTTCTTTTATCAATATAATTCAAATTCTATTGAAACATATTTCAAAATTTACATACGTTGATGCAAAAGAGATCTTTGTTTACCGATTATAATAAACGTATCAAACTTCTGATAAAATATTTTCGCTTTTTCTCAAGTTTTAAATTGAACCACGGTCTGCTACCATAAATTGTAGTATTTTAAATAATTACAACTCTCTTTAAAGCAACAAAAGAATTATTTATTGCATTTAGCAAGACAAGAAGAAAACAAAAACAAACACGGAATGCCAAAACCTTTTAGGTTAGTTCCTATTCCAAATCTAGCTTTCACACAGAGTATTGAAAAATAAATTACGACAAAATTCCCTTTTCTCTCTTCAACCTTTATAAATATTATATATCACCATATTAGTATTTGTATATATAAGCTATTATATTTGTTTTTGTAAATATTCAAATATGTAAATAAAAACGTTGGTTTAAATAACGAATTCAGTATTATTTTGTGTATAAACCAATATTTTGATCTTTAACCACTTATTTTATTTTAATCTTTTAATTTTTAATTCTCTCAAGAGAGAATCTTATAAGAGACAAAAATTCTTTAAAAATGGATTTGGGTGAAAACAAATTTTCTATTAATATTTTAACATACTGTCAGACCACATCTTAAAAGCCTGAAAATTTGCACCTAGGCTCAATCAGATAACAATGATTGTTCAAAAAATATCAGACATCAATGTGAATTTCTATCCGCGTGTATGCTAAATATAAATATATGCAGAAATTTAATGAAAAAAATGTGGAAATAAAACCTTTCACAAATAAAAATAAAGACTATATGAAAAGATAAAAGTGTAAAATAATCAGGGGAATTCTTTTAAATAACAGAAAGTAAGATAAAGCAAGCAAACGAAAGAAAATACAAGAAAATTGGTAAAATAATAAATAATTTCGGGCTGAAAATATATTTTCAAAAAAGTTGAAAATAATCAATTTATAACATGAATCATGAAAATTTCTCTTATAGAATTGTAAATAGTTATAAAACGAAGAGAAAATATTTTTTAATATACATGGGCTACAAGCTTTATAATTTATAATCAATTTATCAAAAAGAAAGGTAGTTATAAATACGAAAAATATTCTGATCATCATAGTACAAAATAATTACTATTGCTTTCATGTTTAATTGAATATAAATAAATGTTCAGATATCTAATAAAATAGAACCTCAAAATAATAGTATTATAATCGTGAGTGAGCAAGTAGAAACTGTTTCATTCAGTGCAAAAGTTAATGCATTTGTTTATATAAACAGAAAAGCATAAAATATATTTATTAAAGACATATCAGCCAAATAATGGAATCAAAATATTTTATGAAAAGGCTTACATTAGAAGATTCGCTAAACATAAAAAATTCACACTTTTAGCTACCATTATAAAATATATGTTTATGGATATAAATACAAGCGTCAAAGGAAGACATTATAATTATTGAACTTTATTTTTTATGAAGATACTCCTATAAAGCTTCAAAGCTTTTTTTAATTTCACATTGAGTTATATCCAATATGTGAGGAATTTCTATACATTCTCATTTTAGTTTAGTTTATATTTTAATTGTTTATTGTTGGCTATATATTTATATAGAGAGACATTGAGATCTCTGAAAACATTATTTTTCACACAAACCTTTTTTCCTTTTATATTCAATAAATGCATATTCTTATTTAGAAGTTTTTATATTTCAGCTTGGAATACCATTTTGAGTCATGAGTCAACGGAATGGGTGTGCTGATTCCAAAATTTTCAAAATTGCATCAAATAAATATATTTACACACACACAAAGCCTTTATTAAGACGTTAGTCTTGAATAAATATATTTAAAAAGAGAGGTGTATTTTTTAGAACATATATATGCTAGAAAATTCTCTTCAAGGCCTATATTTGTGGCATCAGTTTTAATCGCGGTCTAAATAATTGTATTATGTCAAATGAAAATAAACTCATTGGCTCTTCTGGCAATTGTAATATTATGAAAAAAGGGAGAACCTGGATCTGTAAAGAAAAAAAAAATTTTTCTCAAAATATTTCGAGAGATTGCTCCCTATTTATCAATTTATTGCACAGTGAAGCTAGCGTCTACTACACGTCACCAACTACCGGGTGGTGCACGAGGTGAAAAACGTCGTCTTGCGAATTTCAACAACGACCCTCACACACATCCACAGCCAGTTCGCGGGTTCAGCTTTTCCAACAAATTTATTCTTCAAACCTGAGGGGCATGCTGGGATATTCCCTTCATTTGTGTCCCCTCCGCTTCGTCTCCTGGGCCGACCTACGCCTCGGTTATTCTTCGGGGAACTACATACCACGACATCCTGAACAATCTGCATCAAGGTGTGCCAACTATGCGATAAATCGCTGAAAAACAGCTTATGGAGTTCCCGTATCCTCAACCATTCCAAGATGTGTTTGCTTCCTCCCTTCCCCCAAAATGTTTCTAGGGATCAACTGGCCATTCTCATCGGTTTCGACTTAAAAGAAGATCACTTATTCCGCCTCTTGAATGAAGATATTTTGAACAATCTATCTCCCTGTATCTATATTATCTATTTCTAACTTTTCTATCGATGTTATTCTGTGGATTAAATGGTAATAAAATAATTTATTTTTCAATAATTATTTTGGTAACAACATATTTTATATTAGATTACACACAATAATTTATCATATTTAAATTTTTTTGAAAAATAAATATTCAAAAAAATGCATTTATTCTTAATTTTGTTACTTTTTGAAACCTTCTAAATATTAGTTTAACTATATAGAGATAGAATTAATTCAATAACAGTTCTTAAAATGAGAATCTATCATCATTATTATTCCAAATTTATTTGATCCCCAATATACATTTGTTATTGGGGTTTGTTATTCCTTTTTGAGATCCAGATCTCCAATGTACTCTTGATATTGGAGTTTATTATTCCTTTTTGGTCCAGATCCCCAATATTCTTTTGTTATTGGGGTTTGTTTTTCCTTTTTGGTTCTGATCTCCAATATGCTTTTGATATTGGAGTTTGTTATTCCTTTTTGATCAAGATCTCTAATATGCTTTTGATATTGGAGTTTGTTTTCCCTCTTTGGTCCAGATCTTCAATATACTCTTGATATTGGAGTTTGTTATTCCTCTTTAGTCTAGATCTCCAATATACTTTTGATATTGGAGTTTGTTATTTCTATTTGGTTCAGATCCCCAATATATTCTTGATATTGGAGTTTGGTATTTCTATTCGGTTCAGATCTCCAATATACTCTTGATGTTGGAGTTTGTTATTCCTCTTTGGTCCAGATCTCCAATATACTCTTGATATTGGGGTTTGTTATTCCTATTTGGTCTAGATCTTCAATATACTCTTGATATTGGAGTTTGTTATTCCTATTTGGTACAGATCTCCAATATACTCTTGATATTGGGGTTTGTTATTTCTTTTTGTACTAGATCTCCAACATACTCTTGATATTGGAGTTTGTTATTCCTCTTTGGTCCAGATCTCCAATATATTCTTGATATTGGGGTTTGTTATTTCTCTTTGGTCCAGATCTCCAATAAACTCTTGATATTGGAGTTTGTTATTCCTCTTCGGTCCAGATCTCCAATATTCTTTGGATATTGTAATTTGTTATTTCTATTTGGTTCAGATATCCAATATACTCTTGATAATGGAGATTGTAATTTCTATTTGGTCCAGATCTCCAATATACTCTTGATATTGGGGTATGTTATTTCTATTTGGGGTTCAGATCTCCAATATACTCTTGATATTGGAGTTTGTTATTTCTTTTTGGTTCAGATATCCAATATACTCTTGATATTGGAGTTTGTTATTTCTATTTGGTTCAGATCTCCAATATACTCTTGATATTGGAGTTTTTTATTCTATTTGGTCCGGTTCCTAATATACTCTTGATATTGGGGTTTGTTATTGTTTTTGTTCTAGATCTCTAATATACTCTTGATATTGGGGCTTGTTATTCCTCTTTGGTCCAGATCTCCAATATAATCTTGATATTGGAGTTGATTCTTTTTTTTATTTAGGTGAAATGTTTTTCAGAATATATTTCTGAATTTCTTTCTTTTCAAACTCCAAATATCTTTCATCTACTCTCTCGCTTTCTTTCTTGCTCGGTCTTCTATCCATTTGTGTCATTTGTAACGATGATAAATTCACATTTTTATACAGACAGGGAGTAATATCAAATATCAATTTTTAAAATTTTATTTGTTCAGTACTAAATCTCTTTTTAATGATTCAGAGTCTCAACAACCAATGTAGGGTATACCTCGAGATAAGGTAGAGCTGGCACTTGGCATGTAGTTGTTTCAATGGCTGGCTGAAGGGTTGGCCACTGACTGGGCTACTGGATCGCGGGGCTCGGGTTAGGTCATAGGCTGGGTCATTGGGTCTATGTGGTTCAGGGGATGGCCACAGACTGGTCCACTGGATGGGGCTATGGGGCTGACTTGAATTGATAATTCCTTCCTCAGAATAAAATATATTTCTGAAATCTACCAATAGAATTAAACCAATATTAGTTGACTACACGTCTATAATTGAAATAAATTTCTTAATTAAAGCTTTGTAATCATTTGATTGTTACCCTAAAGATATATTAATGTATTCGCTAAAAACCTTCAACAACCAATTGTAAAATTTGATTTCTCAGGATAATGAAGGCCCTTGATGGAAATAATAACCTAGATATGAGCTCATTATTGTCAAGGAATTTTTATGTAGAATATAATTGCATTATTGCCAGAGATGTACAACTGTTAAGCTACAAAAAATATATTTCATATGTTTAAATCAGTGAGAGAAAATGTTAGAGATTATTTCATTTAATAATCAAATTATTATTAATATCATCTACTAATAGGTTATTTATTTATGGTATTTATGTGAATGTCATACCTATTATTTAATTTTCAAGTTGAAGAATTAATACGCAAGTTAAACAAAGACCATCTGTAATGAGGTGGTTTCAATTTATTTTTATAATTGAACTATCCCAAATTATCTTCTATCAGAGTTGTTTGC
>CP092866.1:113865146-114185247 GCA_030710605.1 Cordylochernes scorpioides | reverse complement strand
AATATAAATTGCCTACTACGATTCAGGAATTACGAGCCTTTTTAGGCATGTTAAATTTCTACCGTCCATTTTTGAAAGATGCTGCGGAAACACAATCCATTTTGCATGATTACCTCAAAGGTTCAAAAAAGAAAGATAAAAGATTAATTAATTGGACCGAAGAAGCAAAAGAAATATTCAATAAATGCAAGAATGACCTAGCAAAAGCAACACTGTTAAGCTATCCCAATTCAGAATAGAAGACATCACCAAGATAATCGATTATGATGAGATAGCAAAAGAACAAGATAAAGATAAGGAACTTATAGAACTTATCAAAAAATTCGAATAAATCTCTAAAATTCAAACGCTTACATTACCATCTGGTAAAAGTTTGTGGTGCGACACATCTACTGAAAATATTAGACCATTCGTTCCCACACAATTCAGAATGAAAATTTTCCAACAAATACATGGATTATCACACCCTGGAATTAAAACATATGTGAAAGACATGACATCGAGATTTATATGGCCAGACATAAAAATAAATATAAAAGAATGGGCGCAAACTTGTATTCAATGCCGAAGAAATAAAACTTCTCGCCATACAAAATCAGAAATTAAGCAATTTAAAGAACCTGATGAACGTTTCAGCACGGTTCACATAGACTTAATCGGCCCATTTCCACCCTCCAACGAATATGTTTATTGCCTCACGTGCATAGACCGTTTCACTGGTTGGATTGAAGCAATACCCATACGAAACGAAACTGCCGAAACAGTAGCAAGAGCATTTTACGAAGGATGGATCACCAGATTTGGAGTCCCATATGAAGTGATCACCGACCAAGGAAGGCAGTTCACTTCGGAATTGTTTGAAACCTTGGCGACTTTATGTGGAGTGAAACTTAAGCACACCACCGCATATCACCCACAAAGTAACGGAAAAATTGAAAGATTCCATAGAACACTAAAAGCAGCAATAAGGGCGCACAACTCAAATAAATGGACGAAGTCAATTCCCACGGTACTGCTAGGACTAAGAGCAGCCTTGAGAAAAGACTCTGACTACTCATTGACACAAATGGTCTATGGAAAAACAATTAAACTTCCAGGCGAGGTTTTCGACGCCCCTAAAATTTCAACCACCCAGGAGACATTTCTCCACAAACTGCAAAAGCAGATGGAATCACTCAAGCCCAAGTTAACACGACACAATACGTCCCCCAAAATATTTGTTTTCAAGGACTTAGAGACGTGTTCTCATGTTTTCTTGAAGACATGCAGAGTGAGAAAATCATTGGAGCCTGCCTATGAGGGCCCATTCAAAGTTACTTCTAGGACCGACAAATACTTTTCAATCGAAATTAAAGGAAAGGAAATAAATGTTTCCATCGATAGACTCAAACCAGCCTACATACTAAAAGAGGAAGAGGACATAGCCACCACACCTGGAGTAGCTGGGGACCCAAGACTCGCCCCACCTGGAGATAATAAAGAACCTTCCGCCAGTGCTGCCCCCAAGATGTCAAGATCTGTAAGGACAATAAGAACCCCTGTTCGTTTCTGAGATAAGGTGGAATGTTACCCAGGTTAGGAGTTGTTGTCCTACATGGTCCTCATCTCGTAACTTAGTTACTTGGGAGGGAGTGATGTAGGGACACCACTCATTCTCAATATTTATTCTAGAAAATGTAAATTGAATTTGTATATTTTATTTTTGGTTATAATTGATAGTTTAGAAATTATAATCTTTTTTTTTGTAAAAAATATTTGTTATCATCATCAATTATATTGTTGCCTTCGAATTGTAAACAAACTTTGTATAAAAGACATTTTAAATATAAGATATTGAATTAATATGTGTGAAGAAAGATAAATTGTTTAATTATTCAAAGTTGTAATAATTGAGACTCAAGAAATGCCCACACATATAGATTAAAAATACTCAAACAAGAAAAATATATAAGGCTCCATAAAATAACTAAAATACAATTTTCCTGATATAGACAAATACAAAACTTTCAGGTATAGACAAATACAATACTTTAAGATATAAAACAAATGCAATAATTTCAGGTATAGACAAATAAAATTCTTCCATATGTCGACAAACACAATACTTTCATATATAAACAAATACAATCTTTCAGATATACACAAATACAATACCTTCAAATATAGATAAATACTCTTCGCTTTCAGAAACAAAAATTTATAATTATTTTATAAAAAACATAGATATATACAATACAATATTTTCGGAAATAGATTACAATAATTCAGAAAATGCGCATATTTACATATGTAAATAAATATAAATAAAAACTGTATGAAATACAGACTTAGGATAAATCGTGAGATATATTTATAGGGTTTATGGAATATATTGATGTATAGTCTTTATATAATTTATTTGTTTTTATTTTTTGATATTTACTTTTCAATATTTTATTATATTTATATTATCTTGTTGTGGACAATAGTGTGTCGTATTTTGTCTCTCTTGATATTCCAATTGTTTACAATTATTCCAGAAACCTTTATAAAAACCGAAAATAAATAAATATTTCTGTTATCAAAATTATAAATTATTTTATATATATTTATATATTTTCAAATAAATATCCCAAAGTGGCGACATTTCCATAATAAAACGGATAATTTGATGTTTATAAGCTGACGTTATTAATATTTTTGATAAATCAAACTGTCCATTTCTACATTAGATTCTTCCAAAAACATCTTCCGTTTTAAATTGATCTGGTTTTGCTAAGAGGGTTTTTAAATTTATGGAAAGTTGTTGAAGAATATTATTTTAAGGCTTTCAATTGGATATTTCAGATATTATTTTGTCTTCATTTATATACATTTTTAAGATGGAAATTTTCTATTGATATAGAAATTTCAAGTCTTATTTTGCTATGCAATTCGCATTATTTCAAGGTCTTGATATCCAAATATATTGGAAAGATGATTCACTTCTTATCAGCGATCAACTAACCTGGCTTTGTAATTTTGGCCATCGAGAAATCTGCTGCTGAGTTGGTCGATAGGTCGTCTGCATTGTTTGAAAATATCCATTGATTTGTTTTCTTCAAGAGCTCTGATTGTTTACCGCTATGATATATACACCCTCAATCCGCCTTCAGCTGAATACGATAGGAAGTCGTGAGAACGTTCCCCAAAATAAACTTTCCAATATTCGTAAGGAAATTGTGAAAAAAATTACAAAAATAATTGAAATTGTAAATATTTTTGAAGCTTTATATGTGTTCATTTTAAATATAAATAATCAAAATATATTTCTATACAGTTTATATACTTCATTGAATAAAATTAAGAGAAGAAAGGCATCGCTCATCATTGGTGAACACCCTCGGCAGTTTCGCCATTTTAATCCTCAGACCACTACATTATTGTATATATTCTCAGCATTGCTCATGTAATGAGGTATATTGGTGTTTTGAAAGACTGTGTGTGTTTAGAAAAATATATCTAAATCAAATATTTTATGCAGTGATCAATTTCTTTTCACAAAATCATAGTATATATTTTATTGCAGTTTAAGGGCTGTAGAAATATCTAATAAATATATATGAGTAGCGGGATTTTTTTTAAATTATAAGCGATAGAAGACACTGAATTGAGGTGATATTCAATATGTTGTTTACCAAGCTTATTTGTGATTTTTCGCAATACAGCAAACAGTAGCAAGCCCTGAGTAAGTCCAGGTCAGCTGTAGCCACCTTTGATCAGTTCTGCTTTGTGGAGTGACGCTCTATCAATCTTCAAAGGACTACATTAAGGCACAATAGGGAATTTTGGAAAATCACCGATGATACAAATAATGAAGATGTCAGATCAGCTTCTGTTTGGGCTATTCGGCTAATTCTGGCGTAGCGTCTAGTCGAGAAGGGCCTCACTATTGGGACAACCCTTCTGAAGACCTTTCTTTATACGAAACGGGCAGAGAAGTCAGCGATTGGGAATTTCCCGATTTCTATAAGTGTGGAAGACGTTGTAACGGCAGTAGGCCCTAATGCAAGATGGTTTCTCTTAAACCTGAGGTCGTGACATTTGACGGATACACATGGACTACTGGCAGCAGGGAAACCTTTGTTCTTCTAAATGAAGACTCGAGACTCAACTAGTTTCTTAATATCTCTAAAGGATATTTTGTACATATTCGGTTATTTCGTGTGTTTTCAATAAAAATAACTCTATATCAAATATCTTTCAGAGTTATCGCCTTAATCCCGATATACATACTAAAAGAGGAAACTTCCTTAAGTTTACCTATGTGTGTGTGTTGTAATTAGTTTACCTCCACTATAAAACGTAATGGTGGTGATAAATAATGAGTGATAACCTCAGTTCAGTTAATTCAAACAAAATGCCAACCTGTATACGATGGCTTTGGCTAGGACTCTAATCAGTTACGAAAAACTTCAATTTCGTATAATAAAAATGAGATATGAAGGTGTTTGAATCTTACAATAAGTATTTGCACAGATGAATTTATTGTGCCAATTTTCTGAAAGGATTAAAATGTAAAATTTCTATTTGTAAAATACATAGTTTAAAGTGGGATTCTTTTCTTTGGTTACTTGAATATACAATCCTTCTGCATTTTATATGTAATTTGATGATCAAGAAAACTCACTGTCCAAGCAGTGCCGACTTATGGTCAAATAGAAAGGATCCTAATTCCCTGACAGAGATAGCAATAACATGCTTCATTAAAAACCCTTAATAAATAAATACCTTGGCCATTTTTTATCTTTAAAATATTTTACATCACCTCAATTTAATTTGGAAACATTAAAAAATTCATATATTGATAACAAATTTGTCAAGAATATATTTTTATAAAAATGAACTAGCTATATCACCTATTGAAATTACCACAAAAATTGTGATATATATTGACTGTCTCTTCAAACTAGCAGGTTTAACTTGTGACAAACCCACACAATAACAGCTCTGTTGATTTCAAAACTCCCCATCTGGTGCCCTTGGCTTGATGTTGAAGTCATCCTCATTTTAGAGCAGTCTTAGATTTATTTTCATATTTATAAAGCAAGTATGAAATCCTAATAATTTGACAATGAGCGGTCATCTAGTAAAAGTTACTTAAGGTGTTCTATGGCAAGAAATGAAAATCGAAATTTGTTGGAAAATATTGATCTAAAATGTAAGGTGCTACTTTTCCTGTCATTAAATATTCAAAATGTTCAAATATATATAAAGTGTTTTGAGTGTATTATAGTAAGATGGGGTGTCATCTACGTTCTCCTTTTTTCTCCAACTGATGAATGAAATTTATAATAACCAGTTACACATAATATTTGAGTTTCAAAATTATTTATTGTATTCGAAATTGAATTTATTTTATATTGAAGGATTGAAGAGAAGCAACATATAATTTGGAGCAGACTGACTAAAACTTCTATAAAACACACAGAAAAAGATTAGGTGAAAGTAGTGGTGAGAGGAAGTAACTTACAGGTGTTGAAATATAATAGAAATAAATTAGATTGACATGGCATGCTTGTCGATATATATTAATGAATATTTCTTGACACTGAATATTATATCAAAATATTATTTTCTTAAATAAAATATTTCACAAAAATATTTTTAAAATATGAATGATAGGCATTTAGGACATTTTATATAGGAAATTATAAAATTAATGAATTGATGAATTGATAATTTCAAAGTTAGAACTCGTTTAATTGATAAATAGGCATCGATTAAGTCAAAGTTAATAAATTCTTTAAACTAATTATTTTAAATAAATCAATTAGTTTGTGAGTTAATAAAATATTCAAAAACTGAGCTCTTTTGTAATTTAATATTATTTTAAAAATATGGTATACCACTATATTCTCTTGATAAAACAAAAATAATTGATTGAATTTTATTTATAAAAGTTGATTAATAGCAAATCTCTGTTGATTCTATAAAACAATTTCAGTGAAGAGATCACTCATTGTGGATAACATGTTGTTTTGAACATAGTAACAGTTCTTCAGATGGTCTTGAAGTAACTTAATAATGAAATATGACTAAGTTGACCACCTCATAGCAGATGATCTTGGTATAAATCAACTATAAATTAGACAACCATCTCAAAGCAGATGATTTTTATATAATTCAACTATAAAATTCAACATGGCGACCACCTCAAATCAGATGATCTTGGTATAATTAAACTATAAATTAACATTAAACAACCATCTAAAAGCAGATGATTTTACAATTATTGAAATTATAATGCCAACTTGGCAAACAACTTTGATAGAAGATGATTTTGGAATAGTTCAAGTATAGAGAACAAATTAGAACCACCTCATTACAGATGGTCTTTGTGTAATTTACCTTTTAAATCCCCAACTTGAACATTTTATATTAGATGATATCTTGGCATGCTTTAAATGTACACTACCATAAATAAATAAACTCTTAGTAGATGAAATTAATTATAATTTTATTTTCAAATTAAAATAACCATTTCATTTTCTCTCATTGGACTTAAACTTAGTAAATGTCAGTTTCATAGCTTGAAACAGTTAACAATCAGTAAAAATCATGATATCTATTATACATGAAAATTCTTTAACAGTAAAATGAGATCATATCTAGGTTATTATTTTCAACAAGGTTCTTTATTATCTTGAGGAATTATATTTTACAATTGGTTATTGAAAGGGGTTTTAGCAATTACATAAATATATCTTTAGCAAAATAATGTAATATTCACAAAGGTTTAAACAAGAGACATTATTCCCTGTGATTGTGTGCCAACAAATAGTGGTTCAATTATATTTCTAGAGGTGAAAATATATTTTATTCGGGAAGATGGGATTATCAAACCAAGTCAGCCCCATAGCCCCATCCAGTGGACCAGTCTGTGGCCATCCCCTGAACCACATAGACCCAATGACCCAGCCTATGACCTAACCCGAGCCCCGCGATCCAGTAGCCCAGTCAGTGGCCAACCCTTCAGCCAGCCATTGAAACAACAACATGCCAAGTGCCAGCTGTACCTTATCTCTAGGTATACCCTACATTGGTTGTTGAGACTCTGAATCATTGAAAAGAGATTTAGTACTGAACAAATATAATTATAAAAAATTAAATTTAAAATTACTCCCTGTCTGTAAAAAAATGTGAAATTATCATCATTACAAGCGACACAAATGAATAGAAGACCGAGCAAGAAAGAAAGCAAGAGAGTAGATGAAAAATATTTGTTGTTTGAAAAGGAAGAAATTCAGAAATATATTCTGAAAAACATTTAACCTTAATAAAAAAGAATTAACTCCAATATCAAGAGTATATTGGAGATCTAGAGCAAAAAGGAATAACAAACTCCAATATCAAGAGTATATTGGAGATCTAGAACAAAAAGGAATAACAAACTCCAATATCAAGATTGTATTGGAGATCTGGACCAAAAAGGAATAACAACCCCCAATATCAAGAGTATATTGGAGATCTAGAACAAAAAGGAATAACAAACTCCAATATCAAGTTCATATTAGAGATCTAGACCAAAAAGGAAAAACAAACTCCAATATCAATATTTTATTGGAGATCTAGAACAAAAAGGAATAACAAACTCCAATATCAAGGTTATATTGGAGATCTGGCCCAAAAAGGATTAACAAATACCTACATAAAGAGTATATTGGAGATATAGATCAAAAAGGAATAACAAACTCCAATATCAAGAGTTTATTGGAGATCTGGACCAAAAAGATATAACATACCCCAATATCAAGGTTATATTGGAGATCTAGAAGAAAAAGGAATAACAAACCCCAAAATCAAGTTTATATTGGATATTTAGACCAAAAAGGAATAACAAACCCGAATATCAAGGGTTTATTGGGGATCTAGAACAAAAAGGAATAAAAATCCCCAATATCAAGTTTATATTGGAGATCTAGAACAAAAAGGAATAACAACCCCCAATATCAAGAGTATATTGGGGATCTTTAGCAAAAAGGAATAGCAAACTCCAATATCAAGGTTATATTGGAGACCTGGTCCAAAAAGGATCAACAAACACCAACACAAAGAGTATATTCGAGATAAATTTCAAAAAGGAATAACAAACCCCAATATAAAGAGCATATTGGAGATCTGGACCAAAGGGGAATAACAAACCTCAATATCAAGGTTATATTGGAGATCAAAAACAAAATGGAATAACAAACCCCAATATCAAGTTTATATTGGAGATTTAGACCAAAAAGAAATAACAAACTCCAATATCAAGATTATATTGGAGATCTAAAACAAAAAGGAATAACAACCCCCAATATCAAGGGTATATTGGGGATCTTTAACAAGAAGGAATAACAAACTCCAATATCAAAAGTATATTGGAGATCTAGAACAAAAAGGAATAACATACCCCAATATCAAGAGTGTATTGGGGATCAAATGAAATTGAAATAATAATGATTATAAATTCACATTTTAATAAGTGTTATTGAATTAATTCTATCTCTATATAGTTAAACTAATATTTAAAAGGGTTCAAAGAAGACATTAATAAAATATCCATTTTATTGAAAAAATATTTTTAAAGAAATAGTTTTTAAATATGATAATTAATTGTGTGATGACTAATATAAATAAATTGCAACCAAAATAAGAATTATAAATAAATTGTTTTTTTTAATCATTTTATTCCACAGAATAACATCGATAGAAAAGTTAAATAATAGATAAGATAGATACAGGGAGATAGATTGGTTAAAATCTCTTCATTACTAGAGGCGGATTAAGTGATCTTCTTTTTAAGTCGAAACCGATGAGAACGGCCAGATGATCCCCCGAAAAACCTTGTGGGACGAAAGCATCTTGGAAAGGTTATCAGCGATCTATCGCATAGTTGGCACACCTCGAGGCAGATTTTTCAGGATGTCGTGGCATGTAGTGTCCCGAAAGGTTATTGAGGCGTAGGACGGCTGAGGAGATTAAGCGGGGCGACAAGAATAAAGGGAATGTACAATCACGCCCCCAGCTTTGAAGAATATATTTGTAGGAAAAGCTGAATCCAGATTCCTTCCCGCGAACTGGCTGTGGATGTGTGTGAGGATCGTTGTCGAAATTCGCAGGACGACGTTTTTTACCTCGTGCAACACCCGTGACCTCTAGTAGACGCTAGCAGAGGCACCAGGAGAGCATTACGCGTTGAGCATCTTATAACACGAACATTTCCAGGGAAGACTCTGATACCTGAATTGAGACCGCGCGAAGAAGCCAGCAGGTCTGGTGCCCGGTCGAGACTTTTGTCTTCTTGCAGACCTGTAGAAATAAAACTAACAAGGAGCGGAATCAGGTTGTTCAGATCAATGATGCTGTACACCAACGAAAGGCTATAGGGACATGGTCATCTTGGAGGAAACTCATGGCTTTGACACGTCGGTGAAATCCTGGACCCAGTCTCTGAAAATGTAGATCATAGCAGCCATGGCCCAAGGTTTTCTCGGCGATCTTCAGTTTGTTTTCCCTAAACTACCCAGTATCTACCACCAAATTGTTACGTAGAAATTAGGAAAGAAAACTTCGGAATTACATGGAACATAAGATTCAAAACACAAAGGTTAAATAATTGTCACCAATACATATATTATGGAAAATTTATTTGTGTAGCTGAGTAATATAATTAAAATCATAAATCAATATCTTCAATCTTTTTATATTTTATTTTTCAACGTTTCAGCCACTTGCCCTCTTTAGGAAAACTCTATTTGCTATTTTGTGTCAAAAAGCGATCAAAATTTTATATATTTATATAAAAACAGCCTACCTAGATTTGTTAAAGAAAAAAATGTTTTTTTTTCTTTAACATATCGAGGTATGCTCTTTTTATATAAATATATCAGCTATTGTTTTGAAAATAGAGTAATCCATAAATAAATATTCAATTAAAAAGGCAAATATTTTGAATTAATATATGCCTTTTTAATTAAATATTTGCAACTGTGTTTACTTTGTATATAAATTATGAGTGGACTGATATTTTAAAGAGCGTGGAGCGTGTACTCCATACTCAATGAATAATAAAAAATGAATTCAAAATTAATGAACAAAATTTAAAATACCTGGAAAGAGGGGTAAAATATAAAAGTGGTTGGAAACGCTGGAAAAATATAAAAAGTTTGAAGATATTCATTTATATTTAAATGGAATATACAGGTTGGACCATAAGCCCTGAAAACCTTTTTTTAATTAAAAATTAAAAGGCAAACTAGAATAAAAACTAAAATTATTTAAATCTAGTTTGCCTTCCAATTTTTAAAAAAATAAAAGGTTCGGACTTACTGGCCAATCTGGAATCATTTGGAACCTCTAAAATTAGTTTAATTTATATAGGGATAGAATTAAATCAACCAAAAAGGCTTAACACTCAAATTTGTTCAGTACTTCATTAGGTATATTTATTCAGAGTCCCATCGTAAATGTTGGGATACCACAAGATAAAGTAGAGCAAGCAGTTGGCATGCTGTTGATGGAAATCATAGCCAGCTTAGAGTCAGCACACATCCCAGACCACCGAATCAATAGGGCCCAGGGAAAGGTCATAAGCCAGGCCAAAGGATCTAAGGGTTCAAGGGGGAGGCCACAGACGGGTCCTCTGAGGCTATGGGGCTAACTTTCTCTTTAAGGACCGTGGAATCGTAATTATAGACGAATTATCAGCATAGAATTTTCACAAAGAGGCTTCAGGCGCTATCTGTCCAGGAAGGGAGTCGCGAGAGAGGTGGTATACAACCCCACCCCCCTCCTGGAGGGCTCCCACCCACGCCCCTCCAGAGTGGAGTCCACACCCTCAAAAAGGAGAGTTTCTAAGAATTCTATTGTACTGACTCCCCCTGCTCTCCCTTCCTGGTCATCACATAGGATTCCTACATTATCCATTGATAGCAGTTCAAGCTAAAATGGGCTCTTTGAACTTGGTAATATTTGCAATACATTTCCACAGTCATGAAAATACTGCTGCACAGTGTAATTAGTATTTTTGTACCTTTTCTCTCAATATGAGAAGCAAAGGTCTAACCTGAAGGGTAGCGCACAAGGTTCACCTAATGGCGCCAAAATAATAAGGATTCTTCAGAACGATTTTTGGGGCCATATAAGTCAAAGGGCCACAAAAACAGCTTGTATTTTTGCCATGGTTCGATGTATAACTTACATAAGCAATATTATACCAGTGTTATGTGGTCATCAAATTCAAAAGGATATTTTACAATTTCACATCCTTGTGAATGATGTGCTGTGGATTTTAAGATAATGTAATCCATAAAGTATTTGAATGGTGTAAAACCTTGCCTTGTCTCCACATTTTTTTCCATTCATTTATATAATGGAGGAAATTGAATCCTTTCAAAAATTCATTGCTAAATTGCAAAATTAAAACCAGCTCCAAAAGAAAAGGAAAAATTTGGTAATTTAAAGTATTTCTCTCTCTGTTTAGATTTCTTCGGAATTTTTATCATTAGCACAGAATATTTGACTGAACCTAACTCTAGCAATTATGTTACTCCTTTGAAAATCGTCATTTTGAAGCACACCATTGATCTCGTTGAAATGAAAAGATGTAAATTATGTATTACCGCTGTTAGGCAAACTTCCTCTTCTGGAGCTGAACTTTCACTTTCGAAGAGAAGATCAGGAGCACCCAACCTAAAAACAAAGCGAGTTATTAGAATAGACGTTTATACACAAAATTAAATTAATACACATCTAAAAAGGGTCGTGAAATGGTTTAAATCTATTTGTACTAACTGTGTTTTGTACACATATAGCATATTTAATAATCCACTGCGTTTGTAAATTGTATAGTAGCAAAGTTTATGAGAAATACGAAATTATAATTTGCCATATAGTATAAACCCATATATATAATTCAACCTAAATGGCTGAAGTAACGCCCAGGTTCTCTCCGAATGAAAATTTGCAAAATTGAAAAAGAAATCTTCAAAGAAAAGTTTCAAAAAACGCAGAGAATGAAAACAAGAGGTGACCGAGATAATGGTTTCAGGCTAATCCTTTATTTCACATATTGACATGGAATTCATGAAATTTTCAGAAAGCGACAAATATATTTTAATTTGTCGAAAAGCCTAGGCTAAATCCACGGCCAAAATATAGATGGAAATTTTGTTGTGAGGATATTAATTTTTGAAAGAAGGATCATTTCTTCTGTCGAAAAATAAGATGAAACCTAAAACTATATATTTATTGCATTCTTTATGTAGGGTACTAGGGTAGGTGACAAAACCACAATACCTTTGTAATAAGTTTTGACTTTAAGATTTGACTTTCATCTTTGCATGTCAATATATTACAGTAAAAGTGTTCATATAAATTCGATTAGAAAATATATTGGCAATATATTAAAAATATATATTTCCTTAATGATCAGAATGATCATTCGACCAAACATTTGATAAAATGTATCTAAGCATATCCTGGCTGCGGCCAGATCCATTCGCATAGGGTGAATTATATTTTAAAAGATGTCTCACAGTTCAAGATAACTTTTTCATCCACGTTGTCCATCCCAATTTTGCCAGCTAGATAAGGAGGAACATTACTCACATGTGGACTAGACGTGCTGAGTCTTATAGGAAACCACAGTCTCTTTAGTCTCGGAGTAGATTTAGATTATGGCATATTCTCTTTTACTGTAGTTTCACTGCATTAGGAACGTGGGGGAATGATCCAGAATCCGGAATTCCACAGCACACTAAACCACATAGATCAACTATGTTAGACTTAATAGATTTTAACATAAGTTTCTAAGTTATTTATAAAGCGTAAATTAGAAACTACTATACTGATAGTATTGTTTTGTCCTGAGTTTATTATTATAACCACGATTAATAATAAGTATGAGCATAATACAATAATAATGAACAAGATTTGATAACTCATTATTCGTTTGGCAAAATTTCACCGCGGATAAATTTGGCAAAGCCAGGTCCTTCTGCTAGCATATATATATTAAATCATTATTATCCGTTTTCTAAACGGGTCTATAGATATAAAGCCAGCTCTGAGATTTTCCACAGTTTATATTAACCTAAATGAAAAATAAATAGAAGATCATAACATGTATAAATTGAGGAAAAGAAATTAGAAATGACATGACGAAATATTTTAGTCCAAAGACAACAAGACCTTTAATATAACTGATATTGTCGTAGAGAAATATAATAATATCAAGAGGTTGGAATAAAATATTCATAAAATATTTTTTTTTCACATTAAGGACAGTAGATTATTTATTTTTTTGTGAAAAGAAACATTCGCCTCCTAATGTCTTCATTTGTTATATATAGATGGCGCGTTTTGCTCTGTATTAATTTATGTTCAACTTGCCTTGTCCTTAATTGTTTGCTGAAGAGCATTGTTCGATGCAAATATTTAAATGTAATCTACTGTCCTAAAAGCCTACGTCTATATTTTGCTTAAATACCATTTCTAAAATTCCATTCTTCAGTGTAGCATATGAAAGCAGAATGCTCCAATAGAGTATTGAGCTCTAAAGAAGCGGTCTGGTAAATTAAATTGGCAAAACCGCTGGTTGGCTTCACCACTGATGAGCCAATCCCTCCGAATATTTTTCCATCGCAGTAAGGAGAGTCGAAGATTTTTATTTGTGTGAAAAGAAACATTCGCGTCTCTTAATGTCTTCATTTGTTATATATAGATGACGAGTCATACATTGCTTTGTGTAAAATAATTTTATAAAATAAATGAAGCTTCCAGGGTTAAGTTTCTTTTGTTCTAATATTACAATTGTCAAAAGAGCCAATCAGTTTATTGTCATTTGACCTTATTCAAATAATCACACCACGAAAAAACTGGTACCACAAATATAGACCTTCAAGAGAATGTTCTATCATATATATATTCTAAAAAGACACCTCTCCCTTTAAATATATGTATTTAGTGCAATATGGGACAAATTGGAACCGAAACACACATTTCCGTTGACACATGACTCAAAACAGTATTCTTAGTTGAAATATAAAAACATTTTATATAAGAATATGCATTTATTGAATATAAAGGAAAAAAGGTTTTTGTGAAAAACAATGCTTTCAGATCTCTATCTACCCCTATAAATATATAGCCAACAATAAACAATTAAAATATAAACTAAACTAAAATGAGGCTGTTTAAAAACTCTTCAAATATAAGATAAAAATCTATGTGAAATTAAAAAAGCATTAAAGCTTGATAACGAGTAACTTAATATAAAATAAAGTTCAATATTTATAATGTCTTCTTTGTCACTTTCATCTTTAGCCCTAAGAATCTATTTCATATTGGTAGCTGAAAGTGTGAATTTCTTATGTTTAGCGTACCTTTTAAGTTAAGCCTTTTAATAAAATATTTTTGAATTCATTACTTTCCTAATATGTTTTCTATTAATTTATTTTGTTCTTTTATATTTACCTAAATACAACCTAATGCATTAACCTTTGTACTAAATTAATTAGTTTTTACTTTCTTACTCACGATTATGATGCTATTATCTTGAGGTTCTATTTTATTAAATGCCTCTCTCTTTGAACATTTATTAATAATTAATTAAAAACGAAGGCAAAATTGTTGTACATATTTTAATTATTTGTTACCACAGAGTGTGTGTAAGCTCATGGGTAAATAGGCGCTAAAAAACAAGAAGAAAGAGTTCCTTTGTTTCAATATAAGTTTCCCTTTTATATTATATCTCTCTCTTGTAAATCAATAAATATAATGTTTAATTAATAATTATTGGAATCAGTTTCATTAATAATACTAAGCAAAGTCAACAATTGGTAGCAGAGCGTGGTTTATTGATATAAAGCTCAAAAACGAAAATATTTAATCTGAAGATTAAGCAAGAAGTTTATTCTGATCGGTAAACTGAAGCACTTCTAAGAAGATTAAAGGTATTTATATAGATTAAGTTAAATTATATCTATATATTGCATATTTAAAAGCTACCCAATATTTAAATAAATTTAAAATATATATTTGTTTTAAATTATATATTGGTTTGTTTATATTAGCTAAAAAGACGAAAATGGCTGAATATAGTGTTTTATCCCAAACAAAAATTGAGCCATTAACAGGAAATAATTATCAAATATGGGCGTTGAAAATCGGCGCAGTTCTGAGAGGAAGAAAATTATTTAAATGTGTAATTTCCGATCCAGAACCTGATATGGAAGACAAAAGTTCTTGGGAGATTTGGAGCTATAAAAATGATGAAGCTTTTGGGATAATCATCACTACTTTGACAAATGAACAAGCTGGAATGTTCATAGGAGAAACAAATGCTAAGAAAGTATGGGACTCACTGAGAAAAACATACATAGGCAATTTGGAAGATAAAATTATTGATATAGGCTTAGAATTAAAGAACATTAGAATGAAAGATAATGAAACTGTAGATGAATATATAACAAGGGCAAAAAATATTGCTGCTAGAAGTTCATCATTAGGGCATCAAATTTCCTCAAGAGAACTTTCATTTCATATTGTCAGAGGCATACATCCAAGGTATGAAAATATTGCTATTGTCTTACGATCAAAGAGAGAAGCAACAATTGAAGAGATTCAACAAACTCTAATAGAAGAGGATTCAAGAAGAAATATGAGATTAAATCAATCGGTTGAGAATGGGCATGAACAAGCATACAGAATTAAAGATAGAAAAGTTCAACAAACTCAGCCAAAAAGATGTTTTGTTTGTAATAAAAAGGGACATCTAGCTAATGATTGCTGGTTTCGAGATAAACAGAAACAAGGATACCAAAAGAAATGGAATCCTGGTTATAGAAATCACAAATACAGTAGGGAACATTCAAATAACCTAGTGGATACTATGAAAAGTGGAATTAATGAGCAAGCATTTGAAACATATGTAAAATAATTTGAAGATTCACCAAATGAGAGAAATGATAGACAAATATGGTGTATATATTCAGGATGCACCGCACATTTAACCCCAAACCTAACTTTGATGGAAAATGTGGTAGATTATGAAAGTGAAATCAACCTAGCTGAAAAGGGCAAAACTACCCAAGCCATAGCCAAAGGAGATATGAGACTTACTACATGCACAAGTGAAGGCCAAGAAAATATTCGCATCAAAGATATCTTACATGTACCAAGCTTAAGGAATAATTTCTTGTCAGTATACAAATTAGTCAACAAGGGAAATTCAGTTATTTTCAATAAGGATGGAGCAAAAATTTATAATGAAGGGAATGATTTAGTTGCTGAAGCATATATTAAAGATAGAATGTTTATGATGGAAACAAAACAAAGAAATGTACCAATAGCAAAAAATGAAAATGTCTTGGTTATAAATACACATTTATCAAATAAAAATAGCAATATAAGTTTATGGCATAAGAGATTAAACCATATAAATGAAGAATACATGAAAAAAATGATTCAAGGACATATTGTAAGAGGATTGGATCTAAAATTCGAAAGGTTACCAGAGTGCGAAACGTGCATAATTGGAAAACTGGTGCAGAAGCCATATAATATTACAGAAAATTATACAGTTAAGCCCCTGCAGTTGATTCATATGGATTTATGTGGACCAATGCCATGTCAATCGTTAGGAGGATCTAAGTATTTCCTTGTTATAGTAGATGATTATAGTAGAAGAATCTTTGTATATTTCCTGAGATCAAAAGATGAGACCTTTGAAAGATTTGAAGAATTTAAAGCAAGAGCTGAAAACGAATTAAGTCTTAGAATAAAAGATGTAAGAACGGACAATGGAACTGAATTTTGTAACTCTAGATTTGAAGGACTTTTCAAGAGAAGTGGGATCCATCACCAACTTACCACCACATACTCACCACAAAGTAATGGAGTCGCAGAGAGAGTGAATAGGACTCTTATAGATACAGCGAGAACCTTACTAATTGACTCAAAATTACCCATGATGTTTTGGGCAGAGGCAATTGCTACAGCTGCATACATTAAGAATTGTACACCCCACAGGTCTATCAAGCAAAATACACCTATGCAGAGATGGAATGGCAGGAAACCATCGGTCAAACACATTCGAATATTTGGATGTTTGACACATTGGCTTGAGAGCAAACCAAGAAGAAACAAGTTTTCACCAAAGGGTAGAAAGGGAATATTTATTGGTTATTCCATTAAAAGAAAAGCTTACAGAATATATGATATAATGACAAAGAGAATTCATGAAGTCAGATCAGTAAAATTTAGTGAAGATAAGAGAGGAATTGATAATGCAAATTATATTCAGGAAGATACTAATTGTGATAATTTGATCTATAAAGGAAATTGTGAAGAAATAGTTTAAGACTTTCTTATCTTGAAAGAAGACAATCCTGTCGCAGAGAGTGAAATGAAGTCTCAGGAGGATACTTCAGTAAAACCAGGTGGTGACACTGAAAATGACTCAACACAAACTGAACCAATAGAGGAAAGATGCGCAAAAGGAGGAAGAAAGAAAGGAGAAACAAAGAGCATCTTAGAAGAACGGCACAAAGCAAGACTTGAAGAACAAGAAAGGAAATTGATTGAAGAAGGAGTTCGACGCTCACAAAGAATAAAGGATAGGAATGATGCAAACTTAATTATGGAAATTGATCATTATATTCCGGAGAACTTTAAAGAAGCAATGGATAGTGGAGAAAGAAATGAATGGCACAAAGCAATGGAAGAAGAGCTCAGAGAGATAGAGAAACATAAAGTATGGACACTAGTACCAAGGGAAAATGGTATAAAAGTCATCAATAGTAAATGGGTCTACAGTACGAAGAAAACACCAAGTGACGGCATATATAAACGAAAGGCCAGACTGGTTGCTGTTGGATGCAATCAGAGATATGGTGTTGACTATAAGGAATCCTTTTCACCTGTACTCAAAAAGGAAAGCTTGCGAACAATAGTAGCTCTTGCAACACAACAGAATTTAACCATAAAGACTTATGATGTGAAGACAGCTTATCTCTATGGTGAGTTAAAAGAGACAGTATATATGAGACAACCAGATGGTTTTATACAAAAAGGAGAAGAAAAAAAAGTGTGTAAATTGGAAAAAGCCTGTATGGTCAACCACAATCAGGAAAATGTTGGAACAAAAAGATCAATGAAATTTTATACCAGTTGGGAATGATTAGAACCAAATGTGATCCATGTGTCTATAAACTCCAGAGAGGAGAAGAGTATGCAATACTGGGTCTATATGTAGATGATCTCATCATTGCTGGAACTAGTAAGGAAATTAATGACAACCTAGCCTCAGAAATAGAAAAATATGTTACTCTAACAGAAAAGAAAGAAAGCGAACCATTTATTGGAATTGAAATAAAAAGGGAAGAAGATGGATTTTATCTATCTCAGACTCATTATATTGATACAATTCTTCACAGATTTGGACTGGAAGAATTCAACAGTGTGCAGACACCTGGAGATCAAAATCAAAATTTGGATGAATATTTGTACTCTAAGCCAGTAGATAAAACTGTATACCAGGAAATGATTGGATCACTAATGTACCTTCTACGGGTACTCGACCGGACATATCCTTCAACGTCAGCAATTTATCACAGTATAGTAATGATCCAAGAGAAATACATTTAACTGGAGTTAAAAGGATTTATAGATACCTGAAGGGAACAAGAAATAACATGTTAGCATATAAGTCAAAAGACAACAATATCACAATAAGTACTGATGCGAGCTGGTGCACAACCCGAGACGCAAAATCCTATTCAGGCTATACAGTCAAACTTGGCAACAACTTAATAAACTGGAGAAGTAGAAGCAAAATTTAGTAGCCTTGTCTACATGTGAAGCAGAACTTATTTCAATATGTGAAGGCATTTCAGAAGTATTATGGTTAAAGGGATTACTAGAAGAACTTTGTGAAAATTTAACTTTCCCAATTACCTTGAAAAGTGACAGCCAGGCTGCAATAAACTGGATACAATCTGACAAGATTACTTCACGAACAAAGCACATAAACCGAAAGTATTATTATGTGAAAGAGAATATTCAAAATGGAATCAAGCTGGAATACACTAAAAGTGAAGACATGGAGGCGGATATACTAACGAAGAGTCTAACTAAGGACAAACTACGGAAATGTGCAGATAGCCTTGGACTTGCTGATTAGGGCTTACACACAGGGGAGCGTGTGTTGTACATATTTTAATTATTTGTTACCACAGAGTGTGTGTAAGCTCACGGGTAAATAGGCGCTAAAAAACAAGAAGAAAGAGTTCCTTTGTTTCAATATAAGTTTCCCTTTTATATTATATCTCTCTCTTGTAAATCAATAAATATAATGTTTAATTAATAATTATTGGAATCAGTTTCATTAATAATACTAAGCAAAGTCAACAAAAATTAATTATTTTGAACTAAAAGGATTATATTTTAAATTATTTATACCTTTATTTTATAAAATTGATTACTTTTACAATTTATTATTTTTATTTTCAGTCATAAATTATTTGTATTACACCAATTTCTTGTATTTTCATTCGCTTGCTTGCTTCATCTTACTTTCTGTTATTCAACAGTTTTCTCTGATTATTTTACACTTTTATCTTTTCATATAGTCTTTATTATTTATTTGCGAAAGGTTTTTATTTCTATCTTTTGTTCATTAAATTTCTGCATATTTTTATATTCAACACACACGATGATAGAAATCCGCATAGATGTCTGAAATTTTATGAACTATCATTGTCATCTGATTGAGCCTAGGTGCAAATTTTCAGGTTTCTATAGTGTGGTCTGACAGTATGTTAAAATATGAATACAAAATTTGTTTTCGTTCACAAATACATTCTCAAAGAATTTCAGACTCTCATAAAATTCCCTTGAGAGATTCAAAAATGAAAGGACAAAATAAGTAGGGAGTGAAAGATCAAAATATTGGATTATACACAAAATAATACTAAACTTTTTATTTAAACCAATGTGTATTTACATCTATAAAAAATACAAAAAAACAAGTATAATATATACAAATACTAATAGTAAATCATAATATTTTAAAGGTTGGAAAGAGAAGAGAGAAATTGAATAAATCATATACCCAATTTTGGAAACAATTTACATTTAATATTTAAAAATACATTTTATTTTGAATTAAAAAATATATAAATAATTATATTAAAGAAAATATATTAATATATAATATGGGAAAATGTATTTAACAGAAATTACTTAATTTTCACAAACAAGATTTTATTCAAACAAGGTAGTAAATTGAGAAGTAGATAATAATACTTTCAGAAAGATTTGACAGTTACAAAATACTCTCAAAAATACATTAATACTTTTAGACGTAGATTATTATATTGGTTTTGTTAAATATACAAATACAATATTTTCTTTCAAAAATAAATAAATACATAAACTTTAGAAATAGAATAATACAATACTTCTTCAGTTTATGTAATATGAAATACAATACTTCCTTTCTCTCTCTCCAGATAAGATATATACAATACTTTCAGAAATAGATAAACAAAATAACTTCTCAGTATAATAGCAAGTATAATGTACTTCCTGAAAGGATATATACAATACTTTCAGAAAAATATATAAATACAATACTTTCTGAGAAATCACTCTATGAATACAAAATCTTCGGGAATAGACAAAATGATTTCAGAATCAGACAAATACAATTATTTTCAGAAATATATAAACAAATTACTCTCACGAATCGAAAAAAAAACTTTATATATAGACAAATACCACAATTTACATTAATAGATATATACCATATTTTCAGAAAAAAAACGGCCAATTATTTTATAAAACATAGATATATACAATACAATATTTTCGGAAATAGATTACAATAATTCAGAAAATGCGCATATTTATATATTAATAGGGTTTATGGAATATATTGATGTATAGTATTTATAATATTTATTCCTTTGTATTGTGTATATGATATTTAATTTTCAATATTTTATTATATTTTCTTGTTGTGGACAATATTGTGTCGTATTTTGTCTCTCTTGATATTCCAATTGTTTACAATTATTCCAGAAACCTTTATAAAAAAAACGAAAAAAGAGATAAATATATTTATATAATTACAAAGTAATATCCCAAAGTGGCGAAATTTCCATAATGAAACTGATAATTTGATATTTATAGGTTGACGTTATTAATATTTTTGATAAATCAAAAAGTCCATTTCTACATTGGATTCTTCCAAAAACATTCTCCGTTTTCAATTGATCTGGGTTTGCTAAGAGGTTTTAAAATTACTAAAAGTTGTTGAAGAATATTATTTGAAGGCTTCAATTGGATTCTTCAAATATTATTTTGCCTAGATTTATATGAATATTTAAGATTGAATTTTTATATTGCTATTAATATTTCGAGTCCTTTTTGGCAGTGAAATTTGCATTATTTCAAGGTCTTGATATCCAAATATATTGGAAAGATAATTCACTTTTTATCAGCGACCAACTAACCTGGCTTTGCAATTTTGGCCTTCGAGAAATCGGCTGCTGAGTTGGTCGATAGGTCGTCTGCATTGTTTGAAAATATCCATTGATTTATTCCTTTAAGAGCTCTAATTGTTTACCGTAATGATATTACACCCTAAATCTGCTTTCAGCTGAATACAATAGGAAGTCGTGAGAACGTTCTTCAAAATAAACTTTCTAATATTCGTAAGGAAATTGTAAAAAAATAACAGAAAATAATTGAATTTGTAAATATTTTTGAAGCTTTATATGTGTTGATTTTAAATATAAATAATTAAACGATATTTATATACAGAATTTATAAACTTCATAAATA
This sequence comes from Cordylochernes scorpioides, assembly GCA_030710605.1. Taxonomy (NCBI): domain Eukaryota; kingdom Metazoa; phylum Arthropoda; class Arachnida; order Pseudoscorpiones; family Chernetidae; genus Cordylochernes; species Cordylochernes scorpioides. The sequence continues at coordinate 114,163,395 of CP092866.1, read as the reverse complement.
AAAATTGAGAGAAGAAGGGCATATATATATATGGGTCATCAGTGGTAAAAACACCCGGCAGTTTCGCCATTTTAATCCTCAGACCGCTTCACTATTGTATATATATATATCGTATATTTTAAAACTGTATAATAATGACACTTTTAGTATATGTCACATATCTCCCAATTAGTTAGAGCCGATGCCTTAAAATATCCTACCTTCTATTAAAATGTACACTGTTTCTATTTGCTACCACCCTCATATTTTGTATATATGCTATATCTTTATTAATAATACCTGTAAAAACCCATATTTGTATGTAACACTAAAATGTCGACGTCAAAATAAAGAACCAAAGAGTGTTCGGTCAGCTGATGGCAGGGACAGAGAGGAAGAAAATGCTAAAGCCCAGATGTGGGAGCCCCCTCCCCCCAGGGACTCTTTATAGACAACCCCAGTAAACTGGACAGATTATGGCAGGGGGTCAGCAGCAGATGGTTCTAGGGTGTGGCCATTGACATACGGCTGCTGTCTAACACAGTCTCTCCCTCCATGTCTCGGGGATAAGCATCCAAGTTTGTGTCATGGCCTCTACCTCTGTCCCTTGGGCTGTTCCCGAACACTCTCGGTGTTAACATCTAGCCCTGCCTCTGCTTCTTGTTGTCCGCGTGTGGGAATAACATCAACACTCGCCTCACGTACACGACTGCCAGCTTATCCATACATCGACATTTGCAACAATATTACATATATACTCAGCATTGCTTATGTAATAAAGTAAATTGGTGTTTTGAAAGACTGTGAGTGTAGAAATATATATCTTAATTTGAGATTTTATTCAGCGAGGAATTTCTTTTCACCAAATCCTAGTATTCATTTTATTTCAGTTTAAGGGCTGTAGAAATATTTATTAAATATATCTAAATAGCGGGATATTTTTTTTTAGATTTTCAGCGATAGAAGACGCTAAATTGAGGTGATTTTCAATATGTTGTTCAACAAGGTTTTTTTGTGATTTTTCGCAATACAACAAACAGTAGCAAGCCCTGTGTAAGTCCAGGTCAGTTGTAGCCACCTTTGAATAGTTCTGCTTTGTGGAGTGGAGGCTCATCTTTCTTAAATGGACTACATCAAGGCACTGGGGGAAATATTTGGAAAATCATCGGTATTACAAATAATGAAGATGTCATATCAGCTTCTGTTTGGGCTATTCAGCTAATTCTGTCATAGCGCCTAGTTGAAGAGAGCCTCACCATATGGACCATCCTTCTGAAGTCCTTTCTTTATAGGGTATGAGCGGAGAAGTCAGCGAATAGGAACATTCCAATTTCTATAAGTGATGGCACTGCGGCCCTACTTTAAGGTGATTTCTCTTAAACCTGAGGTCGTACTTTAGACGGATACACATGGACTATTGGCAGCAGGGAAACCTTTGTTCTTCTAAATGAAGGCTTTAGACTCAAAGAGTTCCTTGATAAGTTGGTGATCATCTCTGAAGAATATTTTGCACACATTTGTTTATTTCGTGTGTCTTCAATAAAAATCACCCTGTATCAAATATCCTTCAGGGTTAAAGCTTTAATCTCGATATACATGCTAAAAGGTACAACTTCCTTAAGTTTGTTTATGAATGTGTATTTTATAATATTAGTATGTTATCATAATATAAAGCTCTCCCTTTAAATAATCATTGACACAATTTATCTAGTTTTCTTCACTATAAAACATAATGGTGGTGATAGATAACGAGCCAAAACATCACTTTTGGGAAATTTAGAGAAAATTCCAACCTGTATTCTATGGCTTCGGCTATGACCCTAATAAGTACAGAGAAAGCTTCAATTTCATAACATAAAAAGGAGTTATGAAAGTCTTTGAATTTTATACAATATTTTTTTAGCATATTTTACATCACCTCAATTTAATTTGGAAATTTAAAAAAATCATATATTGATACTAAATTGGTCAAGAAGATATTTTTATAAAATTGAATTAGCTATATCACCTATTGGAATTGACACAAAAATTGTAATATCTTTTGTCTATCTCTTCAAACTAGCAGATATGACTCGTGACAAAACGACTGAACAACAGCTTTGTCAAATTCAAAACTTCCCATCTGGAGCCCATGGTTTGATGTTAAGGACATCCTCATTTCAGGGCAAACTTAGATTTTCTTTCATATATATAAGGCAAGTATGAAATCCTAAGAATTTAGCAATAGGCGGTCATCTGGTGAAGGGTTTCTTAAGGTATTCTAAACTGATTTGGAAAGGAAAATAATAAATTGATCTGAATATGTGTGTAAAGGCTACTTTTCCTGTTATCAAATCTTTAAAATGTTCAATTATATACAAATAGTATTGTGAGTATTATAGTAAGATGGATTGTCATCTATGTTTCCCTTTTTTTCCAACTGAAGAATGAAATTTATAATAACCAGTTACACAGCATGGGTGAGTTTGAAAATTATTTATTGAATATGAATCTGATTTTTTATCTTGAAAGATTGAAGTGAAGAAATATATAATTTGGAGCAGACTGGATAAAACTTCTATAAAACACACAAGAAAAGATTAGTTGAAAGTAGTGGTGAGAGGAAGTAACTTATAGGCGTTGAAATATAATAGAAATAAATTTGATTGACATGGTATGCTTGTCGATATATATTAATGAATACTTATTGACACTGAAAATTATATCAGAAAAAAATGATCTCCAAAAATGAAATATTTCACAAAATAATTTTAAAAATAATTGATGATAGGCATTTAGAATATTTTATTTAGGAAATTATATTCATTCCATTTAAAAGTAAACGAAATTAATGAATTGCTAGTTAATAATTTAAAAGTAAGAGCTCGTTTAATTGATAAATAGGCATCCGTTTAGTCAAAGTTAATAAATTCTTTAAACTCATTAATTTAAATAAATCAATTAGTTTGTGAGTTAATAAAAATATTTATAAACTGAGCTCTTTTGTAATTTAAAATTATTTAAAAAATATGGTATACAACTATATTCTCTTGATAAAACAAAAATAATTGATTAAATTATATTTATAAAAGTTGATTAATAGTAAATCTCTCTTGATGCTATAAAACAATTTCAGTGAAGAGATCACTCATTGTGGATAACATTTTGTTTTGAACATAGTAACAGTTCTTCTGATGGTCTTGAAGTGACCCAATAATGAAATATGACTAAGTTGACCACCTCATAGCAGATGATAAATTACCAGTAAGCAACCATCTCAAAGCAGATGATTTTATATAATTCAAATATAAAATTTAACATGGCGACCACCTCAAATCAGATGATCTTGGTATAATTCAACTATAAATTAGACAACCATCTCAAAGCAGATGATTATACAATTATTGAAATTATATTTCTAACTTTTGGCAAACAACTCTGATAGATGATATTTTGGGATAGTTCAATTATAGAGAAAAAATTGAAACCACCTCATTACAGATGGTCTTTGTTTAACTTACGTATTAATTCTTCAACTTGAAATTTTAAATAATAGGTATGATCTTTACATAAATACCATAAATAAATTACCTCTTAGTATTATGATATTAATTATAATTTGATTATTAAATGAAAAAATCTTTGACATTTTCAATCACTCTCTTGATTTAAACATATGAAATATCATTTTAGTAGCTTAACAGTTGTACATCTATGGCAATAATGCAATCATATTCTACATAAAAATTCCTTGACAGTAATGTGCTCATATCTTGGTTATTTTTTCTATCAAGGACCTTCATTATCCTGAGAAATCAAATTTTACAATTGGATGTTGAAGGTGTTTAGCGACTACATAAATATATTTTCAGGGAAATAATCAAATGATTACAAAGCTTTAATTAAGAAATTTATTTCAATTATAGACCTGTAGTCAACAAATATTGGTTTTATTATATTCGTAGATTTCAGAAATATATTTTATTCTGAAGGATAGGAATATCAAATCAAGTCAGCCCCATAGCCCCATCCAGTGGACCAGTCTGTGGCCATTCCCTGAACCACATAGACCCAACGACCCAGCCTATGACCTAACCCGAGCCCCGCGATCCAGTAGCCCAGTCAGTGGCCAACCTTTCAGCCAGCCATTGAAACAACAACATGCCAAGTGCCAGCTCTACCTTATCTCGAGGTATACCCTACATTGGTTGTTGAGACTCTGAATCATTGAAAAGAGATTTAGTACTGAACAAATATAATTATAAAAAAATAAATTTAAAATCACTCTGTCTGTAAAAATGTGAAATTATCATCATTACTAGCGACACAAAAGGATAGAAGACCGAGCAAGAAAGAAAGCGAGAGAGTAGATGAAAGTTATTTGGAGTTTAAAAAAAAAGAAATTCAGAAATATATTCTGAAAAATAAACATTTTAGCTTATCAAAAAAGAATAAGAAACTCCAATATCAGAAGTATTTTGGAGATCTGGACCAAAGAGGAATAACAAACTCCAATATCAAACGTATATTGAAGATATAGACCAAAGAGAAATAACTAACTCCAATATCAAGAGTATATTGGAGATCTGGACCAAAAAGAATAACCAACTCCAATATCAAGATTGTATTGGAGATCTAGACCAAAAAGGAATAACAAACTCCAATATCAAGGTTATATTGGAGATCTGGCCCAAAAAGGTATATCAAACACCAACATAAAGAGTATATTGGAGATCTAGAACAAAAAGGAATAACAAACCCCAATATAAAGAGTATATTAGAGATCTGAACCAAAGAAGAATAACAAACCCCAATATCAAGGGTATATTGGGGATCTAGAACAAAATGGAATAACAAACCCCAATATCAAGGTTATATTAGGGATCTGGACTAAAAAGGAATAACAAACTCCAATATCAAGTGTATATTGGAATTCTGGACCCCAAAGAGGAATAACAAGCTCAATATCAAGTTTATATTGGAGATCTAGACCAAAAACGAATAACAAACCCCAATATCAAGGGTTTATTGGGGATCTAGAACAAAAAGGAATAACAAACCCCAATATCAAGTTTATATTGGAGATCTAAGCCAAAAAGAAATAACAAACTCCAATATCTGATATCTAAGTAAAACGTTTATGGAGATGAGTATCTTTTATTCTGGTCTTCTCAAGCTTTCGGGCTTGTCCGCCCTTCTACAGGAGAAACATATACTATATAACGAGAAAATATAACGCCGCTTGATGCTAAAACTATTATGATATCATAATAGTTTTAGCATCAAGCGGCGTTATATTTTCTCGTTATATAGTATATGTTTCTCCTGTAGAAGGGCGGACAAGCCCGAAAGCTTGAGAAGACCAGAATAAAAGATACTCATCTCCATAAACGTTTTACTTAGATATCAGATATCTAAAGGAGATTTAAATTTATTCATCTGAAAACTCCAATATCAAGATTATATTGGAGATCTAGAACAAAGATGAATAACAACCCCCAATATCAAGGTTATATTGGGGATCTAGAACAAAAAGGAATAACAAACCCCAATATCAAGTTTATATTGGAGATATAAGACAAAAAGAAATAACAAACTCCAATATCAAGATTATATTGGAGGTCTAGAACATAGAGGAATAACAACCCCCAATATCAAGAGTATATTGGGGATATTTAACAAAAAGGAATAACAAACTCCAATATCAAGGTTATATTGGAGATATAGATCAAAAAGGAAAAACATACCCCAATATCAAGAGTGTATTGGGGATCAAATGGAATTGAAATAATAATGATAATAAATTCACATTTTAATAAGTGTTATTGAATTAATTCTATCTCTATATAAAGTCAAACTAATATTTAGAACGGTTCAAAGAATACATTAATAAATTTATCCATTTTATTGAAAAACATTTTTAAAGAAATAGTTTTTAATTTATGATAATTAATTGTGTGATATCTAAAATATAAAATAAATTGCAACCAAAATAAGAATTAAAAATAAATTATTTTTATTATAATTTTATACCACAGAATAACATCGATAGAAAATTAAATAATAGATAAGATATATACAGGCAGATATATTGGTTAAAATCTCTTCATTACAAGAGGCGGATTAAGTGATCTTCTTTTTAAGTCAAAAACGATGAGAACGGCCCGGTGATCCCCCGAAAACTCTTATGGGACGAAAGCATCTTGGAATGGTTAAAGGTCGCGGCAACTCCATAAGCTGTTTATCAGCAATCATTCGCATAGTTGGCACACCTCGAGGGAGATTGTTCAGGATGTCGTGGCATGTAGTGTCCTGAAAGGTTATTGAGGCGTAGATCGGCTGAGGAGATTAAGAAGAGGCGACACTAAATAAAGGGAATATCCCAGCACGCCCCCAGTTTTGAAGAATATATTTGTAGGAAAAGCTGAATCCAGATTCCTTCACGCGAACTCGCTGTGGATGTGTGTGAGGTTGTTGTTGAAATTCGCAGGACGACCTTTTTTACCTGGTGCACCACCCGATAGTTGGTGTCCTGTAGTAGACGCTAGCAGAGGCTCCAGTAGCGCAGTACACGTTGAGCATCCAATAACACGAACATTTTAAAGGAAGACTCTGACACCAGACTTGAGACGGCGCAAGGAAGCCAGCAGGTCTGGTGGCCGGACGAGACTTTTGTCATCTTGCAGACTTGTAGAAATAAAACTAATGAGGAGTAGAACCAGGTTGTTCAGATCAACGATGCTGTACACCTTCGAAAGGCTAAAGGGACATCGTCATCTTGGAGGAAACTCTTGGCTTTGACACGGCGGTGATATCCTGGGGCCAGTCTCTGAAAATGTTGACCATCTCACCCATGGCCTCAAGGTTTTCTCGGCCATCTTCAGTTTGTTTTCCCTAAACTACCCAGTATCTACCACCAAAATGTAACGTAGAATTTAGGTAAGACAACTTCGGAATTACATGGGTCACAAGATTCAAAACACAAAAGTTAAGTATAATTGTCACCAATATATATATTATGGAGAATCTATTTGTGTAGCTGAGTAATATAATTATAATCATAAATCAATATCTTCAATCTTTTTATATTTATTTTCAACGTTTCAGCCAATTGCCCTCTTTAGGAAAACTCTATTTGCAATTTTGTATCAAAAATCGATCAAAATTTTATATATTTATATAAAAAAGCCTACCTAGATTTGTTAAAGAAAAAAAACGTTTTTTTTCTTTAACATATCGAGGTATGCTCTTTTTATAAAAATATATTTGCTATTGTTTTGAAAATAGAGTATTCCATAAACAAGTATTTAATTTAAAAGGCATATATTTTGATCTAATATATGCCTTTTTAATTAAATATATGCAATTGTGTTCACTTTGTATTTAAATTCTGAATGGACTGATATTTTAAAGAGCGTTGAACGTGTACTCCATACTCAAAGAATAATAAAAAAAAGAATAAAAATAATGAACAAAATTCAAAATACCTGGAAAGAGGGGTTAAATATAAAAGTGGTTGGAAACACTGGAAAAATATAAAAAGGTTGAAGATATTCATTTATATTCAAATGAAATAAACAGGTTGGACCATAAGCCCTGAATACCTTTTTTTAAATTAAAAATTAAAAGGCTAACTAGAATTAAAACTAAAATTATTTAAATCTAGTTTGCCTTCCAATTTTTAACAAAAATAAAAGGGTTCAGGACTTACTGGCCAATCTGGAATCAATTGGAACCTCTAAAATTAGTTTAATTTATATAGGGATGGAATTAAATAAAAAAAAAAGGTTTAACACTCAAATTTGTTCAGTACTTCATTAGGTATATTTATTCAGAGTCCCATCGTAAATGTTGGGATTCCACAAGATAAAGTAGAGCAAGCAGTTGGCATGCTGTTGATGGAAATCATGGCCAGCTTAGAGTCAGCACACATCCCAGACCACCGAATCAATAGGGCCCAGAGAAAGGTCATAAGCAAGGCCAAAGGATCTATGGGTTCAAGGGGGAGGCCACAGACTAGTCCTCTGAGGCTATGGGGCTAACCTTCTCTTTAGGAACCGTGGAATCGTAATTATAGATGAATTATCAGCATAGAATTTCACAAAGAGGCTTCAGGCGCTATCTGTCCAGGAAGGGAGTCGCGAGAGAAGTGGTATACAACCCCACCCCCCTCCTGGAGGGCTCCCACCCACGCCCCTCCAGAGTGGAGCCCACACCCTCAAAAAGGAGAGTTTCTAAGCATCCTATCCTACTGACTCCCCCTGCTCTCCCTTCCTGGTCATCACATAGGATTCCAACATTATCCATTGATAGCATTTCGAGCTGAATGGGCTCTTTGAACTTGTTAATATTTGCACCACATTTCCACAGTCATCACAATACTGCTGCACAGTGTAACAGGTATTTTTGTACCTTTTCCCTCAATATGAAAAGTTTATTTATGCTTATGAGGTGATACAGCAGCGTATTTACAATTAGAGAGGAGACAAAATGAATTAAATCTAGAAAAAAGAAGTGAGGACATATCGGTCATTAAAGTCTGAGAGGCAAGGCCTTCAATATGAAAAGTAGAAGTGTAACCTGAAATGTAGCGCACAAGGTCCACCAAATGGCGCCAAAATAATAAGGCTTCTTCAGAACGATTTTTGGGGCCATATAAGTCAAAGGGCCACAACAACAGCTTGTATTTTTGCCATGGTTTGATGTATAACTTACATAAGCAATATTAAACCAGTGTTATTAGGTCATCAAATTCAAAAGGATATTTTACAATTTCACATCCTTGTGAATGATGCTGTGGATTTTAAGATAATGTAATCCCTAAAGTATTTGAATGATTTTAAAACTTGCCTTGTCTCCTTAATTTTTTTCCATTCATTCATATAATGGAAAAAATTAATTCCTTTTAAAAATTCATTGCTAAAATGTAAAATTACAACTAGCTCCAAATGAAAAGGAAAACCTTTGGTAATTTGAAGTATATCTCTCTCTGTTTAGATTTCTTCGAAATTTTTATCATTTGCACGGAATATTTGACTGAACTCAATTCTAGCAATTTTGTTACTCCTTTGAAAATCGTGATTTTCAAGCATACCATTGATCTAGTTGAAATGAAAAAAGGTAAATTCTGTATTACCGCAATTAGGCAACTTCCTCTTCTGGAGCTGCACTTTCACTCTGGAGGAGAAGATCAGAAGCAGCCAGCCTAAAAACAAAGCGAGATATTAGAAGGGACATTAATAAATAATATTCACTCAATACACATCTAATAAAAGGTTGTAGAATTGTGTGAAGCTATTTGTAATAACTCTGTGCACATATAGCAAAATTAATAATCTATTGCGTGTGTAGATTGAATAGTAGCAAAGGTTATGAGATTACGAAATTATAATTTACCACACAGAGTATGAAACCCATATATATAATTCTACTCAAATGGCTGAAGCAAGGCTCAGGTTCTCTCCAAGTGAATGTTTGCAGAATAGAAAAACAAACAAACAAATAAAAGTATTTAAAAACGTCGAGAATGAAAACAAGAGGTGACCAAGATAATGGTTTCATGCTAATCCTTTATACAACATATTGACAAGGGATTCATGTAATATTCAGAAAGTGACGAATATATGTTTTTGTCAATGTAATTCTATGGCAGATATATAGATGGAAATTTTGTTGTGAGGATATTGATATTTAAAAGAAAGATAATTTCTGCCAATAAAAGATAAAACTTAAAGCTAACTTAATAGAAGCGCATCTCCTTATTGTGCAACCTTTTGCTTATATGGCTTGCGCCTTTTCCTATTGAAGATAAACTATTTATTGTTTTATTATTATTTTATTATATTTTATTTTATTTAAGTGAAAACTCAGGTTGATGACAAAACCACAATACCTTAGTAATAATATTTCAGCCTATTGCAATGTGATATTTGACTTTTACCTTTACATATCAATATATCACAATAAATATTTTCATATGAATTGGATTTGATATTATTTTGGCACTATTTAAAATACATTTATTTAAATGATCAGTCGTCCAAACAACACATTGGATAAAAACATCTAAGTATTTTCTAGCTGCTGCCAATTCCGTTCACATAGAGTAAATTATATCTTAGAAGATGTCTCACAGTTCAAGATAAATTTGCCACCCACGTTGTCCATCCCAATTGTCCCAGCTAGATATGGATGAACATTACTCACTTGTGGACTGGACCTGTTGAGTCTTGTAGAATATCACAGGCTCCTTGGTCTCGGAGTAGATTTAGATTATGGCATCTTTTCTTTTACTGGAGTTTCACCGCAGTAGGAACATGGGAGAAAGATCCAAGATCCAGAATTCCACAGCACACTACACCAAATAGAACAACTATGTTACCTTATGTGTTAAAATTTATTAATTATTTCTAAAGAGTAAATTAGAAACTACTATACTGAGAGATAGTGTTTTTCTGTCCTGAGTTCATTATTATATTCAAGGTTACAAATTAGAATGATCTTAATACACAATCATAATGAACAAGATTTGATAACTCAAAATTCTTTGGTAAACTTTCATCGCGGATATGCTTGACAAAGTCAGGTCCTTCTGCTAGCATTTATATAGTAAATAAATATTATCCGTTCTATGAATATAGATATAAAGCCAGCTCAGAGCTTTTGTACAGTTTTTCTTTAAACTAAATAACAAAATTGGAAGATTCTCACATGTAGAAATTGAGGAAAAGGAATTGAAAATGCAAAGACGGAATATTTTTATTCAAAGACAAATAATGTAATAATTGCTCGATGCTAATATTTAAATATAATCTTCTGTCCTAATAGCTTTTGTCCAAAGTTTTCTTAAATACAATTTCTAATATTACACTCTCCAGTCTAGCATATATAAGCAGAATGATCCTATACAGTAATAGAGCTCTAAAGAAGTGCTCTGGTATATTGAATTAGCGCAACCGCTGAGAGGGTTCACCACTGATATGCTCTGCCTTCTCAATTTTATTTCATCGCAGTAAGGAGAGTTGAGTTATTTTATGTATTCGTAAAAAAAAAACATTCGCGTCTTTAATGTCTTCATTCGTTATTTATAGATGGCGCGTTAAACATTGCTTTGTATAAAATAATTTGTTACAATATTACAATTGCCACAAGAGCCAATCAGTTTATTTTCATTTGACCTTATACAATTATTCAGACCGCGATTAAAACTGATGCCACCAAAATAGGCCTTGAAGAGATTTTTCTAGCATATATTTGTTCTAAAAAAGACACCTCTCTTTTTAAATATATTCATTTGGTGCAATTTGAAAAATTTTGGAATCAGCACACCCATTTCGTTGACTCATGACTCAAAATAGTATTCTTAGTTGAAGAATAAAACTTCTATATAAGAAGATGCATGTATTGAATATAAAAGGGGAAAAGGTTTGTGTGAAAAATAATGCTTTCAGAGATATCAATATCTCTCTATATAAATATATAGTCAACAATAAACAATTAAAACATAAACTAAACTAAAATGAGAATGTATAGAAATTCCTCACATATTGGATTTAACTCAATGTGAAATTAAAAAAGCTTTGAAGCTTTATAGCGAGTATCTTCATAAAAAATAAAGTTCAAAAATTATAATGTCTTCCTTTGTCGCTTTTATTTATAGCCATGAAAATCGATTTTATAATGGTAGCTAAAAGTGTGATTTTTTTATGTTTAGCGAATCTTCTAATGTAAGCCTTTTCATAAAATATTCTGAATCCATAATTTGGCTGATATGTCTTTTATAAATATATTTTATTCTTTTCTGTTTATATAAACAAATGCATTAACTTTTGCACTGAATGAATAAGTTTCTACTTTCTCACTCACGATTATAATGCTATTATTTTGAAGTTCTATTTTATTAGATGTCTGAACATTAATTTATATTCAATTAAAAATGGAGGCATTAGTAATTATTTTGTACTATGATGATTAGAATTTTTTTCGTATTTATTTTAACCTTTCTTTTTGATAAATTGATTATTTTCAACTTTTTTGAAATATATTTTCAGCCCTAAATTATTTATTATTTTACCAATTTCTTGTATTTTCATTCTTTTGCTTGCTTTATCTTATTTTCTTTTATTTAACAGATTCCTCTGATTATTTTAGACTTTTATCTTTTCATATAGTCTTTATTTTTATTTGTGAAAGGTTTTATTTCCACCTTTTGTTCATTAAATTTCTGCTTATATTTATATTTAACATACACGCGGATAGAAATTCACATTGATGTCTGATATTTTATGAACAATCTTTGTTATCTGATTGAGCCTAGGTGCAAATTTTCAGGCTTTTAAGATGTGGTCTGACAGTATGTTAAAATATGAATAGAAATTTGTTTTCACCCAAATCCATTTTTAAAGAATTTTATTCTCTTATAAGATTCTCTCTTGAGAGAATTAAAAATTAAAAGAATAAAATAAAATAAGTGGTAAAAGATCAAAATATTTATTTATACACAAAATAATACTGAATTCGTTATTTAAACCAATTGCTTTTATTTACATATTTGAATATTTACAAAAACATATATAATAGCTTATATATACAAATACTAATATGGTGATATATAATATTTTTAAAGGTTGAAGAGAGAAAAGGGAATTTCAATAAATTACATACACAAATTTTGATAAATAAACATTTAATATTTTAAAATACTTATTATTTTTTTTAATTTAAAATATATAACTAATGATAAAAAGAAAGAGAATATGAATATATAATATGGAAGAAGGAATTTAATAGAAGTTATATAATTTAGAAAAATAATTGTAATCAAACAAGGTAGCAAGTGTTAAGAAGTATAATGATACTTTCAGAAATAGACAGATACAAAATACTCTCTGAAATATATCAATATTCATGGATATGAATTATTACATTGTTTTTTCATGTGTGAATATACAAATAAATTATATATACATCTTCAGAAATAAATGAATACATAACCTTTAGAAGTAGATATACAAAATACCTTCTCATTAAAATAGCAAATACAATACTTCCTCTCTCTCCTGAAAAAAATATATTTTGTACAATATTTTCAGAAAAAGATAAGCAAAATACCATTCCAGTATAATAGCAAATATATAATAGCAAATACTGAAATGATATATACAGTACCTAAGAGGTATACATATAAATGCATTATTTTCAGAGAACTCTCTCTCTCTCTCTCTCTATGAATACATACCTCCAGAAATAGACGGAAAATGATTTCAGAATCAGATAATTACAATATCTACAGAAATATATAAATGCATTACTTGTATAAATAGACATAAATTATAGATATAGACAAATACAGCCATTAATATAATATTAATACAATGTTTCATAAAAAAAAACCAACCAAATACCTTTATAAATAGACAAATACAATACTTTCAGAAATAGATAAATTTGAACTTTACGGAATTGAAATATACAATGCCATTCACACAAATAGATGAAAATATTATTTTCAACAAAGATAAATATACTTTCATGGAATATACACAAATACAATACTTTCTGATATAGACAAATACAATACTTCAGAAATAAAAAATACTTAACCATCAGATATAAAAATATATACCACTCTCACTTAAAACAAACATATTATTTTTAGATTAAGACAAATATATATATACAATTTTTGTATTATTCCATGGGTAAGATTACACCAGGTCATGAAGATTGAAAGAAATATTTTTTTCTACTATAGTATATCTCTAAACAATATTTTTAGATATAGACAAATACAATACTTTCAGATATAAACAACACCCCACCATTAGATATTAAAATTACAATACTTTCAAACGTAAACAAATACAATACTATAAGATGTGAACAAATACAATAATTTCAGATATAAACAAATACGATACTTTCAGATATAAACAAATACAATATTTTCATATATGAACAATTACAATACTTTCAGATATGAACAAATACAATACTTTCAGATGTAAACAAAACGATACTTTCAGATATAAACAAATATGATACTTTCAGATATAAACAAATACAATATTTTCAGATATAAACAAATACAATACTTTCAGATATGAACAAATACAATATTTTCAGATATAAACAAATACAATACTTTCAGATGTAAACAAATACAATACTTTCAGATATAAACAAATACAATATTTTCATATATGAACAATTACAATACTTTCAGATATGAACAAATACAATACTTTCAGATGTAAACAAATACAATACTTTTAGATATAAACAAATACAATATTTTCAGATATAAACAAATACAATACTTTCAGATATGAACAAATACAAAATTTTCAGATAAGAACAAATACAATACTTTCAGATAAAATCAAATATACAATACTTTCAAATATAGAGAAATACAATACTTTCAGATATAGACAAATACATTCCTTTCATATATAAGCAAATACAATACTTTCAAATGTAAACAAATATACAATACTCTAAGATATAAACAAATACAATAATTTCAGATCTAAAATATTGTACAAACCTTCATATATGGAAACTTTCATATATACATGGAAATAATGCTTCAAATAATATACAAATTCGTTTACTTTTGGATATAACAATTATATTTCTTTTAGAAATAGATTTATAGAAAGCCCTGAAAAATAGGGAAATATTTTATTTTTGGAAATACATTAATAAGAGAAATCATGCACATATATCTCCATACGTAAATGAAGATGAATAAAATATTCTTTAGAGAATACAGACTTAGGATAATTTTTTTTTAATATGTTCACAGGATTTATATTTATGGAATATTTTATGTACAGGCTCTATAAATATCTATTCATTGTATTGTGTGTTTGCTATTTATATAGTCTATTATATTTATTGTATCTTTTTGTGTGTATGGACAATATTGCGTCGCCTTTTCTATCTGTTATTTCTAATTATTTATAATTTTTACAGGAAGAGAGTTATATTTTAATATCCAATTATATATATTTTGAATTCACAAAGTTGCAAATCAATATCCCAAAGTGGCGACATATCCAGAATTAAAGTCATAATTTGATTTCTATATTCTGACGTCATATGCATTTTTGTTCAAACATACTGTCCATTTTTACGTTGGATTCTTCCAAATACATCTTCGATTTTCAATTGATCTGGTCTCGATAAGAGATTTTAAAATTATACAGAAGTCGTTCAAAAAAATTATTCAGAATCTCTTTTTATAGAAAATTGAATTATTTTCATATATATAAATTATATTCAAATTGAATTTTGCTTTTTGGAATTCAAATTTCCTATCTCATTTTGCTATGCAATTTGCATTATTTCAAAGTCTTGATGTCCGAATATATTGGAAAGATGATTTACTTCTTATCGACGAACAACTAACCTGGCTTTGTGATTTTGGCCATCGAGAAATCTGCTGTTGAGTTGGTCGATAGGTCGTCTACATTGTTTGAAAATATCCATTGATTTGTTTTCTTTAGGAGCTATGAAAATCACACCCTAAACTGAACTCAGCTGACTTCAATGGTATAAAGTTATGGGAAAATATTTTGCTAAAATAAAAAATATCCACTAAAATTCGTAACGTACTTGTGGGAAAAATATAAAAATATTGAAATTATGAAAAATATAATGTAAAAGTAAAATTGTATTGGGATGGGGTGAGATATTAAGAAAAAGGCATCTCTTGATCGTGCGACTAAAAATTGATGATTGCTTGTGCCATATTTCGGCAAAAAAATAATTAATAGTTGATTTTTAAATATTCGAGAATTTGCCAAATACCTTTTCCTGATATATAAAAGAGAAGTGGTTAATTTCTATTTTTCAACCAAGAGAAGTAATTGGCCAATTATGAAATAATTTAAAAATCAACGTTCCGCTGATATTTATTATGACAAATGGTGCAATGAGCATCAAATTTTAGTTGCACGATTAGAAGATGCCTTTTCTTAATAATTAATAATACAATTTTACGCAAGAGAGAGAGAGAAGAGAGAGCACAATGCATAAAATCCTCAATTTTTTGGAAACATTTCTACAGAGAGTCCTAGAAGATAAAATGTCCATAGTTCCTTCAAAAGGCTAATTTACTGAATTCAATAGCGAATACTGGGTATGAAGGAAAACAATCTAATCCATTAGTAGAACCATCGGTATATTCATTTGGAGAAACCACTGGGAGGGTTAACCACTGATGAGGCATTAACTACCATTTCAATTTTTTATTCATTGCAGCATATATATATACCATCATATACATATTAGAGTTACTTTGAGAGAAGATATGTAAAAAAATAATAAAGTATGTTTAGCTGATTTTGAAAATAAAGTATGGTTTAAAGAATGAATCAGAACAGCAAACTTATACTGCATTGTATAATACCATTAAGCATATTTTGAAAATTTATATATTTGATAATTTATTTGAGCATAAGAGGTTTGTTTTATATATTTAACATATAAATAAAATAGAAGGATATGATAGGATAAAAAAACTCCAGCACAGTTTCGGCCGTTACATGTCATGGGCTAGGTCTACCCAATATATCTTGTTTATAATTTAAAAGGGAATTTTCTGGTGAACATTAATTTGAAATTATATGTTTCTACAAGTAATATCAATTCTGAAAATATTCTTCAATAGTAGTGATTTCAAAACCACTCTTACGCTCAATAGTACTGAGTATTCTTGTAGCAATGCTAACACATTCTTAGTTAATCTTGCTGCTAAATATGGTGTTATAGGTAGCACAAGGCCAAGTATGGAATTGGCAGTGCTTGTATTGAGGGGGCCAAGTTATTGTAGTTCCCATTGAGAACCTGGACTGAAAACACATGTTCACATTTTTAGCCTATATAAACTGTGGTGTGCTAAAGTTAAGGTTTATTGTTTAAAAACTGATTATCCATTAAAAATTACAAAAATATTATTAAACTTTCATCAATATATTATAATATTCAAAATATTCGATTTTCAGGATCTTCCTTCTTTGAATAAAGACGAATTGTATTTATTAAAATTCTGGGGTTGATATTGTATTAAGAAGAGAAAGATTCATTTCTTTATTTTTCCTTCTATAAACTACTTATCTATAACTATTTTATGGACAGGTTTTAAAATATTTTCGAAATAAAGGATATTTGGTTCATAAGCCTTGGGAAATCCTATAAACATTATAAATGCGAATTCTTAATTTAAAAAAAAATGTCCTCTTTTTTCCAGTTTACTATGAACTTTAATTATTCTTGCTAAGTATTCCTTGTTCGATTTTTCATTTATATTTGAAAGGGTGATAAGACCCATTAAAGTTAATGTAAAATATATGTAGTCGATATCTGTTAATGTTGTATGTGTGGTGTCGAATGTGTATTGTTTATCGTATCTGTTTTGTGCATGGTGTGTATATTGTTTTATATCAAGGTCACAGGTCAATAACTCAATTACGTACAATAAATTTCACCTATTGGCAAAAGGTTAAGGAAGTTAAAATAATTAGAAATCGCCTATCATCCGTCCTTTTTTTTTTGAAGGAGAAATTTGTTCTCTTTTGATTATTTTGTGTCATCAATAAAGGTGACTGTAATATATTTCAGAGTTATTGTCTGAATCCCGATATACATGCTAAAAGGTACAACATCCTCAAGTTTGTCTATGATTGTGTATGTTATAATATCAGAATATGTGATTAAAATAAGAAGCTCTCCCTTTAAATATTCATTAGAACAATGCATTTAGTTTATCACCCAATATAAAACGGTTGTGATGAATAATGAGCCACAAAATCAGTTTTGGCAATTTCAGACAGAATGTCTACCTTTATACCATGGCTTTGGCGCAAGAGCCCTAATCAGTACATATAATGCTTCAATTTCATAACATAACAACAAAAAGAGTAATAAAAGTGTTTGAATAATACCAAAAATGTTTGAACAGGTGAATTTATATTGCCAATTTTCAGGAGAAAATACATTGTAAAATCTCCATTCGTAGAATACATTGTTAAAAACGAGATTTCCTCCTTTGGTCAAATACAAAGTTCCCAATTCCATGGCTGAGATAGCAATAACTTGCTCAACATTAAGAACCCTTGATAAATAACTACCTTGGCCATTTATATTTAGAATATTTCACATCCTCTTAATTTAATTTGGATACATTAATAATTTCATATATTGATAATAAATTTGTCAAGAAGATATTTTATAAAAATTAATTAGCTATATCACCTATTGATATTGACATAAAAATTGTAAACTCATTTGAATGTCTCTTCAAACTAGCAGATTTGCGCGTGACAAACTGACAGCACAACAGCTTTGTCAAATTCAAAACGCTTCATCTGGAATTTATGGTTTGATGGTAAGGCCATTGTCATTTCAGAGCTGATTTAATTTTTTTGTATTTATAAGTCGACTATGAAATCCTAAGAATTTAACAAAAAGGCGGTCATCTGGTCAAAGGTTTCTTAGGATATTATATGGCCATAATGGAAACCGATTTGAAAAAATATATATTGATTTAAAATGTGTGTAGGTGGAAGGCTACTTTTCCTGTTATCAAATCTTCAAAATGTTCAAATATATGCAAAGTGTATTGTGAGTATTATAGTAAGATGGGGTGACACCTATGTTTTCCTTTATTTCTCCCATTGATGAATGGAATTTATAATAACCAGTTAACAGAAGAGTTGAGTTTGAAAATTATTTATTGAATGCGAATTTTCTTTTTTTGCAGGATTGAAAAGAAGCAACAGATATAATTTGGAGCAGACTGGCTAAAACTTCTATAAAACACACAAGAAAAGATTAGTTGAAAGTAGTGGTGAATATTTCTTGACGCTGAAAATTATATTAAAATATTATTTTAAAGAATGAAATATTTCACAAAATATTCAAAATATAATTGATGATAGGCATTTAGAATTTTTTTTTAGGAAATTATATTCAGTCCATTTGAAGGTGAACGAAATTAATGAATTGCTAGTTGATAATTTGAAAGTAAGAACTCGTTTAATTGATAAATAGGCATCAAATTAGTGAAAGTTCATATTTTCTTCAAATACGTTAATTTAAATAAATCATTCAGTTTGGGAGTTAATGAGAGATATTTCAAGACTGTGAGAAGTTTTTGTAATATAAAATTATTTGAAAAATATTGTATACAACTATATTCTCTTGATTTAAAATAATAATTGATTGAATTATATTTATAAAAGGTGATTAGTAGTAACTCTCTGTTAATACTAAAAATCAATTTTAGTGAATAGATCGCTTATTGTGGATAACATGTTGTTTTGAACATAGTAACAGTTTTTCAGATGGTCTTGAAGTGACTCAATAATGAAATATGACTAAGTTGACCACCTCATAGCAAATGATCTTTGTATAAATCAACTGTAAATTACCAGTAAGCAACCATCTCAAAGCAGATGATTTCTATTTAATTCAAATATGGCGATCACCTCAAATCAGATGATCTTGGTATATTAAACTATAAATTAACATTGAACAACCATCTCAAAGCAGATGATTTTACAATTATTGAAATTATAATGCCAACTTGGCAAACAACTTTGATAGAAGATGATTTTGGAATAGTTCAAGTATAGAGAACAAATTAGAACCACCTCATTACAGATGGTATTTGTGTAATTTACCTTTTAAATCCCCAACTTAAACATTTTATATTAGATGAAATCTTGGCAAGCTTTAAAGGTAAACTACCATAAATAAATAAACTCTTAGTAGATGATATTAATTATAATTTTATTTTCAAATGAAAATAACCATTTCATTTTCTCTCATTGGACTTAAACTTAGTAAATGTCAGTTTCGTAGCTTGAAACAGTTAACAATCAGTAAAAATCATGATATCTATTATACATGAAAATTCTTTAACACTAAAATGAGCTCATATCTAGGTTATTATTTTCAACAAGGTTCTTCGTTATCTTGAGGAATTATATTTTACAATTGGTTAGTGAAAGGGGTTTTAGCAATTACATAAATATATCTTTAGCAAAATAATGTAATATTCACAAAGGTTTAAACAAGAGACATTATTCCCTGTGATTGTGTGCCAATAAATAGTGGTTCAATTATATTTCTAGAGGTGAAAATGTATTTTATTCGGGAAGATGGGATTATCAAACCAAGTCAGCCCCCTAGCCCCATCCAGTGGACCAGTCTGTGGCCATCCCCTGAACCACATAGACCCAACGACCCAGCCTATGACCTAACCCGAGCCCCGCGATCCAGTAGCCCAGTCAGTGGCCAACCCTTCAGCCAGCCAATGAAACAACAACATGCCAAGTGCCAGCTCTACCTTATCTCTAGGTATACCTTACATTGATTGTTGAGACTCTGAATCATTGAAAAGAGATTTAGTACTGAACAAATATAATTATAAAAATTTTATTTAAAATTACTCCCTGTCTGTAAAAAAAATGTGAAATTATCATCATTACTAGCGACACAAATGGATAGAAGACCGAGCAAGAAAGAAAGCGAGAGAGTAGATGAAAGATATTTTTTGTTTGAAAAGGAAGAAATTCAGAAATATATTCTGAAAAACATTCACCTTAATAAAAAAGAATTAACTCCAATATCAAGAGTATATTGGAGATCTAGAGCAAAAAGGAATAACAAACTCTAATATCAAGAGTATATTGGAGATCTAGAACAAAAAGGAATAACAAACTCCAATATCAAGATTGTATTGGAGATCTGGACCAAAAAGGAATAACAAACCCCAATATCAAGGGTTTATTGGAGATCTGGACCAAAAAGGAATAACAAACTCCAATATCAAGAGTATATTGGAAATCTAGAACAAAAAGGAATAACCAACTTCAATATCAAGATTGTATTGGAGATCTGGACCAAATAGGAATAACAAACCCCAATATCAAGGGTTTATTGGGGATCTAGAACAAAAAGGAATAACAATTTCCAATATCAAGTTCATATTAGAGATCTAGACCAAAAAGGAAAAACAAACACCAATATCAATATTTTATTGGATATCTAGAACAAAAAGGAATAGCAAACTCCAATATCAATGTTATATTGGAGATCTGGCCCAAAAAGGATTAACAAATACCTACATAAATAGTATATTGGAGATCTAGATCAAAAAGGAATAACAAACTCCAATATCAAGAGTTTATTGGAAATCTGGACCAAAAAGATATAACATACCCCAATATCAAGGTTATATTGGAGATATAGAAGAAAAAGGAATAACAAACCCCAAAATCAAGTTTATATTGGATATTTAGACCAAAAAGGAATAACAAACCCGAATATCAAGGGTTTATTGGGGATCTAGAACAAAAAGGAATAAAAATCCCCAATATCAAGTTTATATTGGAGATCTAGAACAAAAAGGAATAACAACCCTCAATATCAAGAGTATATTGGGGATCTTTAACAAAAAGGAATAAAAAACTCCAATATCAAGGTTATATTGGAGAACTGGACCAAAAATATATAACATACCCAAATATCAAGGTTATATTGGAGATCTAGAAGAAAAAGGAATAACAAACCCCAAAATCAAGTTTATATAGGATATTTAGACCAAAAAGGAATAACAAACCCCAATATCAAGGTTATATTGGAGATCTAAAACAAAATGGAATAACAAACCCCAATATCAAGGTTATATTGGAGATCTAAAACAAAATGGAATAACAAACCCCAATATCAAGTTTATATTGGAGATTTAGACCAAAAAGAAATAACAAACTCCAATATCAAGATTATATTGGAGATCTAAAACAAAAAGGAATAACAACCCCCAATATCAAGGGTATATTGGGGATCTTTAACAAGAAGGAATAAAAAACTCCAATATCAAAAGTATATTGGAGATCTAGAACAAAAAGGAATAACATACCCCAATACCAAGAGTGTATTGGGGATCAAATGAAATTGAAATAATAATGATAATAAATTCACATTTTAATAAATGTTATTGAATTAATTCTATCTCTATATAGTTAAACTAATATTTAAAAGGGTTCAAAGAAGACATTTATAAAATATCCATTTTATTGAAAAAATATTTTTGAAGAAATAGTTTTTAAATATGATAATTAATTGTGTGATGACTAATATAAATAAATTGCAACCAAAATAAGAATTATAAATAAATTGTTTTTTTTTTAATCATTTTATTCCACAGAATAACATCGATAGAAAGGTTAAATAATAGATAAGATAGATACAGGGAGATAGATTGGTTAAAATCTCTTCATTAAAAGAGGCGGATTAAGTGATCTTCTTTTTAAGTCGAAACCGATGAGAACGGCCAGATGATCCCCCGAAAAACCTTGTGGGACGAAAGCATCTTGGAAAGGTTATCAGCGTTCTATCGCATAGTTAACACACCTCGAGGCAGATTTTTCAGGATGTCGTGGCATGTAGTGTCCCGAAAGGTTATTGAGGCGTAGGACAGCTGAGGAGATTAAGCGGGGCGACAAGAATAAAGGGAATGTACAATCACGCCCCCAGCTTTGAAGAATATATTTGTAGGAAAAGCTGAATCCAGATTCCTTCCCGCGACCTGGCTGTGGATGTGTGTGAGGATCGTTGTTGAAATTCGCAGGACGACGTTTTTTACCTCGTGCAACACCCGGTAGTTGGTGACCTCTAGTAGACGCTAGAAGAGGCACCAGGAGAGCATTACGCGTTGAGCATCTTATAACACGAACATTTTCAGGGAAGACTCTGATACCTGAATTGAGACCGCGCGAAGAAGCCAGCAGGTCTGGTGCCCGGTCGAGACTTTTGTCATCTTGCAGACTTGTAGAAATAAAACTAACAAGGAGCGGAATCAGGTTGTTCAGATCAATGATGCTGTACACCAACGAAAGGCTATAGGGACATGGTCATCTTGGAAGAAACTCTTGGCTTTGACACGTCGGTGAAATCCTGGACCCAGTCTCTGAAAATGTAGATCATAGCAGCCATGGCCCAAGGTTTTCTCGGCGATCTTCAGTTTGTTTTCCCTAAATTACCCAGTATCTACCACCAAATTGTAACGTAGAAATTAGGAAAGAAAACTTCGGAATTACATGGAACATAAGATTCAAAACACAAAGGTTAAGTAATTGTCACCAATACATATATTATGGAAAAATTTTTGTGTAGCTGAGTAATATAATTAAAATCATATATAAATCAATATCCTCAATCTTTTTATATTTTATTTTTCAACGTTTCAGCCACTTGCCCTCTTTAGGAAAACTCTATTTGCTAATTTGTGTCAAAAAGCGATCAAAATTTTATATATTTATATAAAAACAGCCTACCTAGATTTGTTAAAGAAAAAAAATGTTTTTTTTCTTTAACATATCGAGGTATGCTCTTCTCATATAAATATATTTGCTATTGTTTTGAAAATAGAGTAATCCATAAATAAATATGCAATATTTTTAATTAAATATTTGCAACTGTGTTTACTTTGTATTTAAATTATGAGTGGACTGATATTTTAAAGAGCGTGGAGCGTGTACTCCATACTCAATGAATAATAAAAAATGAATTCAAAATTAATGACCAAAATTTAAAATACCTGGAAAGAGGGGTAAAATATAAAAGTGGTTGGAAACGCTGGAAAAATATAAAAAGGTTGAATATATTCATTTATATTTAAATGGAATATACAGGTTGGACCATAAGCCCTGAAAACCTTTTTTTGATTAAAAATTAAAAGGCAAACTAGAATAAAAACTAAAATTATTTAAATCTAGTTTGCCTTCCAATTTTTAAAAAAATAAAAGGTTCGGGACTTACTGGCCAATCTGGAATCAATTGGAACCTCTAAAATTAGTTTAATTTATATAGGGATAGAATTAAATCAACAAAAAAGGTTTAACACTCAAATTTGTTCAGTACTTCATTAGGTATATTTATTCAGAGTCCCATCGTAAATGTTGGAATACCACAAGATAAAGTAGAGCAAGCAGTTGGCATGCTGTTGATGGAAATCATAGCCAGCTTAGAGTCAGCACACATCCCAGACCACCGAATCAATAGGGCCCAGGGAAAGGTCATAAGCCAGGCCAAAGGATCTAAGGGTTCAAGGGGGAGGCCACAGACGGGTCCTCTGAGGCTATGGGGCTAACTTTCTCTTTAAGGACCGTGGAATCGTAATTATAGACGAATTATCAAAATAGAATTTTCACAAAGAGGCTTCAGGCGCTATCAGTCCAGGAAGGGAGTCGCGATTGAGGTGGTATACAACCCCACCCCCCTCCTGGAGGGCTCCCACCCACGCCCCTCCAGAGTGGAGACCACACCCTCAAAAAGGAGAGTTTCTAAGAATTCTATTCTACTGACTCCCCCTGCTCTCCCTTCCTGGTCATCACATAGGATTCCTACATTATCCATTGATAGCAGTTCAAGCTAAAATGGGCTCTTTGAACTTGGTAATATTTGCAATACATTTCCACAGTCATGAAAATACTGCTGCAAAGTGTAATTGGTATTTTTGTACCTTTTCTCTCAATATGAGAAGCAGAGGTCCAACCTGAAGGGTAGCGCACAAGGTTCACCAAATGGCGCCAAAATAATAAGGATTCTTCAGAACGATTTTTGGGGCCATAGAAGTCAAAGGGCCACAACAACAGCTTGTATTTTTGCCAGGGTTCGATGTATAACTTACATAAGCAATATTATACCAGTGTTATGTGGTTATCAAATTCAAAAGGATATTTTACAATTTCACATCCTTGTGAATGATGTGCTGTGGATTTTAAGATAATGTTATCCATAAAGTATTTGAATGGTGTAAAACCTTGCCTTGTTTCCACAATTTTTTCCATTCATTTATATAATGGAGGAAATTGAATCCTTTCAAAAATTCATTGCTAAAATGTATATTTAAAACTAGCTCCAAAAGAAAAGGAAAAATTTTGGTAATTTAAAGTATTTCTCTCTCTGTTTAGATTTCTTCGGAATTTTTATCATTAGCACGGAATATTTGACTGAACTCAACTCTAGGAATTATGTTACTCCTTTGAAAATCGTCATTTTGAAGCACACCATTGATCTTGTTGAAATGAAAATATGTAAATTCTGTATTACCGCTGTTAGGCAAACTTCCTCTTCTGGAGCTGAACTTTCACTTTCGAAGAGAAGATCAGGAGCAGCCAACCTAAAAACAAAGCGAGTTATTAGAATATAGACATTTATACATAAAATTAAATTAATACACATCTAAAAAGGGTCGTGAAATGGTTTAAATCTATTTGTACTAACTGTGTTTTGTACACATATAGCATATTTAATAATCCACTGCGTTTGTAAATTGTATAGTAGCAAAGTTCATGAGAAATACGAAAATATAATTTGCCATATAGTATAAACCCATATATATAATTCAACCTAAATGGCTGAAGTAACGCCCAGGTTCTCTCCGAATGAAAATTTGCAAAATTGAAAAAGAAATTTTCAAATAAAAGTTTTAAAAAACGCAGAGAATGAAAACAAGAGGTGACTGAGATAATGGTTTCAGGCTAATCCTTTATTTCACATATTGACATGAAATTCATGAAATTTTCAGAAAGCGACAAATATATGTTAATTTGTCGAAATGTCTAGGCTAAATCAAAGGCCGAAATATAGATGGAAATTTTGTTGTGAGGATATTGATTTTTGAAAGAAGGATCATTTCTTCTGTCGAAATATAAGATGAAACCTAAACCTATATATTTATTGCATTCTTTATGTAGGGTACTAGGGTAGGTGACAAAACCACAATACCTTTATAATAAGTTTTGACTTTAAGATTTGACTTTCATCTTTGCATGTCAATATATTACAGTAAAAGTGTTCATATAAATTCGATTAGAAAATATATTGGCAATATATTAAAAATATATATTTCCTTAATGATCAGAATGATCAGTCGACCAAATATTTGATAAAATGTATCTAAGCATATCCTGGCTGGGGCCAGATCCATTCGCATAGGGTGAATTATATTTTAAAAGATGTCTCACAGTTCAAGATAACTTTGTCACCTACGTTGTCCATCCCAATTTTGCCAGCTAGATATGGAGGAACATTACTCACATGTGGACTAGACGTGCTGAGTCTTATAGGAAACAACAGTCTCTTTGGTCTCGGAGTAGATTTAGATTATGGCATATTCTCTTTTACTGTAGTTTCACTGCAGTAGGAACGTGGCAGAATGATACAGAATCCGGAATTCCACAGCAAACTAAACCACATAGAACAACAATGTTAGACTTAATAGATTTAAAATAAGTTTCTAAGTTATTTCTAAAGCGTAAATTAGAAACTACTATACTGATAGGGTTGTTTTGTCCTAAGGTTATTAATTAAAATCACGATTACTAATAAGAATGAGCATAATACAATCATAATGAACAAGATATGATAACTCAATATTCGTTTGGCAAACTTTCACCGCGGATAAGCTTGGCAAAGTCAGGTCCTTCTGCTAGCATATATATATTAAATCATTATTATCCTTTTTTAAACAGGTCTATAGATATAAAGCCAGCCCTGAGATTTTCCACAGTTTACATTAAACTAAATGAAAAATATATATAGATGATCATCATATGTAGAAATTGAGGAAAAGAAATTAAAAATGACATGACGAAATAGTTTAGTCCAAAGACAAAAAGACCTATAATATAACTGTTATTGTTGTAGAGAAATATAATAATACCAAGAGGTTGGAATAAAATATTCATAAAATATTTTTAATCACATTAAGGACAGTAGAATATTTATTTTTCTGTGAAAAGAAACATTCGCGTCTTAATGTCTTCATTTGTTATATATAGATGGCGCGTTTTGCCCTGTATTAATTTATGTCTAACTTGCCTTGTCCTTAATTGTTTGCTGAAGATCATTCTTCGATGCAAATATTTAAATGTAAAACTACTGTCCTAAAAGCCTACGTCTATATTTTGCTTAAATACCATTTCTAAAATCCTACTCTTCAGTGTAACATATAAAAGCAGCTTGCTCCAATACAGTATTAGAGCTCTAAAGAAGCGGTCTGGAAGATTAAATTGGCAAACCCGCTGGTACGCTTCATCACTGATGAGCCAAAAAATCCCTCCCAATATTTTTACATCGCAGTAAGGAGAGTCGAAGATTTTTATTTGTGAAAAGAAACATTCGCGTCTCTTAATGTCTTCATTTGTTATATATAGATGGCGAGTTATACATTGCTTTGTATAAAATATTTTTATAAAATAAATGAAGCTTCCAGGGTTAAGTTTCTTTTTTTATAATATTACAATTGCCAAAAGAGCCAATCAGTTTATTGTCATTTGACCTTATACAAATAATCACACCACAAAAAACTGGTACCACAAATATAGACCTTCAAGAGAATATTCTAGCATATATATATTCTAAAAAGACACTTCTCCCTTTAAATATATGTATTTAGTGCAATTTGGGAAATATTGGAACCGAAACACACATTTCCGTTGACACATGACTCAAAACAGTATTCTTAGTTGAAATATAAAAACTTTTATATAAGAAGATGCATTTATTGAAAATAAAGAAAAAAAAGGTTTGTGTGAAAACAATGCTTTCATATCTCTATCTATCCCTATAAATATATAGCCAACAATAAACAATTAAAATATAAACTAAACTAAAATGAGACTGTTTAGAAACTCTTCAAATATTATATATAAATCTATGTGAAATTAAAAAAATCATTAAAGCTTGATAGCGAGTAATTTAATATAAAATAAAGTTCAATATTTATAATGTCTTCCTTTGTCACTTTCATCTTTAGCCCTAAGAATCTATTTCATATTGGTAGCTGAAAGTGTGAATTTCTTATGTTTAGCGTACCTTTTAAGTTGAGCCTTTTAATAAAATATTTTGGAATTCATTATTTTCCTAATATGTTTTCTATTAATTCATTTTGTTCTTTTATATTTAATATAAATTAATGTATTAACCTTTGTGTGTACTAAATTAATTAGTTTTTAATTTCTTACTCACGATTATGATGCTATTATTTTGAGGTTCTATTTTATTAGATGCCTCTCTCTTTGAACATTTATTAATGAATAATTAAAAACGAAGGCAAAATTAATTATTTTGAACTAAAAGGATTCTATTTTAAATTATTTATACCTTTATTTTTTATAAATTGATTACCTTTTACAATTTATTTTATATATTTTCAGTCATAAATTATTTATATTACACAAATTTCTTGTATTTTTTTCGTTTGCTTGCTTCATCATACTTTCTGTTATTTCACAGATTTTCTCTGATTATTTTACACTTTTATATTTTCATATAGTCTTTATTTTCATTTGAGAAAGGTTTTTATTTCTATCTTTTGCTCATTAAATTTCTGCATATTTTTATATTGAACACACACGCGCATAGAAATCCGCATAGATGTCTGAAGTTTTATGAACAATCATTGTCATCTGATTGAGTCTAGGTGCAAATTTTCAGGCTTCTATAGTGTGGTCTGACAGTATGTTAAAATATGAATACAAAATTTGTTTTCGTTCACAAATCCCTTTCAAAGAATTTCAGACTCTCATAAAATTCTCTTGAGAGATTTAAAAATGAAAGGACAAAATAGGTAGAGAGTGAAAGTAATCAAAATATTGGATTATACACAAAGAAATACTAAATTTGTTATTTAAACCAATGTTTATTTACATCTATAAAAAATATTTAAAAAAAAACAAATATAATAGCTTATATATACAAATACTAATAGTAATTCATAATATTTTAAAGGTTGGAAAGAGAAGAGAGAATTTGAATAAATCATATACCCAATTTTTGAAACAATTTACATTCAATATTTCAAAATACATTTTATTTTGAATTAAAAAATATATAAATAATTATAATAAAGGGAAAAATATTAATATATAATATGGAAAAATGTATTTAACAGAAATTACTTAATTTTTCACAAACAAGATTTTATTCAAACAAGGTGGCAAATTGAGAAGTAGATGTAATACTTTCAGAAATATTTGACAGTTACAAAATATTACTCTGATCAAAAGGTTTCGACACTTTGCTCATAAAATCTTGAAAATTCAATATATTTTCTCCTGGTTTGTGGCAAACTCAGGTGTCGCCCTTGGCTTGGAGACCTGCCAATTTTCAATAATCACGCGCCACAACATCGCGAGCAGCGGCTGTTCGAAGTGAAGCCATTTTGCCCGTGCTTCGATTTCGTTAGTCACCGAAATCGAGGATCAACGAATTTTCATCAAGTTCTGTGTGAAAAACGGATTCGAGGGTGCCAAAATATTTTGGATGTTGCAGACAGCCTACGGGGATACCGTCATGAGCCGAAGACGAGTTTTCGAGTGGTACAAGCGCTTCAAGGAGGGTCGGGAAGAGACCGCCGACAACGAGTGTTCCGGGATCCCGTCCACATCAACCACGCCTGAAAAGGTGGACAAGGTGTTGGAACTGGTGCGTGAAGACCGACGAATAACTGTCAGGAAGGTCGCCGACGAAGCAGGGATATCATTCGGGTCGACTCAATCGATAATTAAAGACATTTTGGGAGTGAGAAGACTCAACGCCGTCCTCGTTCCCAAAGATTTGACTTTTGATCAAAAGAACGCCCGGAAAGAAACGGCCAGTCTCAATCTCGAAGCGACAGCCGACGACCCCGAATTGCTGAAGAGGGTAATTACTGGAAACATGGATTTACGGCTTTGATTCGGAAACTACCCAACAGGCATCGGAGTGGCGCTTCAAAAATGAGCCGAGACCAAAGAAAGCGAGGAAGGCTCCCAGCAAGTCAAGGTCATATTGACGGTGTTCTTCGACTACCAGGGCATCGTTCATCATGAATTTCAACAAGGCTCTACAATAACTGCTGTCTCCTACCTGGGAGTTTTGAGGCGATTGAGGGAAGCGATCAGGCAGAAACGGCCGGTGCTGTGGAGGAGCAAGTCGTGGATCCTCCACCACGATAACGCGCCGGCGCACACAGCCCTCAAAATCTCGATGTTCCTGCAGGACCACTCAACCTCTGTGTTCACCCAACCCCCCTACAGTCCCGATTTGGCCCCCTGTGACTTCTTCCTTTTTGGAAAGCTCAAAAAAAAAGTTAAAGGGTCGGAAATTTCAGAGCATAAAAGAGATCAAAGTGGAATCGAAGAAGGCCATGAAGGCGATCCCGAAAACAGACTACCAGAGGTGTTTTGCCAACTGGAAAAAAGATGGCTAAAGTGATTCGCGGCCAACGGGGACTACTTTGAAGGGGACAATTTGAATTTGGTAGAATAATAAAGTTTTTTTTTTTTTAATTATGAGCAATGTGTCGAAACTTTTTGATCAGAGTAGTACTCTCAGAAATACATCAATACTTTTAGAAGTATATTATCACATTGGTTTTGCTAAATATATCCATACAATATTTACTTTCAGAAATAAATAAATACATAAACTATAGAAATAGAATAAAACAATACTTTTTCAGTTTATATAATATGAAATACAATACTTCCTTTCTCTCTCCAGAAAATATATATACAATACTTTCAGAAATAGATAAACAAAATACCTTTTCAGTATAATAGCAAATTTAATGTACTTCCTGAAAGGATATATACAATGCATTCAGAAAAATATATAAATACAATACTTTCTGAGAAATCACTCTATGAATACAAAACCTTCAGGAATAGACAAAATGATTTCAGAATTCGACAAATACAATATTTTCAGAAATATATGAACAAATTACTCTCATAAATCGAATGAAATAATAATACTTTATATATAGACAAAAACCACACTTACATTAATAGATATATACAATATTTTCAGAAAAACACGGCCAAATTCATTCAGAAATAGACAAATACAATAGGAATTTGATATATTCAATATTTTAAGAAATAAAAATATACAATGCTTTCACAAAAATAGATTAAAAATACTCAAACAAGAAAAATATATAAGGCTCCATAAAATAACAAAAATACAATTTTCCTGATATAGACAAATACAAAACTTTCAGGTATAGACAAATACAATACTTTAAGTAATAAAACAAATGCAATAATTTCAGGTATAGACAAATAAAATTCTTCCATATGTCGACAAATACAATACTTTCATATATAAACAAATACAATCTTTCAGATATACACAAATACAATACTTTCAAATATATATAAATACTCTTCGCTTTAAGAAACAGAAATATATATTTATTTTATAAATATAATAGATATTTTCAGAAATAGATTACAATAAATCATAAAAATGCGTATATGAACATATGTAAATAAATATAAATAAAAATGTTTGAAATACAGACTTAGGATAAACCTTGGGATATATTTACAGGATTTATGGAACATATTGATGTATAGTCTTTATAATATTTATTAGTTTGTATTGTGTATATGATATTTACTCTTCAATATTTTATTATATTATCTTGTTGTGGACAATATTGTGTCGTATTTTGTCTCTCTTGATATTCCAATTGTTTACAATTATTCCAGAACCTTTTATGAAAACCAAATAAATAAATATATATACATATTTTTGTATTTACATAATTACAAACTAATATCCCCAACTTGTGATATTTCCATAATAAAACTTATAATTTGATATTTATAGGTTGACGTTATTAATATTTTTGATAAATCAAAAAGTCCATTTCTACATTGGATTCTTCCAAAAACATTCTCCGTTTTCAATTTATCTGGGTTTGCTAAGAGGTTTTAAAATTACTAAAAGTTGTTGAAGAATATTATTTGAAGGCTTCAATTGGATTCTTCAAATATTATTTTGCCTAGATTTATATGAATATTTATGTTTGAATTTTTATATTGCTATTAAAATTTCAAGTCCTTTTTGGCTGTGAAATTTGCATTATTTCAAGGTCTTAATATCCAAATATATTGGAAAGATGATTCACTTTTTATCAGCGACCAACTAACCTGGCTTTGTAATTTTGGCCATCGAGAAATCGGCTGCTGAGTTGGTCGATAGGTCGTCTGCATTGTTTGAAAATAACCATTGATTTATTCCTTTAAGAGCTCTAATTGCTTACCGTAATGATATTACACCCTAAATCTGCTTTCAGCTGAATACAATAGGAAGTCGTGAGAACGTTCTTCAAAATAAACTTTCTTATATTCGTAAGGAAATAGTAAATAAATAACATAAAATAATTGAATTTGTAAATATTTTTGAAGCTTTATATCTGTTGATTTTAAATATGAATAATTAAACGATATTTATATACAGCTTTTAAGAAAAAATACTTTTGTGAAATACAAGAAAAATTAAATAATACATACGATTCAAGTGAATTCTGGAAAACAATAGCTCGCTTCAGAAAAAGAAACTATACACAGGGCAATATCTCAATATCGGACTGGCAGCAATTTTACAATAAACTCCTGGATACAGAATCAATATCAGATTACGAACCCGTTACTATGACCTTCCTAAATACAGATAATGAGCTAACTAAATGCATAACTCTTAATGAAATAAGAAAAGAAATTTCTCGAATAAGGCATGGCAAGGCGGCTGGTTTTGACGACATAATGAATGAAGCAATAAAGGCCCTCCCAAAAGATTTTCTAATTTCCTTAAAGGATATATTCAATAGAATTTTGAGAACGTCTGAATTTCCGACAATATGGTTGAAATCAGTTATTCAACCAATTTTTAAAAATGGTGATCCAGACGACCCCTCTAACTATCGAGGCTTAGCACTCTTAAGCAATATAGCAAAATTATTTACATCAATACTCAAATCTCGTCTAGGCAGTTGGATCGAAAGGAGAAATATAGTTCCTGAGAACCAGGCGGGATTCAGGGCCGGCTACTCTTGCCAAGACCATATATTCACTCTATTATCCCTGATTCAAATGACTCTAAGCCGAAAGAGAAGGAAATGCTACATGTTCTTCGTGGATTTGAAAAAAGCCTTCGACACAGTGCCCCACTCATTATTAGGGAGAAAACTGGTAGATGCAGGTCTCAACCACCGTTTTGTTAACTTAATTAAAGATTATTACACAAATATGACAGCGGTAGTGCGATGGAACAATTCATTCACTGCGCCAATAAAGGTGCGTTCGGGAGTTTTACAAGGGGAGCCGATGTCACCTTATTTATTTATACTTTTTATAAATGATTTAATCGGTCTCTACAATAATTCAGATTTCCCGGGAATATATCTCCCAAATTATGGATATGTTCATATTCTACTATACGCAGACGATATTGTCTTGATTGGAGAATCCAAAAATAACCTTCAAATAAAAATCAATATGCTAAGAAAATATTTTGAAACAAATTTATTAACCCTGAATGAAAATAAGTCAAAAATAGTAGTTTTCAGAAACGGCGGTCGATTAGCACAAAATGACAAATGGTTTTGGGGTGAGCGGCAACTGTCTGTTACTACGAAATATCTATACTTGGGATATCCGCTTACAAGTGCAAATTCACTAAACAAGGTAGCGTCACACTACAAGGGCAAAGCCCTGGCAGCAATTGGCGCTGTGTGGCAAGTTCTGACAAAATCCAAGATGAACTCTCTAAATGCGGCAATGAGATTACTTGATTCGACGGTCTTGCCTCACATGCTATACGCCGCACCCTGCTGGGCACTCAACCAAGTAAAGGTAGTTGACCAGGTTCAGAATATTTTCCTAAGACGCTACCTAAATTTACCAAAGTATACTCCGGGCTTTATGCTAAGAATGGAGTGTGGACGAGTATCACAGGAAGTTATCATAACTAAACAGGTCCTGAGATTTTGGGTGAGGATTATGAAAATGGAGGAGAGTAGGTTGCCCCGGGCATGTTTGTCACACCTCTGGACATTACACAGCAATCAAAGGGCTGGTTTAACCTTTGTTGAAAACCTGTTAACCATTTTAGATTCAAACGGTTTTTCGTTCCTGAAGGGTTGTCCGGATTACACTGCAATACTGACTGAAATCCCTGCTATTATTCGAATAGCAACCGAACAAAGCATCCAAAGCGACATGGCGAAAATCCTAAATACTTCACATTACAGTCACTTTAAATACCTAAAAAATTCGATAACAGCAGAACGATATTTATTCACAACTATTCCTCTAGCAATTAAAATATTTTTTGCACAACTGAGACTCCTATGGACGATCTTCCCAGAAAATCGTTCAAAGCGCTGGAAGATTGATTTGACTCTAACTTGCGATCTGTGTAAAAACAGAATCCAAGACGAAATTATGCATATAATATTTGGATGCTCTTGCTTAGAGAAACAGAGGAAAGAAATTTTGGGTGACTTACCCTGGTCTCAACCTGACTGCCAACAAATTTGCAGCTGGATGAACACACTGATGGTTGATCAGGGTCTCTCCCTCGGTTTATATAAATTCTACATGGCAGCAGTCAATGTCCGTTGGAGAATAATGGATTCGCCGAATGTCGTGGTTTGCTTGGAGGAAGAAGGCGAAGA
Source organism: Cordylochernes scorpioides (assembly GCA_030710605.1). Lineage (NCBI taxonomy): Eukaryota > Metazoa > Arthropoda > Arachnida > Pseudoscorpiones > Chernetidae > Cordylochernes > Cordylochernes scorpioides. Next base: position 114,128,903 of record CP092866.1, on the reverse strand, counting down.
TTGAACGCGGCTGATTCCACACTGGCCCTCTCAATGATATCCTAACCTTGACATATCCTAAACATTGGTACTTTAATTTAAATATTTAATCATGTATGGTTCCTTTTGCTCTGTATGTTTATTTTTTGTATATATGGTTATATTCCTTTTTTTTTCTTCTCTCTTTTCTTTTTCCTTATTACTTCTTGTATTCTAGTTTTTACTTTTGAAATATCTTCCTTTGCTAAATCCTGTAGAGGGGAATCATGTATAGGGCTGGATGCCCCAATAAAAAGGCTTGTGTGTGTGTGTGTATATACAGCTTTTATATACTTCATAAAATAAAAATTGAGAGAAGAAGGGCATATATGGCTCATCAGTGGTGAACACTCCCGGCAGTTTCGCCATTTTAATCCTCAGACCGCTTCACTATTGTATATATATAAACTCAGCATTGCTTATGTAATAAAGGAAATTGGTGCTTTGAAAGACTCTGTGTGTAGAAATATATATATATGGTAATTTAAACCAACAACCCTATATTGTATAATTACTTATGACAAGATTGTCATGTTGTATATAGAAACACATCTATAAATAATTATGCGCATGATTAATCTGTGTCATTGCATCACCATATGTAATGTGCTTTGTACAAACTAAAGACAAATAAATAAAACTATGTAATAGATTAAGAGCTGAGTTAAAGCAAGATTGAAAAGTTCAAAAACGTCTACAATCCAACAACCCTGAAAAGGAATTCGGCAGCCCGTTGCCATCTGGTCCAAAGGGTGCGGAATGCCGCAGACGTTTAAAGTCCAACTCCCCCCCCCCTCCTCGGGAATGGTATATAAACACCTCGCTTTTTAGCCGAGCGCAGTTAGTCCGTAGTTAGTCAGCAGTCACCCCTTTCACCGTCAGCGTGAGCCCTTGTCAGTCTTAGCCAGGACTACCTCATCGTCATGTAAACAGTAAGAACCCTTCTAACTCCATCTTGCTTAGCTCAACTCCTATCTGTTCATGGAACTTTCCTACTACAGCTATGTCTCTTCGTTTTGTGTGTGTGGACTTTCCCAAGCTTTCCGCTCTGCCTCGACCACGACTGCCTGTACTCTATGGAAACTGTTAAAGGTCTCCCAAAGTGCAGAGAGGTACTGGAAAACTCTCCACGCCCTGACTGTCCCTCTCGGTTACTACAGGTTTGACCCTCGGTTACCACAGCTTATAGCGAGAGTCGACAGGATCTCATCACAGATAAGTCGACAGCAACTCCTTATCACATCAAAGTCGACAGGATCTCATCACAGATAAGTCGATAGCAACTCTTTATCACATCTATTAATTTGAGACTTTATGCAGCGAGGAATTTCTTTTCACAAAATCATAGTATTCATTTTATATCAGTTTAAGGGCTGTAGAAATATTTATTAAATATATCTAAATAGCAGGATAATTTTTTTTAAATTTTCAGCGATACAAGACGCTAAATTGAGGTGATTTTCAATATGTTGTTTAACAAGTTTTTTTTTGTGATTTTTCGCAATACAACAAACAGTAGCAAGCCCCGAGTAAGTCCAGGTCAGCTGTAGCCACCTTTGACCAGTTCTGCTTTGTAGAGTGGAGGCTCTATCTTTCTACATCAAGGCACTGGGGGAAATATTTGGAAAATCATCGGTATTACAAATAATGAAGATGTCATATCAGCTTCTGTTTGGGCTATTCAGCTAATTCTGGCGGAGCGCCTAGTTGAAGAGGGCCTCACCATTGGGGCCACCTTTCTGAAGACCTTTCTTTATAGGAAGCGGGCGAAGAAATTAGCGACTTGGAATCTCTCTATTTCTATAAGTTATGAGGAGTTCGTCGCAGCACTGCACCCTAATGCAAGATGGCTTCTCTTAAACATGAAGTCGTGACTTTCGATGAATGCAAATGAACTACTGACAGCAGGGAACTTTGTTATTCTAAATGAAAGCTTCAGACTCTACCAGAGTCCTGATAAGTTGGTTGTCATCAAGAAGAATTTGTTCTCATTTGGTTATTTCGTGTGTTTTCAATAAAAGTCGCTCTGTATCAAATATATTTTATATTCATGCTAAAAGGTACATCTTACTTTAGTTTGTCTATGAATGTTTATTTTATAATATTTAAATTAATTAGAATATAAAGCTCTCCCTTTATATAATCATCAAAGTAATGCATTTATTTTATCACCCAATATAAAGCGTAATGTTGGTGATAAAAAAGGAGCCACAAGAACAGTTTTGGGAAATTTAGGAAAATATCTAATCTGCATACCATTGCTTCGGCTAGCGCCCTATTCAATACAGAGAATGTTTCAATTTAATATCTTAAGAAAAGGAGTTATGAAAGCGTTTGAATCTAACAAAAATGTTTGGGGAGAGAGAGAAAGGTGAATTTATGGTGCCAATTTTCAGGAAAGAATACACCATGTGAAATCTCTATTTGTAGGATACATTGTTCGAATGAGATTTCCATCATTGGTTATTTGAATATACAAACCTTCTGCAATTTCATATGTGATTTGATGGTTAAGAACATCCACTGTCCAAGCAGTGCTGGTCCATGGTCAAATACAAAATATCCTAATTCGATGGAAGAGATAGAAATAACAAGCTTGACATTTAAAACCCTTGATATGATTAGCCATTTATCTTCAGAATATTTTACATAACCTAAATTATCAATTATGAAACATTAATAATTTCAAATATTGCTAATAAATTTGTCAAGGGCATGATATATATATTTTATGGATATGAAGTAGTTATATCACCTATTGAAATTGACACAAAAATTGTAAAATCCATTAACTTTATCTTCAAACAACCATATTTGGTTCATGACAAACCGACACAACAACAGCTTTGTCAAATTCAAAAGGCCCCATCTGGAGTCCATGGTTTGATGTTAAGGACATCGTCAGTTCTGAGCGAACTGATATTTTTTGGATATTCACAAGGCAAATATAAAATCCTAAGAATTTAACATAGAAGCGGTTATCTGGTACAAGGTTTCTTACGGTTTTCTATGGGCAAAATGGAAACCGATTTGAAATAAATATATATTGACCTAATATATATATATATATATGTAAATAGCTACTTTTCCTGTTACCAAATCTTTAAAATGTTCAAATATATACAAAGTGTATTGTGAGTATTATAGTTAGATGGGGTGTCATCTGTTTCCCTTTATTTCTCCCAATGATGAATGGAATTTAGAATAACCAGTTAACAAAAGAGTTGAGTTTGAAAATTATTTATTGAATGCGAATTTTCGATTTTTTTTATTTTGAAGTATTGAAGTGAAGAAATATATAATTTGGAGCAGACTGGCTAAAACTTCTATAAAACACACAGAAAAAGATTAGTTGAAAGTAGTGATGAGAGGAAGTAACTTACAGGTGTTGAAATATAATAGAAATAAATTAGATTGACATGGTATGCTTGTCGATATAAATTAATGAATATTTCTTGACATTGAAAATTATATCAGAAACAATTATTTCCAAAAGTGAAATATTTCACAGAATAATTTTTTTTTTAAAAATGATGATAGGCATTTAAAATATTTTATTTAGTAAATTATATTCATTCCATTTAGAAGTAAACGAAATTAATGAATTGCTAGTTTATAATTTAAAAGATAGAACTCGTTTAATTGATAAATAGGTATCCATTTAGTCAAAGTTAATAAATTCTTTAAACTCATTAATTTAAATAAATCAATTAGTTTGTGAGCTAATAAAAATATTCAAAAAGTGAGCTCTTTTGTAATATAAAATTATTTTAAAAATATGGTATTCAATTATATTCTCTTGATAAAACAAAAATAATTGATTGAATTTTATTTATAAAAGGTGATTAATTGTAAATCTCTGTTGATGCTATGAAGCAGTTTCAGTGAATAGAACACAAATTGTGGATAACATGTTGTATTGAACATAGTAACAGTTATTCAGATGGTCTTGAAGTGACTCAATAATGAAATATGACTAAGGTGACCACCTCATAGCAGATGATCTTAGTATAAATCAACTGTTAATTACCAGTAAGCAACCATCTCAAAGCAGATGATTTTTATATAATTCAAATATATATTTTAACATGGCGACCACCTCAAATCAGATGATCTTGGAATAATTCAACTATAAATTAGACAACCATCTCAAAGCAGATGATTTTACAATTATTGATATTATGATTCCAACTTCTGGAAAACAACTCTGATAGAAGATATTTTGGGATAGTTCAATTATAGAGAAGAAATTGAAACCACCTCATTACAGATGGTCTTTGTTTAATTTACGTATTAATTTTTCAACTTGAAAATTAAATAATAGGTATGACCTTTATATAAATATCATAAATAAATAACCCCTTAGTTAATGATATTATTTATAATTTGATTATTAAATGAAAAAATCTTTAACATTTTCTCTCACTGGATTTAAACATATAAAATATCATTTTAGCAGGTTAACAGTTGTACATCTGTGGCAATAATGCAATCATATTCTACATAAAAATTCCTTGACAGTGATGAGCTCATATCTAGGTTATTATTTCCATCAAGGGCCTTCATTATTCTGAGAAATTGAATTTTACAATTGGTTGTTGAAGGTTTTTAGCGACTACATAAATATATATTTAGGGAAACAATCAAATGATTACAAAGCTTTAATTAAGAAATTTATTTCAATTATAGACGTGTAGTCAATAAATATTGTTAAATTATATCGTAGGTTTCAGAAATGCATTTTATTCTGAAGGATGTGGAATCATCAATCCAAGAAAGCCCCATAGCCCCATCCAGTGGACCAGTCTGTGACCATCCCCTGAACCACATAGACCCAACGACCCAGCCTATGACCTAACCCGAGCCCCGCGATCCAGTAGCCCAGTCAGTGGCCAACCCTTCAGCCAGCCATTGAAACAACAACATGCCAAGTGCCAGCTCTACCTTATCTCGAGGTATACTCTACATTGGTTGTTGAGACTCTGAATCATTTAAAAGAGATTTAGTACTGAACAAATATAATTTAAAAAATTGATTTTAAAATTACTCCCTGTCTGTAAAAAAATGTGAATTTATCATCATTACAAGCGACACAAATGGATAGAAGACCGAGCAAGAAAGAAAGCGAGAGAGTAGATGAAAGATATTTGGAGTTTGAAAAGAAAGAAATTCAGAAATATATTCTGAAAAACATTCACCTTAATAAAAAAGAATTAACTCCAATATCAAGAGTATATTGGAGATCTAGAGCAAAAAGGAATAACAAACTACAATATTAAGAGTATATTGAAGATCTAGAACAATAAGGAATAACAAACTCCAATATCAAGATTGTATTGGAGATCTGGACCAAAAAGAAATAACAAACCCCAATATCAAGGGTTTATTGGGGATCTAGAACAAAAAGGAAAACAATCCCTAATATCAAGTTCATATTGGAGAAACAGACCAAAAAGGAAAAACAAACTACAATATCAAGATTTTATTGGAGATCTAGAACAAAAAGGAATAACAACCCCCAAAATCAAGAGTATATTGGGGATCTTTAACAAAAAGGAATAACAAACTCCAATATCAAGGTTATATAGGAGATCTGGCCCAAAAAGGATTAACAAATACCTACATAAAGAGTATATTGGAGATCTAGATCAAATAGGAATAACAAACTCCAATATCAAGAGTTTATTGGAGATCTGGACCAAAAAGATATAACATACTCCAATATCAAGGTTATATTGGAGATCTAGAACAAAAAGGAATAACAAACCCCAAAGTCAAGTTTATATTGGAGATTTAGACCAAAAAGGAATAACAAACCCGAATATCAAGGGTTTATTGGGGATCTAGAACAAAAAGGAATAAAAATCCCCAATATCAAGTTTATATTGGAGATCTAGAACAAAAAGGAATAACAACCCCCAATATCAAGAGTATATTGGGGATCATTAACAAAAAGGAATAACAAACTCCAATATCAAGGTTATATTGGAGATCTGGTCAAAAAGGATCAACAAACACCAACACAAAGAGTATATTGGAGATATAGATCAAAAAGGAATAACAAACCCCAATATAAAGAGTATAGTGGAGATCTGGACTAAAGGGGAATAACAAACCCCAATATCAAGTTTATATTGGAGATTTAGACCAAAAAGAAATAACAAACTCCAATATCAAGATTATATTGGAGATCTAAAACAAAAAGGAATAACAACCCCCAATATCAAGGGTATATTGGGGATCTTTAACAAAAAGGAATAACAAACTCCAATATAAAGGGTATATTGGGTACCTTTAACAAAAAGGAATAACAAACTCCAATATCAAAAGTATATTGGAGATCTAGAACAAAAAGGAATAGCATACCCCAATATCGAGGGTATTGGGGATCAAATGAAATTGAAATAATAATGATAATAAATTCACATTTTAATAAGTGTTATTGAATTAATTCTATCTCTATATAGTTAAACTAATATTTAAAAGGGTTCAAAGAAGACATTAATAAAATATCCATTTTATTGAAAAAATATTTTTAAAGAAATAGTTTTTAAATATGATAAATAATTGTGTGATAACTAATATAAATAAATTGCTACCAAAATAAGAATTAAAAATAAATTGTTTTTTATCATTTTATTCCACAACATCGATAGAAAAGTTAAATAATAGATAAGATAGATACAGGAAGATATATTGGTTAAAATCTCTTCATTACAAGAGGCGGATTAAATGATCTTTTGAAGTCGAAAACGATGAGAACGGCCAGTTGATCCTCAGAAACACCTTGTGGGACGAAGGCATCTTGGAATGGTTAAAGGGCGCGGCAACTCCATAAACTGTTTATCAGCGATCTATCGCATAGTTGGCACACCTCGAGGCAGATTTTTCAGGATGTCGTGGCATGTAGTGTCCCGAAAGGTTATTGAGGCGTAGGACGGCTGAGGAGATTAAGCAGAGGCGACACGAATAAAGGGAATGTCCAATTACGCCCCCAGGTTTGAAGAAAATATTTGTAGGAAAAGTTGAATCCAGATGCCTTCCCGCGAACTGGCTGTGGAAGTGTGAGGGTCGTTTTTGAAATTCGCAAGACGACTTTTTTTACCTCGTGCACCACCCAGTGGTCGGTCACCTGTAGTAGACGCTAGCAGATTCTCCAGGAGCGCATTACGCGTTGAGCAGCCTATCACTTGAACATTTTAAGGGAAGGCTCTTTAGACTTGAGACCGCGCAAGGAAGCCAGCAGGTTTGGTGGCTGGACGAGACTTTTTACATCTTGCAGACTTGTAGAAATAAATCTAACAAGGAGGAGAATCAGGTTGTTCAGATCAACGATGCTGTACAACTACGAAAGGCGATAGGGACATGGTCATCTTGGAGGAAAATCTTGGCTTTGACACGGCGGTGAAATCCTGGGGCCAGTCTTTGAAAATGTAGATCATAGCAGCCATGGCCCAAGGTTTTCTCGGCGATCTTCAGTTTGTTTTCCCTAAACCACCCAGTATCTACCACCAAAATGTAACGTAGAAATTAGGAAAGTCAACTTTGGAATTACATGGGTCACAAGATTCAAAAAACAAAGGTTAAGTAATTGTCACTAATATATATGTTATGGAGAATCTATTTGTGTAGTTGAGTAATATAATTATAATCATAAATGAATATCTTCAATTTTCGAATATTTTTTCAACGTTTCAGCCACTTGCCTTCTTTAGGAAAACTCTATTTTCTATTTTGTGTCAAAAAGCATTCAAAATTCAATATATTTATATAAAAAACCTACCTAGATTTGTTGAATAAAAAAACATTTTTTTCTTTAACATATCGAGGTATGCTCTTTTTATATAAATATATTTGCTCTTGTTTTGAAAATAGAGTATTCCATAAACAAATATTTATTTAAAATGGCATATATTTTGATCTAATATATGCCTTTTTAATTAAATATTTGCAACTGTGTTTACTTTGTATTTAAATTCTGATGGACGGATATTTTAAAGAGCGTAGAGCGTGTACTCCATACTCAATGAATAATTAAAAAAAATTGATGAACAAAATTAAAAATACCTGGAAAGAGGGGCAAAATATAAAAGAGGTTGGAAACGCTGGAAAAATATAAAAAGGTTGAAGATATTCATTTATATGTAAGCAATAGTTACCCAGAAATTATTTGAAAAAGTAAAAATTAAAATCAGGTAAAAATTTTATTTTTATTCAAATTTGGCAGTATATTTGCTCGAAAGTTTGCAAATATAAATAAAAAGAAACTTTTACCTGATTTTAATTTTTACTTTTTCAAATATTCATTTATATTTAAATGAAATATACAGATTAGACCATAAGCCCTGACAACCTTTTTTTTATTAAAAATTAAAAGGCAAAATAGAATAAAAACTAAAATTATTTAAATCTAGTTTGCCTTCCAATTTTTAACAAAAATAAAAGGGTTCAGGACTTTCTGGCCAATCTGGAATCAATTGGAACCTCTAAAATTAGTTTAATTTATAAAGGGATAGAATTAAATCAACAAAAAAGGTTTAACACTCAAATTTGTTCAGTACTTCATTAGGTATATTTATTCAGAGTCCCATCGTAAATGTTGGGATACCACAAGATAAAGTAGAGCAAGCAGTTGGCATGCTGTTGATGGAAATCATGGCCAGCTTAGAGTCAGCACACATCCCAGACCACCGAATCAATAGGGCCCAAGGAAAGGTCACAAGCCAGGCCAAAGGATCTATGGGTTCAAGGGGGAGGCCACAGACTAGTCCTCTGAGGCTATGGGGCCAACATTCTCTTTAGGGACCGTAGAATCGTAATTATAGACAGAATTAATAGCATAATATTTTCAAAAAGAGGTTTAAGACGCTATCTGTCCAGGAAGGGAGTCGCGAGAGAGGTGGTATACAACCCCACCTCCCTCCTGGAGGGCTCCCACCCACGCCCCTCCAGAGTGGAGACCACACCCTCAAAAAGAAGAGTTTTTAAGCATACTATTATACTGACTCCCCCTGCTCTCCCTTCCTGGCCGTGAAATAAGATTCAAACATTATTCAACTATAGTAGTTTAAGCTGTAATGAGCTCTCTGCCATATTCGCACCATATTTCTACAGTCATGACAATACTGCTGCACAGAGTAATAGATATTTTTGTACCTTTCTCCTCAGTATTAGAAGTAGAGGTGTAACTTGAAGGGTAGCGAACAAGTTCCACTAAATGGTAAAAATTAATAAGGTTTCTTCAGAACGATTTTTGGGGCCATATAAGTCAAAGGGCCATAACAACAGCTTGTATTTTGCCATGGGTTGATGTTTGAATTATACAAACAATATTCTTCCAATGTTATGTGCCCATTAAATTTAAAAGTATGTTTACACAATTTCAAATCATTGAGACTGATGCTGTTTTTTTACAATAATGTAATTATAAGGTTATTTAAATAGTGTTAAACTTTGCCTTGTTTTCATTATTTTTCCCTTCATTCATATAATAGAGAAAATTGATTTTAATAATTCCATAACTAAAAAAAAAAAATTATAACAAGCTCCATCAGAAAAGGAAAACCTTTGGTAATTTACTCTCGGTTTAGATTTCTTTGGAACTTTTATTATTAGCACGGAATACTGACTAAACCCAACTCTAGCAATTGTGATAATCTTTATATAATCGTCAATTAAGAATATTGAGATTATAGGTAAATTCTGTATTACCGAAGTTAGGAAAGTTTCCTATATATTCTGGAGCTGCACTTTCACTTTGGAGGGGAAGGTCAGGAGCATCCAACCTAAAAAGAGAACGAATTATTAGAAAGGAAATATATAAATAATATTAAATCAAAACACATCCTATAATTAAAAATCTAAATCGTATAGTATCAAAGGTTATGAAATTATAATTTTCTGCAGAGGAGTTAAAACCTATATATATAATTCTATCCAAAAGGGTAAAGCAACGCTCTGAATATCTCCGAGTGAATGGTTTTTGCGAATAGAGAGAAAGAGTTTACAAGGAAAAGTTTGAAATCGATTATCTCTCTTTTCGTATTTCTAAAATAGCATCAATCTATTCTCAGCGTTATTTACCAGTGTAGTTTCATAAATATTTGGCGCTAATTTAACATATACAAATTAAAATGAAAAATGCTACCCAAGGAGGTAATACAAAAAATATATATATTTATTGGGTAATTCAATATTTTTGGATTAACAAATGATTAAATTACAAGAAATATTTAGATACGAATACTAATAAATCGTTTACCAGAAGAACTATTTTGGCAGCAACAACACCTACGCAAGGGAATTTAGTCAAACAGAGATCAAATGGCATCTACAGAGAGAAACATCCCATACAGCCCCTACACGATACCACAGTTCATCGTCTGTAGTAACTGGCGTGTGATGTTGAGACAGTCATTTGGAAACCATTGACCAGATCCTTTTTATGGTGAACTTCAGAAGAACGTGCTTGCCAGGGTAGCAGACACAAATTTCTGTATGTATGAAGCTATGAACAATTCCAGCAACAAGCGCTCGTGCATTATCATGCTGAAACGTAGCATTTCACAGGGCTAAATTGAAGGGTTCTACAACGGGTCTTAACACATTAGATATGTAATGGACCTGTTCAAAACGGGGAATGAAAACGAGATGACCGAGATAACGGTGTCAGGATAATGGCTCGTCAGTCTTTGGATTCCACAATGTCTACAAGGAATTCAAGAAATCTTCAGAAAGTTACAGAGAGGTTTATTTGACAAAGTGGCTAGGCTAATTCCACGGCCGAAATTTAGATGGAACACTTTATTGTGAGGATATTGATTTTTAAAATACAGATCATTCTTTCTCTCAAAAAGAAGATAAAACTTGAAACTATCTATTCATTGTTCTATTTTTAAGGAAAGAGAGAGAGAGAGAGAGAACTCAGGTTGATGACAAACCACAATACCTTAGTAATAAGCTTTTAGCCCATTTCAATGTGAATACTTGACTTTCCCTCTATAAATCAATGTATTACAGTAAAGTAAATTCACATAAATTTGATTGAGCAATATTTTGGCACTATTTAAAAATAAATTTCTTTAAATGGTCACTTTTCCAAATAACACATTTGATAAAATGCACCAAATTATCTCCTGGCTGCTGCCAATTCCGTTCACATAGGGTAAACTCTATCTTAGAACTCACATTTCAAGATAACTTTGTCACCCACGTTGTCCATCCCAATTTTTCCAGCTAGATATGGAGGAACATTACTCACATGTGGGCTAGACCTGCTTAATCTTGAAGGAAATCACAGCCTCCTCGGTCTCGGGGTAGATTTAGATTATGGCATATTCTCTTTTACTGGAGTTTCACCGCAGTTTGAACATTGCAGTAACACAGAATTCAGAATTCCACAACAACCTGCACCACATAGAACAAGTATGTTAGATTCATGTCAAAATCTATCGATTATTTCTAAAGAGTAAATTAGAAATTACTATACTGAGAGAGAGAGATAGTGTTGTTCTGTCCTAAGTTTATTATTATAAACACGATTACTAAATAGAATGAGCATAATACAATCATAATGAACAGAATTTAATAACTCAATATTCAATTATCAAATTATCACAGCGGATAAATTAGGCAAAGCCAGGTCTTTCTGCTAGCATATACGTATATACTGAATCATTATTATCCATTCTATGAACGGGTCAAAAGATATAAAGTCAGCTCTGAGCTTTTCCACAGTTCTACTTTAAACTAAATAACAAAATTAGAAGATAATCACATGTAGAAATTGAGGAAAAGAATTTGAAAATGACACGACGAAATTATTTTAGTCCAAAAACAATTAAAACCTTTAAAATACCTGATATTGTTGTTTAAAGGTATGAAAATATAAAGAGGTAGGAATAATATATTCATAAAATAAATTTTATTGCATTAAGAATAGTAGAATATTTATTCATTTGTAAAAAGAAACACTTGCGTCTTAATGACTTCATTTGTTATATATAGATGGTACAATATATATCTGTATTAATTTATATCCAACTTGCCTTGTTCTTATTGTTTGCTGAAGAGCATTGCTTGATGCAAATATTTACATACTGATGCCCTGCTGCGAAGTCCTTGTTTAAATATCATTTATAAGATTCTACCCTTCAGTGTAGCATATATAAACAGAATGATCCAATAGAGTATTAGAGCTCTAAAGAAGCTTTCTGGTAGATTAAATTGGCAAACTCGCTAAGAGGGTTCATCACTGATGAGTCAAGCATTCCCAATATTTTTCTACCCAGTAAGGATATTAGATTTTTTTATTTGTGAAAACAAACATTCGCATATTTTTATGTCTTCATTTATAGCGAGTATCTTCATAAAAAATAAAGTTCAATATATATAATGTCTTCCTTTGTCGCTTTTATTTCTGCCATAAAAATCTATTTTATAATGGTAGCTAAAAGTGTGAATTTCTTATGTTTAGCGTACATTTTAATATATAAGCCTTTTCATAAAATATTTCAATTTCATTATTTTCTTAATATGCATTTTATAAATATATTTTGTTACATATAAACAAATGCATTCACTTTCAAACAAAATAAATTAGTTTCTACTTTCTCACTCACGATTATGATGCTATAAATTCGAGCAATTATATATTAGATGTTTAAACATTTATTTATATTTAATTAAACACAAAGTCAATAGTAACAATTTTGAATCAAAAATATTATATTTTATACCTTTCTTTTTTATAGATTGATTAATTTCACTATTTATTTCATAGATTTTCAGCCATAAATTATTTTTTGTATTACAACAATTTCTTATATTTTCATTCGTTTGCTTGCTTTTTCTTACTTTCTGTTATTTAACAGATTTTCTCAGATTATTTTACACTTTTATCTTCTCATATAGTCTTTATTTTATATGAGCAAGGTTTTCTTTTACTTCTTTTGTTCATTAAATTTCTGAATATTTTTATATTTAACATAAACGCGGATAGAAATTCGCATAGATGTCTGAATTTTATGAGCAATCTATCTATCTGATTGAACCTAGGTGCAAATTTTCAGGCCTTTAAGATGTGGTCTGATAGAATGTTAAAACATGAATACAAAATTTGTTATCACACACTAATCTATTTTAAAATAATTTTAGTTTCTCATAAGATTCTCTTGAGAGATGTGAAAATGAAAAGATCGAAATAAGTAGGGATGAAAGATCAAAATATTGGATTATACACAAAATAATACTAAATTCGTTATTCAAACCTATGTTTATTTACATATGTAAACATTTACAAGAAAGAAACAAATATAATAGCTTATATATACAAATACAAATAGGAATTTATAATAGTTTCAAAGATTGAAGAGAGAAAAGTTAAATCGCATAAATATATGCACAAATTTTGAGACAATATACATTTAATATTTTGAAATACCTTTTATTTTGATTAAAAATATTTATATTATAAAAAAAAGAGAGATAGAATATATTTAATATAAATTATTTAATTTTCCACAAGAGTTTATTCAAACAAGGTAGCAAGTTGAGAAGTAGATAGAATATCTTCACTCATAAATAGAGAGATGCAATACACTCAAAAATATGTAATCCTATTAGAGATATAAATATCACATTTTATTTCATTAATATACACATAATATACATACAGAAATAAATATATACATATTTTTGAAATAGATAAATACAATACCTTTCAGTATAATAGTAAATACAATACTTCCTCTCTCTCAGAAAAGATATATACAATACCTCCGGAATAGATAAACAGTAAAATAAAGAATACAATACACTTCCAGAAAAGATATATATACAAATGCGTTCAGACATAAATACAATACTTTCTGAGAAATCTATAAATAAAATACTTTAAGGATTAAACAAAATGATATATAATGATAATTACGATACATTTTTATTTATTGAAATTATGATACATAATGATATAAATGATAGTAGACAGAATCAGACAAATACAATATTTCCAGAAATATATAAACGCATTATTACATAAATAAACAAAAATAATACTTAATGAATCAGAAAAATACCACACTTTCAATAATGGATATATACAATATTTTCAGAATAAAAACGGCCAAATACCTTCAGAAATAGACAAAAACAATTGGAAATAGATAAATTTAATATTTTAAGAAATAGAAAAATACAATGCTCTCACAAAAAAAAAAAGAAAAAAATATTTGAAAATTCTTTAACTAGGCAAAAATATAAAAATTCAAAAAATAGGCAAAAAATGCAATACTTCCCGATATAGACAAATAAAAAAAACTTTCTAAAATAGACACAAACACAATGCATTCATAAATAGACAAATAAAATATATTTTTAGGTAGTAAAATACAATACTATTTTTCGGATATAAACAAATACAATACTTTCATATATATACAAATACAATAATTTCTGATATAAAGAAATATAATACTTTCAGATATAAACAATTACAAACTCTCAGACATAACCAAATGCAATACTTTCCTATAACGACAAACACGATACATTCAGATATAAATACAACACTATTTCTCATATAAAAAAAATACCATCTTTCAGATATACACAATTAAAATATCTTTTAGTTTTAGACAAATACAATACTTTTATATATAGACAACGGCAATGCTTTCATATATGAACAATTACAAAACCTTTTAATATAGGCAATCCTCTTTACATTCATAAATAGAAAATTATAAACAATTTCACACACACACACACACAAAACACAACAAAAATTAATATATACAATAAAATAATTTTAAAAAATCAATAAATACAATATTTTATTAAATAGATATACAGTAATTTCAGTAACAATTTTAGTGTTTATATGTAAATGGAGACTTTTAAAATAATAATATTTAGTAAACAAATTCAAGATAAATCGTGGGATATGTTTGCAGGATTTAAATTGTCGATGTACAGTCTTCCTAAATATGTATTTGTTGGTATTGCGTGTGCTCTTTGCTTTTATATTTTTATATATTTATATTATCTTTTTTTTGACAATATCTTGTCGTATTTTGTCTATCTTGATATTCCGAATGTTTACAGAAGTTCTATTTCTAAACACCAATTATATATATACCTTTTATTTACATAATTACAATTCAAAATTTCAAAGTTGCGCCATCTCTATGATAAAATTGATAATTTGATATCTATACGCTGACGTCATATACATTTTTGTCATATCATAAAATATTTTTAGATTAAATTCTTCCAAATACATTCTTCGGTTTTCAATTGATCTTATTTAGAGATTTTGATATAATGAAAAGTTATTAAAGAATATTATTTGAAATCTTAAATTTGATTTTTTAATATTGATTTTGTCTCATATATATCAATTATTCAGATTGATATTTCCTTTCGGAATTAAAATATTAGGTATCGCTATGCAATTTGAATGATTTCAAGGTCTTGATATCCAAATATATTTTAAAGCTGATTCACTTCTTATCGAAGACCAACTAACCTGACTTTGTCATTTTGGCCTTCGAGAAATCAGCTGCTGAATTGGTCGATAACTCGTTGAATTGTTTGAAAATATCCATTGAGCCATTTATTTAGCTCTAATTGTTTACCGCTATGACCTATCATACCTATATTCTGCACTTAGCTAATTTCAATGGTATAAAGTTATGAGAAAATATTTTGTTAAAATAAAAAAATATACACTAATATTCGTAACGTTCCTATAAAAAATTAAATATAAAATATTGAAATTATGAAAAATAGTGAAAAAGTGAAATTGTATTGGGATGGGGTGAGATATTAAGAAAAAGACATCTCCTTATCGTGCGACTAAAATTGATGATTGCTTCTGCCTTATTTCCGAAAAAAAAAAATATTAGTTGATTTAATTATTCCAGAATTTGCCAACTACTTTTTCCTTATTTATAAAAAAGTGGTTAATTTCTATTTTTTAATCAAGAGAAGTAATTGGCCAATTTTGGAATAATTTAAAAATCAACGTTCCGCTTATATTTATTATGACAAATGGTGCAATGATCATCAACTTTTAGTTGCACAATTAGAAGATGCCTTTTTCTTAAAAATTAATGATACAATTTTACGCAAAAGAGAGAGAGAGAGAGAAGAGAGAGCTCGATGCATAAAATCCTCAATTTTTTGGAAACATTTCTACAGAGAGTCCTAGAAGAGAAAATGTCCATAGTTCATCCAAAAAGCTAATATACTGTATTCAATAGCGAATGCTGAGTATGAAGGAAAACAATCAAATCCAATAGTAAAACGGTCTGGAGATTAAAATGGAGAAACCGCTGGGAGGGTCAACCACTGATAAGCCAAGAACTACCTTTTTGAATGTTTTTACATTGCAGCATATATACGAGGTGTGTTCAAAAAGTATCGCGACGTTTGTGTTTTTTCAAAAATTATTTATTTATTCATGAATACCTATTTTGTCCCCTTCAAAATAATCCTCATGAGATATTATACACTTGTGCCAACGGTTTTTCCAATCTTCGAAGCACTTAAAAAAATAATTAAAAAAATATATTTTTCAGCTCCTCCTTCGATGCCGTCTTTATCTCGTCAAGCATAGCGTAACGTCGTCCTTTCATGGGCCTCTTCAGTTTAGAGAACAAGAAAAAGTCACAGGGGGTCAGATCTGGGGAATATGGTGGCTGCGGCATCATTAGTGTGTTGTTTTTGGCCAAAAGGTGCGCACAAGAAACGATGTGTGAGCAGGGGCGTTATCGTGGTGCAAAAGCCAATTTTTGTTCTTCCACAAATCCGGGAGTTTCTAGCGGATTGCTTCGCGCCAATTGCGCATAACTTGCAGATAATATTCCTTATTGACCGTTCTACCCTGTGGCAAAAACTCATGATGCACCACGCTCCTGCAATCGAAGAAAACTGTCAACAAAACTTTCACATTCGACCGAACTTGGCGCGCTTTTTTCGGTCTTGGTTCGTGCGGCAGCTTCCATTGAGATGATTGAGCTTTGGTTTCCACGTCATAACCATAAACCCACGCTTCATCACCAGTTATGACCCTCTGGAGCAAATTTGGGTCGTCGCGGACAGAGTCCAACATCTCATTAGCAATGTTCATGCGATGCTGTTTTTGGTCGCAATTGAGCAATTTTGGTACGAATTTCGCGGCGACCCATCTCATGCCCAAATCATTGATAAAAATCGAATGGCACGAGCCAATCGATATGTTTAGGTCCTCAGCAACTTCTCTAACGGTGATTCGATGATTGGCCAATATCATTTTCTCCGCTTCATTAATTTTTTCGTCTGTTGTTGAAGTGCTCGGGCGTCCGGCACGCTCTTCGTCGTACACATCTTCTCGGCCTTCTGAGAACATTTTGTACCACCGATAAACGTTGCTTCAGTCCAAGGTAGCTTCTCCGTATGCCACAGTCAACATTCGGAATGCATCCGCGCACTTAATTTCGTTTTTCACACAAAAATTGATACAGGCTTTTGATCCATTTTTTTTAATAGGTAAAAATCGAAGACGATCCAAAACACCTGCAATCAAAGCAGCTGTCAACAATTAAGTGAACATTTAAAATGGCCGAGCTTGTCGGCATAAGTGAGAGACATGAGTACCAACATAAAGACACAAAAAATCGAAATTCGAATATACGTTGTTGTGTATTTGCATACTTGGGATATTTGCAGAAATGCAAATATCCTCTTTGCATACTCGATTCTGAATGAATGTATAAAAGCGCTACAAGTTGTCAGCAGCAGGGCAGTCAGTCAGTCAGTCCGTATTATAGAGGCTTGCGTACTGATAAATTCTAAGAGAATGTAGTTGCCTGGTATTGAGAAACCCACACAGAGCCTCCACAACAAGTTGGCGACGAAGATCATTGGAGCAACTACGGGAGCGACTACAGGACTCTACAGGATCGACTACGATAATCGCTGAGAGAACTGGGGAAGCTCCGGCAAATTACGAGGTTGCTAAAAGTGCACAGCTAAAGGACATCGATCGACTGACATTCAGTATCTCGGGGTATTTAAATTAACCGCCTTAGTGGCTAGAGAAAGATGGCGATTAGTCAAACTGTGCCTTTCAGAGTCTACGATCCAAATGAAGACGATTTTGAAATCTCTATACAAAGATTCAATGCTGCGTGCACTGCAAATGAAACTAGTGAACACAAGAAAGTTGTGATATTACTGTCTCTATTGGACTCTGGACTACTGAAACTAGGTAACGACCTATTTTTTCCAGAAAAAATGGAAGCACAAACTTATGAGCTAATCGTAAAAAAAAATTAGGCAACATTTAGAGCCTAAGAAAAAGATAATACCTCAAAGGTGCTTGTTCTTGAAACGAACACAGAGGGAAAACGAATCTGTCTCCGAATACCTGAGAGAATTGAAGCATCTGGCCTCTAATTGTGCTTTTGGAGAGATGCTTGAAATGATGCTACGGGATAGATTTGTAGCAGGCTTAACATCAGAATCCCTTCAAAAGAGGCTCTTGCAAGAGGATGATGAGGTGAAATTGGAAAGGGTATTTGCCCTGGCAGTCTCATACGAGTTGGCAGAGAAAGATGCCAAAGAGATGCATGAAAAAGAAGTAGCGAGAGTAACCTCACATATTGAGAGGAACAGAAAATCGAAGTACTCTCTTACGAAGGAAAACTTCACATCTGCGACCAAAGAAAGGACTTGCTACCGGTGCGGCATAAAAAAATTCGCACCTAGCGCCAGAATGTCTGCAAAAGTTTAAAACTTGCTATAAGTGCAGAAAAATTGGTCACTTAAGTAATGTATGCAAGGCCAAAGGAAATGCACAGAAAAGTGGCTATGTGCAACAGCAGAATATCTTTTCCCTTAAGGGTGGAACTGAAGTTAAAATTGCCCTTACAGTGGACGGCCAGATATTGAAGGGCATAGTGGATACTGGAAGCCCTGTAACTTTGATGCCGAAGAGCATTTTGAGAAGTTATGGAGGGCGAAACCTTTGATTACAACAGCAATAAATCTGAAATCCTTTTGCAATAATCCTATAAAGGTTGTAGGAGAAAGAAAAGTTTTTGTTAAGGAAGCCAATATGTCCCTTAGATTGATAGTGGTGGATGAAAGTATCCCAGAAATTTTGCTAGGAAGGGAATGGCTGAAATTTTTGAATATAAATTACAGTAAATTATTAAATGTAAATAAAATTTCGGAATCTTGCATAGACTCATTAATTGAAAGTTATGCAAATCTGTTTAAAGATGAACTGGGCTGCCTAAAAGATGTCAAATTGGACATAAACATTAAAAAGGAGGAAGCGCCAGTGTTTTGCAAAGCACGGAGTTTGCCCTATTCTTTAAAAAAGAAAGTGGAGGATGAACTGGAGTGTATGGTTGAAAGAGGAATTTTGGAACCTATTGTTCACGCTAGTTGGGCAGCGCCAATTGTGCCAGTTGTAAAAAAGGACGGCAGTATTAGGATTTGTGGAGATTTTAGAAGTACCGCAAACAAGGCAATAATATTGGATAAATATCCATTGCCTACTATAGATGAAATATTTTAAAGGTTATCTGGTAGCACGATTTTCTCAACTCTGGACCTCTCAATGGCTTATCTGCAAGTAGAACTGACAGATGAAGCAGAAAGAGTAGTAAATATCAATACTATAAAGGGGTTATTTGCTTATCGGAGACTTCCATATGGTGTGGCTGTGGCACCAAATAAATTCCAGAGGTTGATGGACAATGTATTTGCCGATATACCGGGAGTAGCCTGTTATATAGATGATATATTAGTATCTGGTAAAGATGCAAGGGACCACAAGTCCAAATTGGAGCTAGTATTCAAAAGATTGGAAGAGAAAGGCCTAAAATTAAACAAGGCAAAATGCAAATTCGCTGTGGATTCAGTGGAATATTTAGGCTTTCGTATCGATAAGAACGGATTGCATCCAATGTTAAATAAAATACAAGCGGTATCTAATGCTCCTGAGCCTAAGAACATTGGCCAGTTACGTTCTTTTATAGGCATGCTAATGTATTATGCCAGATTTATCAAGGAAACATCGTCTATTTTATCCCCGTTTTACAGACTGCTGAAGAAAAATTGCCCTTGGAAATGAACAAATGAACATCGGGTTTTGTTTAATAAATGTAAATCATTATTGACCGATGATTCAGTGTTGGCACATTACGACCCAGCTAAAGAACTTGTTTTAGCTTGCGATGCCTCGAGCTATGGACTTGGCGTGGTACTTAGTCACAGATACAAGAAGCAGGAAAGTCCAATAGCTTTTGCGTCACGAACTCTAACTGAGGCGGAGAAACATTATTCCCAGTTAGAGAAGGAGGCTTTGAGCATTGTCTACGGATGTGAAAAGTTCAGGCAATACCTTTTGGGACGCTCGTTTGTGTTGGTGACTGATAACAGACCACTCATGCACCTGTTTTCACCACACAAACCAATTCCGTTATGTGCAGCGTCTAGGATAAAAAAGCTGGTCATTAAAGCTGGGCGCTTTCCATTACTCAGTGGAGTTTAGAAAGACGGAGGACCACGGAAATGCCGATGCGTTATCACGTTTGCCGCTAAGAGCAAATGAGGGGGGATCTTATGATGATGATCAGATATTGCTCTTAAGAAAAATGAATGAGGTTCCCTTTTCATTCCAGGATGTGGCATTCGAGACTAAAAGAGACAAGACTCTTGCAATTGTTCTGAGAAATGTCCGGGAGGACACTTGACAATCACAAAAATTCACGAAAGAAAATCCTTTGTCTCCTTACTACAAGGTTAGGAATGAATTAAGTGTGGACTTTGGATGCCTTCAGTGGAAAGAGCGGATAGTGATTCCTCCAAAATTAATATCTCAAATTCTCATAGATCTACATGAGATGCATTTTGGAATGGTGAAAATGAAGATAATAGCAAGGAGGTATTTTTGGTGGCCAGGAATAGATAGGAGCATAGAAGATATGGCTCGGCAGTGCACCATCTATCAAGAATCTGCAGACATGCCTCCTTCCATGATTACAGAATTGACTTGGCCAGAGAAACCATGGCATCTCCTACATCTGGATTTGGCAGGTCCTTTTATGGGTAGAATGTTTTTGGTCATAGTGGATGCTATACCAAATGGTTGGAGATATTTATCCTCAGGTATATAACCAGTAAAACCATTGTTGATTGTCTAAGGCAAGTGTTTGCCAGATTTGGACTGCCGGAATTCTTAGTGACAGACAATGGAAAACAGTTTGTCTCGAGAGAAATTGAGGAATTCACCAGAATGAATGGAATTCGGCACACAAAGACCAGTCCATATAATCCAAGTACTAATGGGTTAGCTGAGCGGTATGTGCGCGAATTCAAAACATCGTTAAAAAAGAACAACGAAAAGGATGACTTGGAAACAAACCTACAACGATTTTTGTTTGCCCATAGAGCATTTCCACAATCAGTCCTAAAGGAATCTCCAGCTGAATTATTGATGAAGAGACGTCTAAAGTCTAGATTTTCAAATTTAATGCCTAAAATGGACATGAAGGGAGAGGGGTTTCCTGATGCTCTGAGAAAACAGGAGCATTTTAAAATTGGTTCTGATGTTTATTTTAGAAACTATGCAGCCGGACCAAAGTGGAAAATTGGAACCATCCTAAAACTCCTTAGTTGCCGCCATTACCTAATAGGGTATGAAGGCCAATCCCTAAAGAGGCACATCAATCAGCTGCGACCTGTCAAAGGAAATCCAGAGGCTACTGTAGAGAAAGAGCCAAGCTTAGTGCTGCCGAGTACATCCGGACAAGGGCTGCGAAGAGATTCGCATTGCGAGAGAGAACCCTCTCACGGTGGCCTGGAGATCCCGGAAGAAGAGTTCACTACAAATGAATTGGAGCCGCAGTCAACCAGGCAGGAGTTGACATCAGTTGGAGAACACCAGGAGCCTATGGCTGCTACTTCTGGAGAAAAAATCCCAAGCCGGAGCCCCAGACCCCAGAGATCCAGGAGACCACCAGACCGTCTCCAATATTATTAGGAGGGGAGGGTTTAGTGTATTTGCATACTTGGGATATTTGCAGAAATGCAAATATCCTCTTTGCATACTCGATTCTGACTGAATGTATAAAAGCGCTACAAGTTGTCAGCAGCAGGGCAGTCAGTCAGTCAGTCCGTTTTGTAGAGGCTTGCGTACTAATAAATTCTAAGGGAATGTAGTTGCCTGGTATTGAGAAACCCACACAGAGGCACCACAACATACGTAACCCGCGAAAATTCAAAAGTCGCGATACTTTTTGAACACACCTCGTATACATTAAAAATAAAGAAAGCATATCCTGAGCAGAAGCACTAGTGCTTTTTTCATGGCAGAGCGCCTTCCAGTGGAACAGAAATCAACTAAACATTGATTTAACCTGTTCTCTGATATTTGGGAACCCAATTTCTCGATAAATCAAGAAAAGCCATCCACGAACGCGGTTCGCACTATTGACGCTCGTTAGCGTGGAGCAGGCTGTACCACTGCGACCAGAAATATTTTCGGTCCCAGAGTTTTCTTGAGAAACCAAGAAATGGGTATTAAAGGCTTAATTTGCGTAACTACGCTTAACACATAATATTAAAATAGAAAAAAATAATGTGGGCCAGATGTTTATATTAAAAATAAAGAAAGCATATGCTGACCAGGATCACAAGTTATTTTTATATGGCAGAGCGCTATCTATTTTTTACGCAAATTTGGTCTTAAATTTCCATTTCTTGGTTTCTCAAGATGCCTCTGGGACCAAAAATATTTTTGAGAGCAGTGGTACAGCCTGCTCCACGCTGACGATCGCCAACAGCGCGAAACGCGTTCGTGGATGGCTTTTTTGATTTATCAAGAAATTGGGTTGGCCAAATATCAGTGAACTGGTTAAATCAAAGTTTAGTTGGTTTATGTTCCACTAGATGGCGCTCTGCCATTCCAGCTGATTTTAATTTCATAAAATTCAGTCAGATTAGTTACGTATTGTGGACGTGTATAGCCGACAAACATACACACATGCATACACTGACTACATATATATAGGAATTCGTCGTGGCGGTTACTGATTGGACGTCCTCCCCCTCTGATGTCACAATTAGGATATAAGCTGGGTGTTACTGAGCCTGAATAAATCAGGGTAGGAGAGTAGCTAGGTCACCTTGCTGCCCGACTGACCAGAGCGATCCCAGGACTCCCCCTTAGTCTCACACTTCCCGGAATCAACCCCTAAACCGAGGTAACCATGTTCCTATGTGTGTGGCCTCCAATTTCCTTCAAGCTAGTGCGCCTTCACTTCTGGCCCATGACTGCATTTTCGGATGAGGAGCTTACTATGGCGTTGTCGGCTTCACTCATTTTACAACATATATATAAAGTATGAAAAAAAAAGACATAAGTTGCACGATAAGGAGATGTCTAATTAAAAAAATTATTCACCTTATCCCAAAACAATATCAAATTTGTACTATTTTTCATAAGGAATGACAATACATCCAGATGGCACAAGAACTTATAGAGCATGCAACAACTGTCCTGGTGTGGAACTAACACCTACTTACATATTCTCATGTCCAGCAATGGCCATAGATTTGCAGAAAATTGACATAGACCCAGAGCAGCAGCTTCACGCACCCAAGATATTGGATATTGCTGCTGCTGTGATAGAGATGCATGGAGACATCTGACTATTTTTTGGACACGAAAATAACAAAAACAACTATTTTTTCATATATATAAAGGTTAAATGATCATCCAGGCATACTTGGCTGAAAGTCTGACTTTACCTGTAGTTTGAGGTCATTCATTACATGGAAGCAGACCTCTTTGCTGCCGACTTTAACGTGAGTACAGACGCAGCTCCTCCATATACCTGGAAAAGAACCCTTGCTGAGGTCTATCAACCAGGTCAGTTGAACTCAGGATTTTTAAAGAAGTCCTTCTCCTCTTCTAACAATGCTGTTGTTGGTCCACAACTATTTATTCGTCAGAGTTATTCTGCTTGTTTCACAGCTGGTCTTCATATCTGAAGGTCGTACCTACCCTCGACCTGGAGACGTGCGCTGGTCCTTGGTCAAATATAATAGCTAAAAATTCCATGACAGATATCAATAACATACTTCACATTGAAATCTTTGATTAATAAATTATTAAGCTATTTATGTTTAGAATGTTCACCAGAAAATAATTATAATTTGGAAACAATAAAAACTTTCCAAGATTTTATAGCTAAAAATAAATGTCTATCTAAAATATCAAAATTTATAGAAAATCTATTGACGACATCTATTGATTTTCTCTCTGGACTAGAAGATTTATTTGGTGACAAAGCCAAACAGCATCAGCTTTGTCAACTTCAAATCACCATATCTGGAGCTCATGGTTTTGGGCTAAGGCTCTCGTCAGTCCAGAGCGGACTTAGATTTTTTTATATCCACAAGGCAACTATAAAATACATAGAATTTGAAAAAAAAAACTATTCATCTGTTATAAAGTGTTGTGACTTATCCTATAGCCAAAATAAAAAAAAAGATATATTGTTGGAAATATATTGATCTGATAAAGAAAATGCTACCTCTTCTACAATGATTAAATATTTAAAATTATAGATTGAAGAAATGTGTATTGTGTGTACTCTAGTAAGATTGGGGTGTGTCACCTATGTTTTATTTTATTTCTCCAACTGTGATGGATTGAATTTGAAATGAACAGTTACACAGAAGAGTTGAGTTTGAAAAATATTTATTGATTGCGCATTCGAAAACTTTTTATTTTGTTAGGATTGAAGTAAAGCAGAAGTTAATTATGAGCAGACTGGCTAAAACTTCTATAAACACACACAGAAAAGGATTAGTTGAAAGCATTGGTGAGGGATATAAACTAACAGGTGTTGAAATTTGAGAGAATTGATTACAGTTACTTTAGATCAACATGGTAGGTTTGTCGATATATTTAATTGAATATTTCTTGAAAGTGTGAATAACATTAAATTATTATTTCCTGTAAAATGAAATATTTTACAAAATTAATTTAAAATGATGAATGGCATTTAGGATATTTTATTTAGGTAATTTTATTCAAGAACTTTAGAAGTAAACGAAATTAATGAATTGCTATTTGATAATTCCAAATTATGAACTCGTTTCATTTATAAATTAGATATACATTTAGTCAAAGTAAATAAATTATTCAAACTCGTTAATTTAAATATATCAATTAGTTTGGGAAGTTAATAAAATATATTTCGAGTCTGTGAGCTATTTTCGTAATTTAAAATTTATTAAACAAAATGGTTTACAACTATATTCTATTGATAATACCCATAATATTTTCCTCAATTTATAGAAGATGATTAATAATAAACATCTCTGTTGATTCTATGAAGCAGTTTTAGTGAAGAGATCACTCATTGGGGATCACATGTTGTATTGAACATAGGAACAGTTCTTCTGATGGTCTTGGAGTGACTCAAATATAAAATATGACAAAGTTGACCACCTCATAGCAGGTGATCTTAGTATAAATAGACTGTAAATTACCAGTAAGCAACCATCTCAAAACAGATGATTTCTATTTAATTCAACTATAAAATTTAACATGGCGACCATCACAAATCAGATGATCTTGGTATTATTCAACTATAAATAACTTTAGACAACCATCTCAAAGCAGATGATTTTGATATTATGGAGATTATAATTCCAACTTTTGACAAACAATTCTGATAGAAGATGATTTTGGTATAGTTCAACTACAGAGAACAAATTGAAACCACCTCATTATAAATGGTTCTTTTTTCAATTTACATATTTATTCCTCAACTTTGAAATTTTATATAAGATATGACCTTGACATTAATACCATAAATAAATATACTCTTAGTAGCTGATATTAATGATGATTTCATTTCGAAATGAAAAAATCTTTTCCATTTTCCCTTATTAGACTTGAACTTAAGAAATGTCATTTTAGCAGGTTGACAGTTGTACATCTGTGACAATAATGATATATAATTCTACTTAAAATTCTCTAAGAGTAATGAGTTAATATGTCGGTTATTCTTTTCAACATTGACCTTTATTTTCATGAGAAATCACATTTTATATATATATATACAATTGGTAAGTGAAGGTTTTTGGCAACTACATAAATATACTTCTAGCAAAACAATGTAATTATTACACAGCTTTAAACAAGAAATATATTTCTAGTATAGGCACGTAGTCAACAAATAGTGGTTCAATTATATTCGTAGGTTTCAGAAATATATTTTTCTCAGAACAATGTGATTATGAATCCAAGTCAGCCCCATAGCCCCATCCAGTGGACCAGTCTGTGGCCATCCCCTGAACCACATAGACCCAATGACCCAGCCTATGACCTAACCCGAGCCCCGCGATCCAGTAGCCCAGTCAGTGGCCAACCCTTCAGCCAGCCATTGAAACAACAACATGCCAAGTGCCAGCTCTACCTTATCTCGAGGTATACCCTACATTGGTTGTTGAGACTCTGAATCATAGAAAAGAGATTTAGTACTGAACAAATAATTTATAAAAAATTAAATTTAAAATTACTCCCTGTCTTTAAAAAAATGTGAATTTATCATCATTACAAGCGACACTTATGGATAGAAGAACGAGCAAGAAATAAATCGAGAGAGTAAGTGAAAGATATTTGGAGTTTGAAAGAGAAAATATTCAGAAATATATTCTGAAAAAATAATCATTTAAGCTCATCAAAAAGGAATAACAAACCACAATATCAAGGGTATATTGGGGATCTGGCCCAAAAAGGATTAACAAACACCAACATAAAGAGTATATTGGAGATCTATATCAAAAAGGACTAAGAAACCCCAATATCAAAAGTATATTGGAGATCTAGCAAAATGGAATAACAAATTTCAATATCAAGAGTATATTGGAAATCTAGAACAAAATGGAATAACAAACTCTAATATCAAGAGTATATTGGAGATGTAGACCAAATAGGCAAAACAAATTCCAATATCAAGAGTTATTGGAGATCTGGACCAAAAAGTAATAACAAACTCCAATATCAAGAGTATATTGGAAATTTGGACCAAAGAGGAATAAAAAATTCCAATATCAAGAGTTATTGAAGATCTGGACCAAAAAGTAATAACAAACTCCAATATCAAGAGTATATTGGAAATTTGGACCAAAGAGGAATAACAAATTCCAATATCAAGAGTTATTGGAGATCTGGACCAAAAAGTAATAACAAACTCCAATATCAAGAGTATATTGGGAATCTAGAACAAAAAGGAATAACAAACTCCAATATCAAGAGTATATTGGAGATCTAGACCAAAGAGGAATAACAAACCCAAATATAAAGAGTACATTGGAGATCTAGAACAAAAAGGAAAAACAAACCCCAATATAAAGAGTATATTGGAGAATCTGTGGAATAAAAAGGAATAACAAACACCAATATCAAAAGTATATTGAAGATCTAGAACAAAAAGGAAAAACAAACTCCAATATCAAGAGTATGTTGGAGATCTAGAACAAGAAGAAATAACAAACTCCAATATCAAGGTTATATTGGAGATCTAGACCAAAAATGAATAACAGACTCCAATATCAAAAGTATGTTAGAGATCTAGAACAAAAAGGAATAACAAATCCCAATATCAAGGGTATATTGGAGATATAGACCAAAAAGGAATACCATACCCCAATATCAAGAGTATATTGGGGATCAAATGAAATTGAAATAATAATGATAATAAATTCACATTTTAATAAGTGTTATTGAATTAATTCTATCTCTATATAGTTAAACTAATATTTAAAAGGTTCAAAGAAGACATTAATATATTTATTCATTTTATTGAAAACATTTTTAAAGAAATAGTTTTTAATTTATGTGATAATTAATTGTGTGATATCTAATATAAAATAAATTGCAACCAAAATAAAAATTAAAAAATGAATTGTTTTTATTATAATTTTATTCCACAGAATAACATCAATAGAAAAGTTAAATAATATATAAGATAGGTACAGGGAGATATATTGGTTAAAATCTCTTCATTACAAGAGGCGGATTAAGTGATCTTCTTTTGAAATGAAAACGATGAGAACGGCCAGTTGATCCTCAGAAACACCTTGTGGGACGAAGGCATCTTGGAATGGTTAAAGGTCTCGGCAACTCCATAAGCTGTTTATCAGCCATCTATCGCATAGTTGGCACACCTCGAGGCAGATTGTTCAGGATGTCGTGGCATGTAGTCTCCCGAAAGTTTAATGAGGCATAGGTCAGCTGAGGAAATTAAGCGGGGCAAAACGAATAAAGGGAATGCCCAATCACACCCCCAGCTTCGAAGAATTTATTTGTAGTTAAAGCTGAATCCAGATTCCTTCCCGCGAACTGGCTGTGGATGTGCGTGAGAATCGTTGTTGAAATTCGCAGGACGACGTTTTTTACCTCGTGCACCACCCGGTAGTTGGTGACCTGTAGTAGACGCTGGCAGAGGCTCCAGGAGCGCAGTTCGCGTTGAGCATCTTATAACAGGAACATTTAAAAAAAAGACTCTGACACCAGACTTGAGACCGCGCAAGGAAGCCAGCAGGTCTGGTGGCCGGACGAGACTTTTTTCATCTTGCAGACTTGTAGAAATAAAACCACTGAAGGAGAATCATGTTGTTCAGATCAATGATGCTGTACACCTCAAAAGGCTATAGGGACCTGGTCATCTCGGAGGAAACTTTTGGCTTTGACACGGCGGTGAAATCCTGGAGCCAGTCTCTGAAAATGCAGATCATAGCAGCCATGGCCCAAGGTTTTCTCGGCGATCTTTAGTTTGTTTACCCTAAACTACCAGGTATCTATCACCAAAATGTAATGTAGAAATTGGGAAAGACAACTTCGGAATTACATGGATTACAAGATTCAAAACACAAAGGTTATGGAATTGTCACCAATATGTATATTATGGAGAATCTATTTGTGTAGCTGAGTAATATAATTAAAATCATAAATGAATATCTTCAATCTTTTTATATTTTATTTACAACATTTCAGCTACTTGCCCTCTTTAGAAAAACTCTATTTGCTATTTTGTGTCAAAAAGCGATCAAAATTTCATATATTTATATAAGAAAACCTATCTAGATTATACATTTATATAAAAAGCCTACCTAGAATTGTTTAAGAAAAAAAACATTTTTTTCTTTAACATATCGAGATACGCTCTTTTTATATAAATATATTTGCTATTAGTTTGAAAATAGAGTAATCCATAAACAAATATTCAAATAAAAAGGCATATATTTTGATATAATATAGGCCTTTTTAATTAAATATTTGCAATTGTGATCACTTTGTATTCAAATTATGAGTGGACTAATATTTTAAAGAGCGTGGAGCATGTACTCCATACTCAAAGAAAAAAAAGAATATAAATTAATGAATAAAATTTAAAATACCTGGAAAGAGGTATAAAATATAAAAGTGGTTGGAAACGCTGGAAAAATATAAAAAGGTTGAAGATATTCATTTATATGTGAGCAATAGTTACCCAGAAATTATTTGAAAAAGTAAAAATTAAAATCAGGTAAAAAGTTTCTTTTTATTTAAATTTAGCTGTATATTTGCTTGAAAGCTTACAAATATAAATTAAAATAAACCTTTTACCTGATTTTAATTTTTACTTTTTAAAATATTCATTTATATTTAAATTAAATATACAGGTTGGACCATAAGCCCTGAAAACCTTTTTTTTATATTAAAAATAAAAAGGCAAACTAGAATAAAAACTTAAAATTTTTAAATCTAGTTTGCCTTTTTTTTTCCAATTTTTAAAAAATAATAAAAAGGTTCAGGACTTACTGGCCAATCTGCAATCAATTGGAACCTCTAAAATTAGTTTAATTTATATAGGGATAGAATTAAGTCAACAAAAATGGTTTAACACTCAAATTTGTTCAGTACTTCATTAGGTACATTTATTCAGAGTCCCATCGTAAATGTTGGGATACCACAAGATAAAGTAGAGCAAGCAGTTGGCATGCTGTTGATGGAAATCATGGCCAGCTCAGAGTCAGCACACATCCCAGACCACCGAATCAATAGGGCCCAGGGAAAGGTCACAAGCCAGGCCAAAGGATCTATGGGTTCAAGGGGGAGGCCACAGACTAGTCCTCTGAGGCTATGGGGCTAACCTTCTCTTTAAGGACCGTGGAATCGTAATTATATACAAATTATCATCATAGAATTTTCATGAAGAGGCTTCAGACGCTATCTGTCCAGGAAGGGAGTCGCGAGAGAGGTGGTATACAACCCCACCCCCCTTCTGGAGGGCTCCCACCCACGCCCCTCCAGAGTGGAGTCCACACCCTCAAAAAGGAGAGTTTCTAAGAATTCTATTCTACTGACTACCCCTGCTCTCCCTTCCTGGTCATCACATAGGATTCCTACATTATCTATTGTAAGCAGTTCAAGCTAAAATGGGCTCTTTGAACTTTGTAATATTTGCAATACATGTCCACAGTCATGAAAATACTGCTGCACAGTGTAACAGATATTTATGTACCTTTTCCCTCAATATGAAAAGTAGAGTTGTAACCTGAAGCGTAGCGCACAAGGTCCACCAAATGGCGCGAAAATAATAAGGATTCTTCAAAACGATTTTTGGGGCCATATACGAGTAAGTCAAAGGGCCACAACGACAGCTTGTATTTTCGCCATGGTTTGATGTATAAGCAATATTATACCAGTGTTATGTGGTCATCAAGTTCAAAAGGATATTTTACAATTTCACATCCTTGTGAATGATGCTGTGGATTTTAAGAAAATGTAATCCCTAAAGTATTTAAATGGTGTTAAACCTTGCCTTGTCTCCATATATATTTCTATTCATTCATATAATTGAAGAAATTGATTCCTTTCAAAAATTCATTGCTAAAATGTAAAATTAAATCTAGCTCCAAATGAAAAGGAAAACCTTTGGTAATTTGAAGTATATCTCTCTCTGTTTAGAATTCTTCGGAATTTTATCATTAGCACGGAATATTTGACTGAATTCAACTCTAGCAATTATGTTACTCCGTTGAAAATCGTCATTTTCAAGCATACCATTGATCTAGTTGAAATGAAAAAACGTAAGTTCTGTATTACCGCAATTAGGCAACTTCCTCTTCTGGAACTGCACTTTCACTCTGGAGGAGAAGATCAGGAGCAGCCAACCTAAAACAAAACGGGTTATTATAAGGGACATTAATAAATTAATTAGCATTTAGCTAGCAAATTAGCAAAATTAATATTCTATTGCGCGTGTAGGTTGAATAGTAGCAAAGGTTATGAGATTACGAAATTATAATTTACCACAGAGTATGAAACCCATATATATAATTTTACTTAAATGGCTGAAGCAACGCTCAGGTTCTCTCCGAGTAAATGTTTGCAGAATAGAAAAAAAAAACAAATAAAAGTATTTAAAAACGTCGAGAAGGAAAACAATAGGTGACCAAGATATGGTTTCATACTAATCCTTTATACAACATATCGGCAAGGGATTCATGTGATATTCAGAAAGTGACAAATATATGTTTTGGTCAAAGTAATTCTTTGGCAGTTATATAGATGGAAATTTTGTTGTAGGATAATGATTCTTAAAAGAAAGATCATTTCTGTCAAAAAAAGATAAATCTTAAAGCTAACTTAATAAAAGCGCATCTCCTTATTGTGCAACCTTTTGCTGATGGCTTGCGCCCTTTCCTATTAAAGATAAACTATTTATTTGTTTTAATTAAGTGAAAACTCAGGTTGATGACAAACCACAAAACCTTAGTAATAAGCTTTTAGCCTATTCCAATGTGATATTTGACTTTTACCGTTACATATCAATATATATTACAATAAATATTTTCATATAAATTGGATTTTATATTATTTTGGCATTATTTAAAAATACATTTCTTTAAATGATCAGTCGTCCAAACTACAAATTGGATAAAAAACATCTAAGTATTTCCTAGCTGATGCCAATTCCGTTCACATAGAGTAAATTGTATCTTAGAAGATGTCTCACAGCTCAAGATAAATTTGCCACCTACGTTGTCCATCCCAATTGTCCCATCTAGATATGGTGAACATTACTCACTTGTGGACTGGACCTGGTGAGTCTTGTAGAATATCACAGCCTCCTTGGTCTCGGAGTAGATTTAGATTATGGCATCTTCTCTTTTCCTGGAGTTTCACCGCAGTAGGAACATGGGAGAAAGATCCAAGATCCAGAATTCCACAGCACACTACACCAAATAGAACAACTATGTTACCTTATGTGTTAAAATCTATTAATTATTTCAAAATAGTATATTAGAAACTACTATACTGATATTGTTTTTCTGTCCTAAGTTCATTATTTTATTCAAGATTACAAATTAGAATGAGCGTAATACAATCATAATGAACAAGTTTTGATAACTCAAAATTCGTTTGGCAAACTTTCACTGCGCAAAAGCTTAGCAAAGTCAGGTCCTTCTGCTAGAATTTATATAGTAAATCATTATTATCCGTTCTATGAATATAGATATAAAGCCAGCTCAGAGCTTTTGCACAGTTTTTTTTTAAACTAAATAACAAAATTGGAAGATTCTCACATGTAGAAATTGAGGAAAAAGAATTGAAAATGCAACGACGGAATTTTTTTATTCAAAGACAAATAATGCAATAATTGCTCAATGCTAATTTTTAAATGTAAATCTTCTGTTCTCAAAGCTTTTATCCAAAGTGTTCTTAGATACAATTTCTAATATTACCCCTTCTAGTCTAGCATATAAAGGCAGAATGATCCTATGCAGTAATAGCGTTCTAAAGAAGTGCTCTGGTATATTGAATTAGCGAAACCGCTGAGAGGGTTCACCACTGATATGCTCTGCCTTCTCATTTTATTTCATCGCAGTAAGGAGAGTTGAGTTATTTTATTTATTCGTAAAAAAATTTGCTTTGTATAAAATAATTGGTTACAATATTACAATTGCCAAAAGGACCAATCAGTTTATTTTCATTTGACATAATACAATTATTCAGACCGCGATTAAAACTGATGCCACAAATATAGGCCTTGAAGAGAATTTTCTAGCATATATATGTTCTAAAAAATACACCTCTCTTTTCAAATATATTTATTTGGTGCAATTTGAAAAATTTTGGAATCACCACACCCATTTCGTTTATTCGTGACTCAAAATAGTATTCTTAGTTGAAGTATAAAAACTTCTATATAAGAAGATGCATTTATTGAATATAAAAAGAAAGAAGGTTTGTGTGAAAAATAATGCTTTCAGAGATCTCAATATCTTTCTATATAAATATATAGCCAACAATAAACAATTAAAATATAAACTAAACTAAAATGAGAATGCATGGATATTTGTTGTACATATTTTAATTATTTGTTACCACAGAGTGTGTGTAAGCTCACGGGAAAAATAGGCGCTAAAAAACAAGAAGAAAGAGTTCCTTTGTTTTCAATATAAGTTTCCTTTTTATATTTTGTTATCTCTCTTGTTAATCAATAAATATAATGTTTAATTA
The DNA here is from genome assembly GCA_030710605.1 of Cordylochernes scorpioides. NCBI lineage: Eukaryota > Metazoa > Arthropoda > Arachnida > Pseudoscorpiones > Chernetidae > Cordylochernes > Cordylochernes scorpioides. The sequence goes on along the minus strand of CP092866.1, from coordinate 114,095,299 downwards.
ATAATTATTGGAATCAGTTTCATTAATAATACTAAGCAAAGTCAACAAAATTCCTCACATATTGAATATAAATTAATGTGAAATTAAAAAAGCTTTGAAGCTTTATAGCGAGTATCTTCATAAAGAATAAAGTTCCATAATTATAATGTCTTCCTTTGACGCTTGTAAATATATCCATAAACATATATTTTATAATGGTAGCTAAAAGTTATGAATTTTTTATGTTTAGCGAATCTTCTAATGTAAGCCTTTTCATAAAATATTTTGATTCCATTATTTGGCTGATATGTCTTTAATAAATATATTTTGTTCTTTTCTGTTTATATAAACAAATACATTAACCTTTGCACTGAATGAAACAGTTTCTACTTGCTCACTCACGATTATAATACTATTATTTTGAGATTCTATTTTATTCGATATCTGAACATTTTTTATATTCAATTAAACATGAAGGCAATAGTAATTATTTTGTACTATGATGATTAGAATTTTTTTCGTATTCATTTCTACCTTTCTTTTTGAAAAATTGATTATTCTTAACTTTTTAAGAAATATTTTCAGTCATAATTTTTTCCCCCAATTTCCTGTATTTTCACTCGTTTGCTTGCTTTATCTTACTTTCTGTTATTTAACAGATTTCCTCTGATTATTTCACACTTTTATCTTTTCATATAGTCTTTATTTTTATTTGTTAAAGGTTTTATTTCCACCTTTTGTTCATTAAATTTCTGCATATATTTATATTTAACATAAGCGCGGATAGAAATTAACATTGATGTCTGATATTTTATGAACAATCATTGTTATCTGATTGAGCCTAGGTGCAAATTTTCAGGCTTTTAAGATGTGGTCTGACAGTATGTTAAAATATGAATACAAAATTTGTTTTCACCCAAATCCATTTTTAAAGAATTTTTGTCTCTTATAAGATTCTCTCTTGAGAGAATTAAAAATTAAAAGATTAAAACAAAATAAGAGGTTAAATATCAAAATATTGATTTATACACAAAATAATACTGAATTCGTTATTCAAACCAATGTTTTTATTTACATATTTGAATATTTACAAAACCAAATAAAATAGCTTATATATACAAATACTAATATGGTGATATATAATATTTTTAAAGGTTGAAGAGAGAAAAGGGAATTTCAATAAATTACATACACTATCTTTGATAAATAAACATTTAATATTTTAAAATACTTTTTATTTTAATTTAAAATATATAATTAATGATAAAAAGAGAATATGAATATATAATGTGGAAGAAGGAATTTAATAGAAGTTATATAATTTAGAAAAATAATTGTAATCAAACAAGGTAGAAAATGTTAAGAAGTATAATGATACTTTCAGAAATAGACAGATACAAATTACTCTCAGAAATATATCAATACTCATGGATATAAATTATTACATTGTTTTTTCATGTGTGAATATGCAAATACATTATATATACATCTTCAGAAATAAATGAATACATAACCTTTAGAAGTAGATAAACAATATACCTTTCATTAAAATAGCAAATACAATACTTCCTCTCTCTCTCTCCTGAAAAAAATATATATTGTAAAATATTTTCAGAAAAAGATAAGCGAACTATCATTCCAGTATAATAGCAAATACTGAAATGATATATACAATACCTAAGAAGTATACATATAAATGCATTATTTTCAGAGAACTCACTTTCTCTATAAATACATACCTCCAGAAATAGACGGAAAAATATTTCAGAATCAGATAATTACAATATCTACAGAAATATATAAATGCATTACTTGTATAAATAGACAAAATATTAAGATATAGACAAATACAGTCATTAATATAATATTAATACAATGTTTCATAAAAAAAAACAACCAAATACTTTTATAAATAGACAAATAAAATACTTTTTATAAATAGATACATTTTAACTTTAAGAAATTGAAATATACAATGGCTTTCACACAAATAGATAAAAATATTATTTTTAACAAAGATAAATATACTTTCATGAAATATACACAAATACAATACTCTTTCTGATATAGACAAATACAATACTTCAGAAATGAAAAAATACTTAACCATCAGATATAAAAAATATACTACTTTCACTTAAAACAAACATATTATTTTTAGATTCAGACAAATATATATATACAATTTTTGTATTATTCCATGGGTGAGATTACACCAGGTCATGAAGATTGAAAGAAATAATTTTTCTACTATAGTATATCTAAACAATATTTTTAGATATAGACAAATACATTACTTTCAGATATAAACAACACCCCCCACCATTAGATATGAAAATTACAATACTTTCAAACGTAAACAATTACAATACTATCAGATGTAAACAAATACAATATTCTCAGATATAAACAAATACAATATTTTCATATATGAACAATTAAAATGCTTTCAGATATGAACAAATACAATACTTTCATATGTAAACAAATACGATACTTTCAGATATAAACAATTACAATACTTTCAGATATGAACAAATACAATATTTTCAGATGTAAACAAATACGCTACTTTCAGATATAAACAATTACGATATTTTCAGATATGAACAATTACAATACTTTCAGATATGAAAAAATACGATACTTTCAGATGTGAACAAATACAATACTCTCAGATATAAACGAATACAATATTTTCAGATATGACAAATACAATATTTTCAGATAAAAACAAATACAATATTTTCAGATAAGAACAAATACAATACTTTCAGATAAAACCAAATATACAATACTTTCAAATATAGAGAAATACAATACTTTCATATATAGACAAATACAATCCTTCCATATATAAGCAAATACAATACTTTCAGATGTAAACAAATATAATATTTTCAGATATGGACAAATACAATACCCTCTCAGGTTAAAAACAAATATACAATACTCTCAGATATAAACAAATTCAATACTTTCAGTTATAAAATATTGCACAAACTTTCATATATACATGGATACAATGCTTCAAATAATATACAAATTCTTTTACTTTTGGAAATAACAATTATATTTCCTTTAGAAATAGATATATAGAATGCTTCGAAAAATAGAGAAATATTTTATTTTTGGAAATACATCAATTAAATAAATCATGCGCATATCTCCATACGTAAATGAAGATGAATAAAATATTCTTTAGAGAATACAGACTTAGGATAATTTTTTTAATATGTTCACAGGATTTATATTTATGGAATATTTTTGTGTACAGGCTCTATAAATATCTATTCATTCTATTGTGTTTTTGCTATTTACTTTTATATAGTCTATTATATTTATAGTATCTTGTTGTGTGTGTGGACAATATTGCGTCGACTTTTCTATCTCTTGTTTCTAATTATTTATAATTTTTACAGGAAGAGAGTTATATTTTAATATCCAATTATATATATTTTGAATTCACAAAGTTGTGCAAATCAATATCCCGAAGTGGCGACATATCCAGAATTAAAGTAATAATTTGATTTCTATATTCTGACGTCATATGCATTTTTGTTCGAACATACTGTCCATTTTTACATTGGATTCTTCCAAATACATCTTCGATTTTCAATTGATCTGGTCTCGATAAGAGATTTTAAAATTATACAAAAGTCGTTCAAAAAATTATTCAGAATCTCTTTTTAGAGAAAATTGAATTATTTTCATTTATATTAATTATTCAAATTGAATTTTGCTTTTTGGAATTAAAATTTCCTATCTCATTTTGCTATGCAATTTACATTATTTCAAAGTTTTGATGTCCGAATATATTGGGAAGCTGATTTACGTCTTATCGACGACCAACTAACCTGGCTTTGTGATTTTGGCCATCGAGAAATCTGCTGCTGAGTTGGTCGATAGGTCGTCTACATTGTTTTAAAATATCCATTGATTTGTTTCTTTAGGAGCTATGACAATCACACCCTAATTCTGAACTCAGCTGACTTCAATGGTATAAAGTTATGGGAAAATATTTTGCTAAATTAAAAAATAGCCACTAAATATCGTAACGTACTTGTGGAAAAAATATAAAAATATTGAAATTAGGAAATATAATGTAAAGTTGAAATTGTATTGATGGGGTGATATATTAAGAAAATGGCATCTGTTGATCGTGCGACTGAAAATTGATGATTGCTTGTGCCATATTTCGGCAAAAAAATAATTAATAGTTGATTTTTAAATATTCCAGAATTTGCCAAATACCTTTTCCTGATATATAAAAGAAGTGGTTAATTTCTATTTTTCAATCAAGAGAAGTAATTGGCCAATTATGGAATAATTCAAAAATCAACGTTCCGCTGATATTTATTATGACAAATGGTACAATGATCATCAACTTTTAGTTACACGATTAGAAGATGCCTTTTTCTTAAAAATTAAAAATACAATTTTACGTAAAAGAGAGAAAGAGATTGCTTGATGCATAAAATCTTCATTTTTTTGGAAACATTTCTACAGAGAGTCCTAGAAAATACAAGCTCCATAGTCCATTCAAAAAGCTAATTTACTGTATTCAATAGCGAATGCTGGGTATGAAGGAAAACAATCTAATCCAATAGTAAAACGGTCAGGAAATTAAAATGGAGAAACCGCTTGGAGGGTCAACCACTGATCAGCCAAGAACTACCTTTTTAAATGTTTATTCATTGCAGCATATATATACATTAAAAATAAAGAAAGCATATCCTGAGGAGAAGCACTAGTAATTTTTTATGGCAGAGCGCCATCTAGTAGAACAGAAATCAACTAAACGTTGATTTAACCTGTTCTCTGATATTTGGCAACCCAATTTCTCGATAAATCAAGAAAAGCCATCCTCGAACGCGTTTCGCACTGTTGGACTTCGTCAGCGTGAAGCAGGCTGTACCACTGCGATCAGAAAGATTTTCGGTCCCAGAGTCTTCTTGAGAAACCAAGAAATGGGTATTAAAGTCTTAATTTGCGTAACTACGCTTAACACATGAAAATAAAATAGAAAAAAAATAATAAGAGGGCCAGTTGTTTATATTAAAAATAAAGAAAGCATATGCTGACCAGGATCACATGTTCTTTTTAGATGGCAGAGCGCGATCTATTTTTTACGCAAATTTGGTCTTAAATCCCTATTTCTTGGTTTCTCAAGAAGCCTCTGGGACCAAAAATCTTTTTGAGCGCAGTGGTACAGCCTGCTTCACGCTGATGATCGCCAACAGCGCGAAACGTGTTCGTGGATGGCTTTTTTGATTTATCGAGAAATTGGGTTGGCCAAATATCAGGGAACTGGTTAAATCAAAGTTTAGTTGATTTATGTTCCACTAGATGGCGCTCTGCCATTTCAGCTGATTTTAATTTTCATGAAATTTCAGTCAGATTAGTTACGTATTGTGGACGTGTATAGCCGACAAGCATACACACATACATACACTGACTACATATATATAGGGATTCGTCGTGGCGGTTACTGATTGGACGTCCTCCCCATCTGATGTCACAATTAGGATATAAGCTGGGTGTCACTGAGCCTGAATAAATCAGGGTAGGAGAGTAGCTAGGTCACCTTGCTGCCCGACTGACCAGAGCGATCCCAGGACTCCCCCTTAGTCTCACACTTCCCGGAAACAACCCCTAAACCGAGGTAACCATATTCCTATGTGTGTGGCCTCTGATTTCCTTCAAGCTAGTGCGCCTTCACTTATGGCCCATGACTGCATATTCGGATGAGGAGCTTACTATGGCGTTGTCGGTTTAACTCATTTTACAACATATATATAAAGTATAAAAAAAGACATAAGTTGCACGATAAGGTTTTTTTTTTTAATTATGCACTTTATCCCAGAACAATATCAAATTTGTACTATTTTTCATAAGGAATGACAATACATCCAGATGGCACAAGAACTTATAGAGCATGCAACAACTGTCCTGGTGTGGAACTAACACCTACTTACATATTCTCATGCCCAGCAATAGCCGCAGCCTGGCAGAAAATTGACTTAGACCCAGAGAAGTAGCTTTACACACCCAAGATAGTGGATATTGCTGCTGCTGTGATAGAGATGCATGGAGACATCTGTCTATTTTTTGGACACGACAATAACAACAACAACTATTTTTCATATATATAAAGGTTATATAATCATCCAGGCATACTTAGTTGAATGTCTGACTTTACCTGTAGATTGAGGCCATTCATAAAATGGAAGCAGACCTCTTTGCTGCCGACTCTAACGTGAGTATAGACGCAGCTCCTCCATATTCCTGGAGAGGAACCCTTGCTGAGGTCTATAAACCAGGTCAGTTGAATTCAGGATTTTTAATTAAGTCCTTCTCCTCTTCTAACAATGCTGCTGTTGGTCTACAACTATTTATTCGTCAGAGTTATTTTGCTTGTTTCACAGCTGGTCTTCATATCTGAAGGTCGTACCTGCCCTCGACCTGGAGACGTGCGCTGGTCCGTGGTCAAATATAATAGCTAAAAATTCCATGAAAGATATCAATGGCATACTTCACATTAAAATCTTTGATTAATAAATTATTAAGCCATTTATATTTAGAATGTTCACCAGAAAATAATTATAATTTGGAAACAATAAAAACTTTTCCAAGATTATTTAGCTAAAAATAAATGGCTATCTAACATATCAAAATTTATAGAAAAACTGTGCGACATCTATTGATTTTCTCTCTGAACTAGAATATTTATTTGGTGACAAAGACAAACATCATCAGCTTTGTCAACTTTAAATCACCCTATCTGGAGCTCATGGTTTTGGGCTAAGACTCTCGTCAGTCCAGAGCGGACTTAGATTTTTTTATATCCACAAGGCAACCATAAAATACATAGAATTTGAAAAAAAAAGTATTCCTCTTTTTAAAAAGTGTTGTGACTTATCCTATGGCCAAAAAAAAACAGATATTGTTGGAAATATATTGATCTGATAAAGAAAATGCTGCCTCTTCTACAATCATTAAAAATTTAAAATTATAGATAAAAGAAATGTGTATTGTGTGTACTATAGTAAGATTGGGGTGTGTCACCTATGTTTTATTTTATTTCTCCAACTGATGGATTGAATTTGAAATGAACAGTCACACAGAAGAGTTGAGTTTGAAAATATTTATTGATTGCGCATTCGAAAACTTTTTATTTTGTTAGGATTGAAGTAAAGCAGAAGTTAATTAGGAGCAGACTGGCTAAAACTTCTATAAAACACACAGAAAAAGATTAGTTCAAAGCATTGGTGAGGGATATAAAACTTATATACAGGTGTTGAAATTTGAGAGAACTGTTTACAGTTACTCTAGATCAACATGGTATGATTGTCGATATATTTTTTCGAATATTTCTTTAAAGTGTGAATAACATTAAATTATTATTTCCTGAAAAATATGAATTTTTCACAAAATTAATTAATGAATAATTGAGGAATGTCATTTAGGATATTTTATTCAGGTAATTTTATTCAAGACCTTCAGAAGTAAACGAAATTATTGAATTGCTATTTGATAATTCCAAATTATATGAACTCGTTTCATTTATAAATTAGATATACATTTAGTCAAAGTAAATAAATTATTCAAACTCGTTAATTCAAATAAATCAATTAGTTTGGGAAGTTAATAAAAGATATTTCAAGACTGTGAGCTCTTTTTCTAATATAAAATTATTTAAACAATATGGTATACAACTTTATTCTATTGATAATACAAATAATATTCTCCTCAATTTATAGAAGGTGAAATTATCATCATTACTAACGACACAAATGGATAGAAGACCGAGCAAGAAAGAAAGCGAGAGAGTAGATGAAAGATATTTGTTGTTTGAAAAGGAAGAAATTCAGAAATATATTCTGAAAAATATTTCACCTTAATAAAAAAAGGATTAACCCCAATATCAAGAGTATATTGGAGATCTGGACCAAAGAGGAATAACAAACTCCAATATCAAGAGTATAATGGAGATCAGGACTAAAAGGAGAATAACAAACCCCAATATCAAGGGTTTATTGGAGATCTGGACCAAAAAGGAATAACAAACTCCAATATCAAGAGTATATTGGAAATCTAGAACAAAAAGGAATAACAAACTCCAATATCAAGAGTATATTGGAGATCTAGAACAAAAAGGAATAACAAATTCCAATATCAAGATTGTATTGGAGATCTGGACCAAAAAGGAATAACAAACCCCAATATCAAGGGTTTATTGGAGATCTGGATCAAAAAGGAATAACAAACTCCAATATCAAGAGTATATTGGAAATCTAGAACAAAAAGGAATAACAAACTTCAATATCAAGATTGTATTGGAGATCTGGACCAAATAGGAATAACAAACCCCAATATCAAGGGTTTATTGGGGATCTAGAACAAAAAGGAATAACAATCCCCAATATCAAGTTCATATTAGAGATCTAGACCAAAAAGGAAAAACAAACTCCAATATCAATATTTTATTGGAGATCTAGAACAAAAAGGAATAACAAACTCCAATATCAAGGTTATATTGGAGATCTGGCCCAAAAAGGATTAACAAATACCTACATAAAGAGTATATTGGAGATCTAGATCAAAAAGGAATAACAAACTCCAATATCAAGAGTTTATTGGAGATCTGGACCAAAAAGATATAACATACCCCAATATCAAGGTTATATTGGAGATCTAGAAGAAAAAGGAATAACAAACCCCAAAATCAAGTTTATATTGGATATTTAGACCAAATAGGAATAAGAAACCCGAATATCAAGGGTTTATTGGGGATCTAGAACAAAAAGGAATAAAAATCCCTAATATCAAGTTTATATTGGAGATCTAGAACAAAAAGGAATAACAACCCCCAATATCAAGAGTATATTGGGGATCTTTAACAAAAAGGAATAACAAACTCCAATATCAAGGTTATATTGGAGATCTGATCCAAAGGGGAATAACAAACCCCAATATCAAGGCTATATTGGAGATCTAAAACAAAATGGAATAACAAACTCCAATATCAAGGTTATATTGGAGATCTGGCCCAAAAAGGATTAACAAATACCTACATAAAGAGTATATTGGAGATCTAGATCAAAAAGGAATAACAAACTCCAATATCAAGAGTTTATTGGAGATCTGGACCAAAAAGATATAACATACCCCAATATCAAGGTTATATTGGAGATCTAGAAGAAAAAGGAATAACAAACCCCAAAATCAAGTTTATATTGGATATTTAGACCAAATAGGAATAAGAAACCCGAATATCAAGGGTTTATTGGGGATCAAGAACAAAAAGGAATAAAAATCCCCAATATCAAGTTTATATTGGAGATCTAGAACAAAAAGGATCAACAAAAACCAACACAAAGAGTATATTGGAGATAAATTTCAAAAAGGAATAACAAACCCCAATATAAAGAGTATATTGAAGATCTGAACCAAAGGGGAATAACAAACCCCAATATCAAGGCTATATTGGAGATCTAAAACAAAATGGAATAACAAACCCCAATATCAAGTTTATATTGGGGATTTAGACCAAAAAGATATAACAAACTCCAATATCAAGATTATATTGGAGATCTAAACCAAAAAGGAATAACAACCCCCAATATCAAGGGTATATTGATCTTTAACAAGAAGGAATAACAAACTCCAATATCAAAAGTATATTGGAGATCTAGAACAAAAAGGAATAACATACCCCAATATCAAGAGTGTATTGGGGATCAAATGAAATTGAAATAATAATGATAATAAATTCACATTTTAATAAGTGTTATTGAATTAATTCTATCTCTATATAGTTAAACTAATATTTAAAAGGGTTCAAAGAAGACATTAATAAAATATCCATTTTATTGAAAAAATATTTTTAAAGAAATAGTTTTTAAATATGATAATTAATTGTGTGATGACTAATATAAATAAATTGCAACCAAAATAAGAATTATAAATAAATTGTTTTTTTATCATTTTATTCCTCAGAATAACATCGATAGAAAAGTTAAATAATAGATAAGATAGATACAGGGGATAGATTGGTTAAAATCTCTTCATTACAAGAGGCAGATTAAGTGATCTTCTTTTTAAGTCGAAACCGATGAGAACGGCCAGATTATCCCCCGAAAAACCTTGTGGGACGAAAGCATCTTGTAAAGGTTATCAGCGATCTATCGCATAGATGGCACACCTCGAGGCAGATTTTTCAGGATGTCGTGGCATGTAGTGTCCCGAAAGGTTATTGAGGCGTAGGACGGCTGAGGAGATTAAGCGGGGCGACAAGAATAAAGGGAATGTACAATCACGCCCCCAGCTTTGAAGAATATATTTGTAGGAAAAGCTGAATCCAGATTCCTTCCCGCGAACTGGCTGTGGATGTGTGTGAGGATCGTTGTTGAAATTCCCAGGACGACGTTTTTTACCTCGTGCAACACCCGGTAGTTGGTGACCTCTAGTAGACGCTAGAAGAGGCACCAGGAGAGCATTACGCGTTGAGCATCTTATAACACGAACATTTTCAGGGAAGACTCTGATACCTGAATTGAGACCGCGCGAAGAAGCCAGCAAGTCTGGTGCCCGGTCGAGACTTTTGTCATCTTTCAGACTTGTAGAAATAAAACTAACAAGGAGCGGAATCAGGTTGTACAGATGCTGTACACCAACGAAAGGCTATAGGGACATGGTCATCTTGGAGGAAACTCTTGGCTTTGACACGTCGGTGAAATCCTGGACCCAGTCTCTGAAAATGTAGATCATAGCAGCCATGGCCCAAGGTTTTCTCGGCGATCTTCAGTTTGGTTTCCCTAAATTACCCAGTATCTACCACCAAATTGTAACGTAGAAATTAGGAAAGAAAACTTCGGAATTACATGGAACATAAGATTCAAAACACAAAGGTTAAGTAATTGTCACCAATACATATATTATGGAAAATTCATTTGTGTAGCTGAGTAATATAATTAAAATCATAAATCAATATCTTCAATCTTTTTATATTTTATTTTTTAACCATTCAGCCACTTGCCCTCTTTAGGAAAACTCTATTTGCTATTTTGTGTCAAAAAGCGATCAAAATTTTATATATTTATATAAAAACAGCCTACCTAGATTTGTTAAAGAAAAAAAATGTTTTTTCTTATATATCGAGGTATGCTCTTTTTATATAAATATATTTGCTCTTGTTTTGAAAATAGAGTAATCCATAAATAAATATTTAATTAAAAAGGCAAATATTTTGATCTAATATATGCCTTTTTAATTAAATATTTGCAACTGTGTTTACTTTGTATTTAAATTATGAGTGGACTGATATTTTAAAGAGCGTGGAGCGTGTACTCCATACTCAATGAATAATAAAAAATTAATTCAAAATTAATGAACAAAATTTAAAAAACCTGGAAAGAGGGATAAAATATAAAAGTGGTTGGAAACGCTGGAAAATATAAAAAGTTTGAAGATATTCATTTATATTTAAATGGAATATACAGGTTGGACCATAAGCCCTGAAAACCTTTTTTTGATTAAAAATTAAAAGGCAAACTAGAATAAAAACTAAAATTATTTAAATCTAGTTTGCCTTCCAATTTTTAAAAAAATAAAAGGTTCGGGAGTTACTGGCCAATCTGGAAAATCAATTGGAACCTCTAAAATTAGTTTAATTTATATAGGGATAGAATTAAATCAACAAAAAAGGCTTAACACTCAAATTTGTTCAGTACTTCATTAGGTATATTTATTCAGAGTCCCATCGTAAATGTTGGGATACCACAAGATAAAGTAGAGCAAGCAGTTGGCATGCTGTTGATGGAAATCATAGCCAGCTTAGAGTCAGCACACATCCCAGACCACCGAATCAATAGGGCCCAGGGAAAGGTCATAAGCCAGGCCAAAGGATCTAAGGGTTCAAGGGGGAGGCCACAGACGGGTCCTCTGAGGCTATGGGGCTAACTTTCTCTTTAAGGACCGTGGAATCGTAATTATAGACGAATTATCAGCATAGAATTTTCACAAAGAGGCTTCAGGCGCTATCTGTCCAGGAAGGGAGTCGCGAGAGAGGTGGTATACAACCCCACCCCCCTCATGGAGGGCTCCCAGCCACGCCCCTCCAGAGTGGAGCCACACCCTCAAAAAGGAGAGTTTCTAAGAATTCTATTCTACTGACTCCCCCTGCTCTCCCTTCCTGGTCATCACATAGGATTCCTACATTATCCATTGATAGCAGTTCAAGCTAAAATGGGCTCTTTGAACTTGGTAATATTTGCAATACATATCCACAGTCATGGAAATACTGCTGCACAGTGTAATTGGTATTTTTGTACCTTTTCTCTCAATATGAGAAGCAGAGGTCTAACCTGAAGGGTAGCGCACAAGGTTCACCAAATGGCGCCAAAATAATAAGGATTCTTCAGAACGATTTTTGGGGCCATATAAGTCAAAGGGCCACAACAACAGCTTGTATTTTTGCCATGGTTCGATGTATAACTTACATAAGCAATATTATACCAGTGTTATGTGGTCATCAAATTCAAAAGGATATTTTACAATTTCACATCCTTGTGAATGATGTGCTGTGGATTTTAAGATAATGTAATCCATAAAGTATTTGAATGGTGTAAAACCTTGCCTTGTCTCCACAATTTTTTCCATTCATTTTTATAATGGAGGAAATTGAATCCTTTCAAAAATTCATTGCTAAAATGTAAAATTGAAACTAGCTCCAAAAGAAAAGGAAAAATTTGGTAATTTAAAGTATTTCTCTCTCTGTTTAGATTTCTTCGGAATTTTTATCATTAGCACGGAATATTTGACTGAACCCAACTCTAGCAATTATGTTACTCCTTTGAAAATCGTCATTTTGAAGCACACCATTGATCTTGTTGAAATGAAAAGATGTAAATTCTGTATTACCGCTGTTAGGCAAACTTCCTCTTCTGGAGCTGAACTTTCACTTTCGAAGAGAAGATCAGGAGCAGCCAACCTAAAAACAAAGCGAGTTATTAGAATAGACGTTTATACATAAAATTAAATTATTACACATCTAAAAAGGGTCGTGAAATGGTGTAAATCTATTTGTACTAACTGTGTTTTGTACACATATAGCATATTTAATAATCCACTGCGTTTGTAAATTGTATAGTAGCAAAGTTTATGAGAAATACGAAATTATAATTTGCCATATAGTATAAACCCATATATATAATTCAACCTAAATGGCTGAAGTAACGCCCAGGTTCTCTCCGAGTGAAAATTTGCAAAATTGTAAAAGAAATCTTCAAAGAAAAGTTTTAAAAAACGCAGAGAATGAACACAAGAGGTGACTGAGATAATGGTTTCAGGCTAATTCTTTATTTCACATATTGACATGGAATTAATGAAATTTTCAGAAAGCGACAAATATATGTTAATTTGTCTAAATGTCTAGGCTAAATCCACGGCCGAAATATAGATGGAAATTTTGTTGTGAGGATATTGATTTTTGAAAGAAGGATCATTTCTTCTGTCGAAAAATAAGATTAAACCTAAACCTATATATTTATTGCATTCTTTATGTAGGGTACTAGGGTAGGTGACAAAACCACAATACCTTGTAATAAGTTTTGACTTTAAGATTTGACTTTCATCTTTGCATGTCAATATATTACAGTAAAAGTGTTCATATAAATTCAATTAGAAAATATATTGGCAATATATTAAAAATATATATTTCCTTAATGATCAGAATGATCAGTCGACCAAACATTTGATAAAATGCATCTAAGCATATCCTGATTGCGGCCAGATCCATTCGCATAGGGTAAATTATATCTTAGAAGATGTCTCACAGTTCAAGATAACTTTGTCACCCACGTTGTCCATCCCAATTTTTCCAGCTAGATATGGAGGAACATTACTCACATGTGGACTAGACGTGCTGAGTCTTATAGGTAACCACAGTCTCTTTGGTCTCGGAGTAGATTTAGATTATAGCATATTCTCTTTTACTGTAGTTTCACTGCAGTAGGAACGTGGGGGAATGATCCAGAATCCGGAATTCCACAGCACACTAAACCACATAGATCAACTATGTTAGACTTAATAGATTTCAACATAAGTTTCTAAGTTATTTCTAAAGCGTAATTTAGAAACTACTATACTGAGAGAGAGAGAGATAGGGTAGTTTTGTCCTGAGGTTATTAATTGAAATCACGATTACTAATAAGAATGAGCATAATACAATCATAATGAACAAGATTTGATAACTCAATATTCGTTTGGCACACTTTCACCGCGGATAAATTAGGCAAATCCAGGTCCTTCTTCTAGCATATATATATTAAATCATTATTATACGTTTTCTAAACAGGTCTATAGATATAAAGCCAATTCTGAGATATTCCACAGTTTACATTAAAATAAATGGAAAAATATATAGAAAAACATCACATGTAGAAATTGAGTAAAAAAGAAATTTAAAATGACATGACGAAATATTTTTGTCCAAAGACAAAAAGAACTTTAATATAACTGTTATTGTCGTAGAGAAATATAACAATATCAAGAGGTTGGAATGAAATATTCATTATATATATTTTTCACATTAAGGACAGTAGTAATTTTTTTGTGAAAAGAAACATTCGCGTCTTAATTTCTTCATTTGTTATATATAGATGGCGCGTTTTGCTCTTTATTAATTTATGTCTAACTTGATGTGTCCTTAATTGTTTGCTGAAAAACATTGTATGATGCAAATATTTAAATGTAATTCTACTGTCCTCAAAACCTACGTCTATATTTTGCTTAAATACCATTTCTAAAATTCCATTCTTCAGTTTAGCATATAGAAGCAGTATGCTCCAATAGAGTATTAGAGCTCTAAAGAAGCGGTCTGGTAAATTAAATTGGCAAAACCGCTGGTAGACTTCACTACTGATGAGCCAATCCCTCCCAATATTTTTCCATCGCAGTAAGGAGAGTCGAAGATTTTTATTTGTGAAAAGAAACATCGCGTCTCTTAATGTCTTCATTTGTTATATATAGATGGCGAGTCATACATTGCTTTGTATAAAATAATTTTATAAAATAAATGAAGCTTCCAGGGTTAAGTTTCTTTTGTTATAATATTACAATTGTCAAAAGAGCCGATCAGTTTATTGTCATTTGACCTTATACAAATAATCAGAGCGCGAAAGAACTGGTACCACAAATATAGACCTTCAAGAGAATATTCTAACATATATATATTCTAATAAGACACCTCTCCCTTTAAATATATGTATTTAGTGCCATTTGGAAAAATTGGAACCGAAACACACATTTCCGTTGACACATGACTCAAAACAGTATTCAGTATAAAAACTTTTATATAAGAAGATGCATTTATTGAATATAAAGGAAAAAAGGTTTGTGTGAAAAACAATGCTTTCAGATCTCTATCTATCCCTATAAATATATAGCCAACAATAATCAATTAAAATATAAACTAAACTAAAATGAGGCTGTTTAGAAACTCTTCAAATATTAGATATAAATCTATATGAAATTAAAAACAGCATTAAAGCTTGATAGCGAGTAATTTAATATTAAATATAGTTCAATATTTATGATGTCTTCCTTTGTCACTTTAACCTTTAGCCTTAAGAACCTATTTCATATTGGTAGCTGAAAGTGTGAATTTCTTATGTTTAGCGTACCTTTTAAGTTAAGCGTTTTAATAAAATATTTTTGAATTCATTATTTTCCTAATATGTTTTCTATTAATTTATTTTGTTTTTTTATATTTAATATAAACTAAACAATTAACCTTTGTACTAAATTAATTAGTTTTTACTTTCTTACTCATGATTTCTTTACTCATGATTATGATGCTATAATCTTGAGTTCTATTTTATTAGATGCCTCTCTCTTTGAACATTTATTAATAATTGATTAAACACGAAGGCAAAATTAATTATTTTGACCTAAAGGATTATATTTTATATTATTTATACCTTTATATTTTATAAATTGATTACTTTATACAATTTATTTTATATGTTTTCAGTCATAAATTATTTATATTACACAAATTTCTTGTATTTTCATTCGTTTGCTTGCTTCATCTTACTTTCTGTTATTTAACAGATTTTCTCTTAAACCAATGTTTATTTACATCTATAAATAAAAACAAAAAGAAAAATAAATATAATAGCTTATATATACAAATACTAATAGTAATTCATAATTTTTTAAAGGTTGGAAAGAGAAGAGAGAAATTGAATAAATCATATACCCAATTTTTTAAACAATTTACATTTAATATTTCAAAATACATTTTATTTTAAATTAAAAAAAATATATAAATAATATATAATAAAGAGAAAAATATTAATATATAATATGGAAAAATGTATTTAACAGAAATTACTCATTTTTTCACAAACAAGATTTTATTCAAACAAGGTAGCAAATTGAGAAGTAGATATAATACTTTCAGAAAGATTTGACAGTTACAAAATACTCTCAGAAATACATCAATAATTTTAGACGTAGATTATTACATTGTTTTTGCCTAATATACAAATACAATATTTACTTTCTGAAAAAAATAAATACATAAACTTGAAAGGATATATACAATACTCTCAGAAATAGATAAACAAAATATCTTTTCAGTATAATAGCAAATAAAATGTACTTCCTGAAAGGATATATACAATACATTCAGAAAAATATATGAATACAATACTTACTGAGAAATCACTCTATGAATACAAAACCTTCGGGAATAGACAAAATGATTTCAGAATCAGACAAATACAATATTTTCAGAAATATATAAACAAATACTCTCATAAATCTAAAAAAATACTTTATATATAGACAAATACCACATTTCCATTAATATATATATATATTATATAATCTAAAATACAAATATTTTATTTTTTTTAAAAACATATATTTTATTTTTTCATTCATTGACTATTATATATATTTGACCATAGATGCAAAACATACCACTTTAATTATTGTTGTTGTAAATATCTAAAGTGAACCCTACCTTTTCTAATGAAAATCACGAATATAGAATTCATTTTCTAAATTCTATATTACTGTGATATAAATAATTTTATATGTATATTTTTACTTCAAGAGATTCAAAATAAAAATCTGCTTGAAAGGTAAATAATTATCTTCACTTTTCCACGACTGCACCTCTTTTCAACAATCAAACACACAAAAAATTTCTAATCTATAACATATATATATACAATATTTTCAGAAAAACACGGCCAAATACATTCAGAAATAGACTAATACAATATGAATTTGATAAATTCAATATTTTAAGAAATAGAAATATACAATGCTTCCACAAAAATAGATTAAAAATACTCAAACAGGAAAAATATATAAGGCTCCATAACATAACTAAAATACAATTTTCCTGATAAAGACAAATACAAAACTTTAAGATATAAAACAAATGCAATAATTTCATGTATAGATAAAAAAAATCTTCCATATATCGGCAAATACAATACTTTCCTATATAAACAAATACAATCTTTCAGATATACACAAATACAATACTTTCAAATATAGATAAATACTCGTCGCTTTCAGAAACAGAAATATATATTTATTTTATTTAGAAAATAGATATTTTCAGAAATAGATTACAATAAATCATTAAATGCGCATATGTACATATGTAAATAAATATAAATAAAATGTGTTTGAAATACAGTCTTAGGATAAACCTTGGGATATAATTACAGGATTTATGGAACATATTGATGCATAGTCTTTATAATATTTATTCGTTTGTATTGTGTATATGATATTTACTCTTCAATATTTTATTATATTATCTCGTTGTGGACACAATATTGTGTCGTATTTTGTCTCTCTTGATATTCCAATTGTTTACAATTATTCCAGAACCTTTTATGAAAACCAAATAAATAAATATATATACATGTTTTGTATTTACATAATTACAAACTAATATCCCAAAGTTGTGATATTTCCATAATAAAACTGATAATTTGATATTTATAGGTTGACGTTATTAATATTTTTGATAAATCAAAAAGTCCATTTCTACATTGGATTCTTCCAAAAACATTATCCGTTTTCAATTGATCTGGGTTTGCTAAGAGGTTTTAAAATTACTAAAAGTTGTTGAAAAATATTATTTGAAAGCATCAATTATATTCTTCAAATAATAATTTGTCTTGATTCATATAAATTTTTAAGATTGAATTTTTCTATCGCTATAAAAATGTTTAGCCTTTTTTATATGAAATTTACATTATAACAAAGTCTTGATATCCGAATATATTGGAGAGCTGATTTCCTCCGTATCAACGACCAACTAACCTGGCTTTGTGATTTTCGCCATCGAGAAATCGGCTGCTGAGTTAGTCGATAGGTCGTCTGCATTGTTTGAAAATATCCATTGATTTATTCCTTTAAGAGCTCTAATTGTTTACCGCTATGATATTACACCCTAAATCTGCTTTCAGCTGAATACAATAGGAAGTCGTGAGAACGTTCTAATATTCGTAAGGAAATTGTAAAAAAATAACAGAAGATAATTGAATTTGTATATATTTTCGAAGCTTTATATGTGTTGATTTTAAATATAAATAATTAAACGATATTTATATACAGCTTTTATATACTTCATAAAATAAAAATTGAGAGAAGAAGGGCATGGCTCATCAGTGGTGAACACTCCCCCGGCAGTTTCGCCATTTTAATCCTCAGTCCGCTTCACTATTGTATATATATGATAATTTAAACCAACAACCCTATATATTATAATATTTATAACAAGATTGTCATGTTGTATATAGAACTAATTATAAACTATAACTAATTATATGCATAATTGACATGTCTCCTTGCATCACCAAATGTAATGTACTGAGGATGAATAAATAAAACTATATAATAGATTAAAAACTAAGTTAAAAGCAAGATTGAGAGATTTACAAAGTAACTTCTAAAGATAGATTGGAAGCCGACAGCCAGGCGCCATTCTCGAGTAACAGAGACACGTGTGACACGTGCATGACCCAATTCTCTTGGTCGGAGGCGTAGTATAAAAACGCCCGCGTAGCAACAGCCAGTCAGTTCAGTTCCAGTGAGTCTTCCGGTCAGCGTCACCCCTTATCGTCTCCAGGGACCAACTCATCGACCATGTAAAACAGTAAGGATTCTTCTATATCCATCTTGCTTTTGGCTCGACTTTTTATCTATTCAAGGAACTTTCTTTCAACTGTGTCGCTTCGTTTTGTGTGTGTGGACATTCCCCAGTTTTCCACTCTGCCTCGACCACGACTGCCTGTACCCTGTGAGAACTGTTAAAGATCCTACAAGGTGCAGAGAGGTACTGGAAAACTCTCCACGCCCTGACTGTCCCTCGCGGTTACTACAGGTTTGACCCTCGGTTACATCACCTTATTACAGAGAGTCGACGAGGTACTACAAGAGTCAACCACATCACCAACGCATTATTACAGAGAGTCGACAGGATCCCTAATCACAGATAAGTCGACTCAACACATTATTACAGAGAGTCGACAGGATCCCTAATCACAGATAAGTCGACTCAACACATTATTACATATATATGTAGGATTGTTGCGTGAAGTGTTGGTGTGGCTTGTGGAAAGGCTGCTGATAAAATTATAATTAAAATTAATTTATTTAAAGCAAGAAATTATAAAGAGAAAAGAAACAACGGTTGAAGTAACGGCCGCCGGCTTTAGCCTTGTTGTTTACCGCTGAGTGCCAGATCAAGTGTCGGAAGAAGCCAGCCGCTAGAAAGTTCCG
Source organism: Cordylochernes scorpioides (assembly GCA_030710605.1). Taxonomy (NCBI): domain Eukaryota; kingdom Metazoa; phylum Arthropoda; class Arachnida; order Pseudoscorpiones; family Chernetidae; genus Cordylochernes; species Cordylochernes scorpioides. The sequence continues at coordinate 114,075,499 of CP092866.1, read as the reverse complement.
GATGACGCCCGCGCATGCGTAGTGAAGTGTTCTCAAAACACGTGCTTACCGAGGCAAAGTGGGGCCGCCATTTTTCTGCCCGTATGTGTTTTGAAGCTTTGTCCCAGTTCGCTGAAGCAAAGTGCGGTCGCCACATATATATACTCAGCATTGATTATGTAATAAAGTAAATTGGTGTTTTGAAAGACTGCGTGTGTAGAAATATATATCTTAATTTGAGATTTTATGCAGCGAGGAATTTTTTTTACAAAATCATAGTATTCATTTCATTGCAGTTTAAGGGTTGTAGAAATATTTATTAAATATATCTAAATAGCGGGATGATTTTTTAAAAATGATCAGCGATAGAAGACGCTGAATTGAGGTGATATTCAATATGTTGTTTAACAAGTTTTTTGTGAATTTTCGCAATACAGCAAACAGTAGCAAGCCCTGAGTAAGTCCAGGTCAGCTGTAGCCACCTTTGACCAGTTCTGCTTTGTGGAGTGGAGGCTCTATCTTTCTTCAATGGACTACATCAAGGCACTGGGGGAAATACTTGGCATATCATCAGTATTACAAATAATGAAGATGTCAGATTAGCTCCATGTTTGACTATTTGGCTAATTCTGAAGAAGCGCCTAGTTAAAGAGGGCCTCACCATTAGGGCCACCTTTCTTAAGACCTTCCTTTATAGGAAACGGGGGAAGAAGTTAGCTATTTGGAATTTCTCAATTTCTATAAGTGATGAGGACGTCGTCGCGGCACTACGGCCCTACTTCATGGTGGTTTATCTTAAACCTGAGGTCGTGACTTTCGATGGATACACATGGAAGCAGGGAAACCTTTGTTCTTCTGAATGAAGGCATTAGACTCAAACAGTTCCTTGATAAGTTGGAGGATAAGGAGATTTTGTTCACATTTGGTTATTTCGTGTGTCATAATTCAGTAGCGAATATATTTCTGATTTATTGCCTGAATCCCGATATATATGCTAAATAGAGGAACTTACTCAAGTTTACCTATGAGTGTGTGTGTTGTGTGTGTAATATGAAGCTCTCCATTTATAAATAATCATTAAAACAATGTATTTAGTTTAGCACCTACTATAAAACGTAATGGCGGTGATAAATAATGAGCAACAACATCAGTTCAGTTAATTCGGACAAAATGCCAACCTTGATCCCATGGCTTTGGCTAGGACCCTAATCAGTTAGGAGTAATCTTCAATTCGGTAACATAAAAATGAGATATGAAGGTGTTTGAATCTTACAATAAGTGTTTGGACCGATGAATTTATTGTGCCAATTTTCTGAAAGGATTAAAATGTAAAATTTCTATTTGTAAAATACATAGTTTAAAGTGGGTTTCCTTCTTTTGGTTACTTGAATATACAATTCTTCTGCATTTTATATTTAATTTGATGGTCAAGAAAACCCACTGTTGATGCAGTGCCGACCTATGGTCAAATAGAAAAGATCATAATATTTTGGCAAAGATAGCAATAACATGCTTCATCAAAATGAACCTTAATAAATAATTACCTTGGCCATTTATTTATCTTTTGAATATTTTACATCACCTCAATTTTTTTTAAACATCAAAAATTTCATATATTGATAACAAATTTGTCAAGAAGATATTTTAATAAAATGAACTAGCTATATCACCTATTGAAATTACCACAAAAATTGTGATATATATTGACTTTCTCTTCAAACTAGCAGGTTTGGCTCTTGACAAACCCACACAATAACAGCTCTGTTGATTTCAAAACTCCCCATCTGGAGCCCATGGTTTGATGTTGAAGCCTCCATCAAGAGTATATTGGAGATCTGGACCAAAAAGAATAACTAACTCCAATATCAAGAGTATATTGGAGATCTGGACCAAGAAGGAATAACAAACTCCAATATCAAGAGTATATTGGAGATATAGACCGAGAAGGAATAAAATTACCCCAATATCAAGAGTGCATTGGGGATCAAATGAAATTGAAATACTAATGATAATAATTTCACATTTCAAAAAGTGTTATTGAATTAATTCTATCTCTATATAGTTAAACTAATATTTAAAAGGGTTCAAAGAAGACATTAATAATTTATCCATTTTTTTGGAGAAAATTTTTTGAAGAAAATATGTTTATTAAATGTGTGATATCTAAGTAAAAATAAGTTGCTACCAAAAAGTAATTATAAAATAAATTGGTTTTATTATAATTTTATTCCACAGAATAATATCGATAGAAAAGTTAAATATTAGATAAGATAGATACAGGGAGATAGATTGTTCAAAATGTCTTCATTCAAAGGCGGATTAAGTGATCATCTTTTGAAGTCGTAACCGATGAGAACGGCCAGTTGATCCGCAGAAACACCTTGTGGGACCAAAGCATCTTGGAATGGTTAAAGGGCGCGGCAACTCCATAAGCTGTTCATCAGTGACCTATCGCATAGTTGGCACACCTCGAGGCAGATTGTTCAGGATGTCGTGGCATGTAGTGTCCCGAAAGTTTAATGAGGCGTAGGTCGGCTGAGGAGATTAAGCGAGGCGACACGAATAAAGGGAATGTCCAATCACGCCCCCAGCTTTGAAGAATAAATTTGTAGGAAAAGCTGAATCCAGATTCCTTCCCGCGAACTGGCTGTGGAAGTGTGTGAGGATCGTTGTTGAAATTCGCAGGACGACGTTTTTTTACCTCGTGCACCACCCGGTAGTTGGTGACCTGTAGTAGACGCTAGCAGAGACTCCAGGAGCGCAGTACGCGTTGAGCATCCTATAACACGAACATTTGAAGGGAAGGCTCTTTAGACTTAACCGCGCAAGGAAGCCAGCAGGTCTGATGCCCGGACGAGACTTTTGTCATCTTACAGACTTGTAGAAATAAAACTAAAAAGGAGGAGAATCAGGTTGTTCAGATCAATGATGCTGTACACCTACGAAAGGCTATAGGGACATGGTCATCTTGGAGGAAACTCTTGGCTTCGACATGGCGGTGAATTCTTGGAGCCAGTCTCTGAAAATGTAGATAATAGCAGCCATGGCCCAAGGTGTTCTCGGCGATCTTCAGTTTGTTTTCCATAATCTACCCAGCATCTACCACCAAAATGTAACGTAGAAATTGGGAAAGACTACTTCAGAATTAGACGGGTCACAGGATTCACACACACAAAGGTTAAGGAATTACCACCAATGTGTATATTATGGAGAATCTATTTGTGTAGTTGAGTCATATATTTAAAATCATAAATGAATATCTTCAATTTTTTTTTCGATGTTTCAGCCACTTGCCCTCTATAGAAAACTCTATTTGCTATTTTGTGTCAAAAAGCGTTCAAAATTTTATATATTTATATAAAAAAAGCCTACCTAGATTTGTTAGAGAAAAAAAACATTTTTTTCTTTAACATATCGAGGTACGTTCTTTTTATATAAATATATTTGCTATTGGTTTGAAAATAGAGTAATCCATAAACAAATATTTAATTTAAAAGGCATATATTTTGATCAAATATATGCCGTTTTAATTAAATATTTGCAATTATGTTTACTTTGTATTTTAATTCTGAGTGGACTAATATTTTAAAGAGCGTGGAGCGTGTACTCCAAACTCAAAGAAAAAAAAATATATATATATTAATGATCAAAATTTAAAAACTATGGAAAGAGGGGTAAAATATAAAAGTGGTTGGAAACGCCGGAAAAATATAAAAAGGTTGAAGATATTCTTTTATATGTGAGGAATAGTTAGCCAGAAATTATTTGAAAAAGTAAAAATTAAAATCAGGTAAAAAGTTTCTTTTTATTTTCATTTAGCAGTATATTTGCTTGAAATCTTACAAATATAAATAAAAAGAAACCTTTTACCTGATTTTAATTTTTACTTTTTCAAATATTTATTTATATTTAAATTAAATATACAGGTTGGACCATAAGCCCTGAAAACCTTTTTTTGATTAAAAATTAAAAGGCAAACTAGAACAAAAACTAAAATTATTCAAATCTAGTTTGCCTTCCAATTTTTAACAACAAAAAGGGTTCAGGACTTACTGGTCAAACTGGAATCATTGGAACCTCTAAAATTAGTTTAATTTATATAGGGATAGAATTAATTCAACAAAAATGGCTTAACACTCAAATTTGTTCAGTACTTCATTAGGTATATTTATTCAGAGTCCCATCATAAATGTTGGGATACCACAAGATAAAGTAGAGCAAGCAGTTGGCATGCTGTTGATGGAAATCATGGCCAGCTTAGAGTCAGCACACGTCCTAGTCCACCGAATCAATAGAGCCCAGGGAAAGGTCACAAGCCAGACCAAAGGATCTATGGGTTCAAGGGGGAGGCCACAGACTAGTCCTCTGAGGCTATGGGGCTAACTTTCTCTTTGGAAACCGTGGAATCGTAATTATAGATGAATTATCAGCATTGAATTTTCACAAAGAGGCTTCAAGGCGCTATCTGTCCAGGAAGGGAGTCGCGAGAGAGGTGGTATACAACCCCACCCCCTCTCCTGGAGGGCTCCCACCCACGCCCCTCCAGAGTGGAGACCACACCCTCAAAAAGGAGAGTTTCTAAGCATCATATCCTACTGACTCCCCCTGCTTTCCCTTCCTGGTCATGACATGGGATTACAACATAATCCATTGATAGCAGTTCGAGCTGAATGGGCTCTTTGAACTTGGTAATATTTGCACCACATTTCCACAGTCATCACCATACTGCTGCACAGTGTAACAGGTATTTTTGTACCTTTTCCCTCAATATGAAAAGTAGAGGTGTAATCTGAAGCGTAGCGCACAAGGCCCACCAAATGGCGCCAAAATAATGAGGCTTCTTCAGAACGATTTTTGGGGCCATATAAGTCAAAGGGCCACAACAACAGCTTGTATTTTTGCCATGGTTTGATGTTTAACTTACACAAGCAATATTATACCAGTGTTATGAGGTCATCAAATTCAAAAGGATATTTTACAATTTTACATCCTTGTGAATTTTTCTGTGGATATTAAGATAATATAATCCCTAAAGTGTATTTGAATGGTATAAAACCTTGCCTTGTTTCCATAATATTTTCCATTCATTCATTTAATGGAGTAAATTGATTCCTTTCAAAAATTCGTTGCTAAAATTTAAAATTAAAACTAGCTCAAAAAAAAAAAAATAAAACCTTTGGTAATTTGAAGTAATTCTCTCTCTGTTTAGATTTCTTCAGAATTTTTATCATTAGCTCGGAATATTTGACTGAACCCACGTCTAGCAAATATGATACTCCTTTGAAAATCGTCCTTTTCAAGCACACCATTGATCTAGTTGAAATGAAAAGAGGTAAATTATGTATTACCGCAGTTAGGCAAGCTTCCTCTTCTGGAGCTGAACTTTCACTCTGGAGGAGAAGATCGGGAGCAGTTAACCTAAAAACAAAGCGAGATTTTAGAATAGACATTTATATATAATCTTAAATTAATACACATCTAATAAAGGGTCGTAAAATTTTTGAAGCTATTTGTACTAACTGTGTTTTTGTGCACATATAGCATAATTAATAATCCACTGCGTTTGTAAATTGTATAGTAGCAAAGTTCATGAGAAATACGAAATTATAATTTACCACAGATGATGAAAAAAAAACCATATATATAATTCTACCTAAATAGCTGAGGCAACGCCAAGGTTCTTTCGAAGTGAATATTTGCAAAATTGAAATAAAAACTACAAAGAAAAGTTTTAAAAAACGCAGAGAATAAAAACAAGAGGTGACCGAGATAATGGTTTCAGGCTAATCCATTTTACCACATAACGACAAGGGATTCATGAAATTTTCAAAAAGTGACAAATATATGTTAATTTGTCGAAGTGTCTAGGCTAAATCCTCGGCCGAAATATAGATGGAAATTTTGTTGTGAGGATATTGATTTTTTAAAAAAGGATCATTCCTTCTGTCGAAGAGAGAGAGAGAGAGAGAGAGAAAATAAGATGAAACTCGAACCTATATATTTATTACATTCTTTATGTAGAGACTAGGGTAGGTGACAAAACCACAATACCTTTGTAATATGTTTTGCGCTTATTTCAATGAGATATTTGACTTTCACCTTTGCATGTCAATCAATATATTACAGTAAAAGTTTTCATATAAATTTGATTAGAAAATATATTGGCACTATATTAAAAAAATATATTTATTTAATGATCAGTCGACCAAAAATTTATAAAATGCATCTAAGCATATCCTGACTGCGGCCAGATCCATTCGCATAGAGTAAATTATATCTTAGAAGATGTCTCACAGTTCAAGATAACTTTGTCTCCCACGTTGTCCATCCCAATTTTTCCAGCTAGATATGGTGGAACATTACTCACATGTGGGCCGGATCTGCTGAGCCTTATAGGAAACCACAGCCTCCTTGGTCTCGGAGTAGATTTAGATTATGGCATATTCTCTTTTACTGGAGTTTCACCGCAGTAGGAACGTGGGAGAATGATCCAGAATCCAGAATTCCACAGCACACTGAACCACATAGAACAACTATGTTAGACTTAATAGATTTTAACATAAGTTTCTAAGTTATTTCTAAAGCGTAAATTAGAAACTACTATACTGATAGGGTTGCTTTCTCCTAAGTGTATTATTATAATCACGATTAATAATAAGTATGAGCATAATGAAAAAAATAGAAGATCATAACATGTAGAAATTGAGGAAAAGATATTAAAAATGACATGACGAAATATTTTAGTCCAAAGACAAAAAGAACTTCAATTTAACTGATATTTTTGTAGAGAAATATAATAATATCAAGAGGTTGGAATAAAATATTCATAAAATATTTATTTCACATTAAGGACAGTAGAATATATTTATTTTTTTGTGAAAAGAAACATTCGTGTCTTAATGTCTTCATTTGTTATATATAGATGGCGCGTTTTGCCCTGTATTAATTTATGTCTAACTTGCCTTGTCCTTGATTATTTGCTGAAGAGCATTGTTCGATGCAAATATTTAAATGTAATTCTACTGTCCTAAAAGCCTACGTCTATATTTTGCTTAAATACCATTTCTAAAATTCCACTCTTCAGTGTAGCATATAAAAGCAGCTTGCTCCAATACAGTATTAGAGCTCTAAAGAAGCGGTCTGGTAGATTAAATTGGCAAAACCGCAGGTACGCTTCACCACTGATGAGCCAAAAAATCCCTCCCAATATTTTTTCATCGCAGTAAGGAGAGTCGAAGATTATTATTTGTGAAAAGAAACATTCGCGTCTCTTAATGCCTTGATTTGTTATATATAGATGGCGAGTTATACATTGCTTTGTATAAAATAATTTTATAAAATAAATGAGGCTTCCAGGGTTATGTTTCTTTTTTTATAATATTACAATTGCCAAAAGAGCCAATCAGATTTTTGTCATTTAACCTTATACAAATAATCACACCACAAAAAACTGGTACCACAAATATATACCTTCAAGAGAATATTCTAGCATATATTTATTCTAAAAAGACACCTCTCCCTTTAAATATATGTATTTAGTATAATTTGGGAAAATTGGAACCGAAACACACATTTCCGTTGACACATGACTCAAAACAGTATTCTTAGTTGAAATATAAAAACTTTTATATAAGAAGATGCATTTATTGAATATAAGGAAAAAAGGTTTGTGTGAAAATTAATGCTCTCAGATCTCTATCTATCCCTATAAATATATAGCCATCAAAAAACAATTAAAATATAAACTAAACTAAAATGAGGCTGTTTAGAAACTCTTCAAATATTAGAAATAAATCTATGTGAAATTAAAAAAGGCATTAAAGTTTGATAGCGAGTAATTTAATATAAAATAAAGTTCAATATTTATAATGTCTTCCTTTGTTACTTTCATTTTTAGCCCTAAGAATCTATTTCATATTGGTAGCTGAAAGTGTGAATTTCTTATGCTTAGCGTACCTTTTAAGTAAAGCCTTTTAATAAAATATTTTTGAATTCATTATTTTCCTAATATGTTTTCTATTAATTTATTTTGTTCTTTTATATTTAATTTAAACTAATGCATTAACCTTAGTACTAAATTATTTAGTATTTACTTTCTTACTCACGATTATGATGCTATTATCTTGAGGTTCTATTTTATTAGATGACTCTCTCTTTGAACATTTATTAATAATTAATTAAACACGAAGGCAAAATTAATTATTTTGAACTAAAAGGATGATATTTTAAATTATTTATCCCTTTATTTTTATGAATTGATTACTTTTTACAATTTATTTTATATATATTTTCAGTCATAAATATTTTCTATTACACAAATTTCTTGTATTTTCATTCGTTTGCTTGCTTCATCTTACTTTCTGTTATTTCACAGATTTTCTCTGATTATTTTACACTTTTATCTTTTCATATAGTCTTTATTTTCATTTGTGAAAGGTTTTTATTTCTATCTTTTGTTTATTAAATTTCTGCATATGTTTTATTTAACACACACACGGATAGAAATCCGCATAGATGTCTGAAATTTTATGAACAATCATTGTCATCTGATTGAGCCTAGGTGCAAATTTTCAGGCTTTTAAGATGTGATCTGACAGTATGTTAAAATATGAATACAAAATTTGTTTTCGTTCACAAATCCATTTTCAAAGAATTTCAGACTCTCATAAAATTCTCTTGAGAGATTTAAAAATGAAAGGACAAAATAAGTAGGGAGTGAAAGATCAAAATATTGGATTATACACAAAATAATACTAAATTTGTTATTTAAACCAATGTTTATTTACATCTATAAAATATTACAAAAAAGGACAAATATAATAGCTTATATATACAAATACTAATAGTAATTCATAATATTTTAAAGGTTGGAAAGAGAAGAGAGAAATTGAATAAATCATATACCTAATTTTTGAAACAATTTACATTTAATATTTCAAAATACATTTTATTTCAAATTAAAAAATATATAAATAATTATAATAAAGAGAAAAAATTAATATATAATATGGAAAAATGTATTTAACAGAAAGTACTTAATTTTTCACAAACAAGATTTCATTCAAACAAAGTAGCAAATTGAGGAGTAGATATAATACTTTCAGAAAGATTTGACAGTTACAAAATACTCTCAGAAATACATCAATACTTTTAGACGTAGATTATTACATTGGTTTTGCTAAATTTACAAATACAATATTTACTTTCAGAAATAAATAAATACATAAACTTTAGAAATAGAATAATACAATACTTTTTCAGTTTATATAATATGAAATACAATAATCCCTTTCTCTCTCCAGAAAAGATATATATAATACTTTCAGAAATAGATAAACAAAATTCCTTTTCAGTATAATAGCAAATATAGTTGTATTTTCATCAAATCCTGAAAGGATATATACAATACATATTCAGAAAAATATATAAATACAATACTTTCTGAGAAATCACTCTATGAATACAAAACCTTCGGGAATAGATAAAATGATTTCAGAATCAGACAAATACAATATTTTCAGAAATATATAAACAAATACTCTCATAAATCTAAAAAAAATAATACTTTATATATAGACAAATATCACATTTACATTAATAGATATATACAATATTTTCAGAAAAAAACGGCCAAATACATTCAGAAATAGACAAATACAATATAAATTTGATAAATATAATATTTTATGAAATAGAAATATACAATGCTTCCACAAAAATAGATTAAAAATACTCAAACAAGAAAAATATATAAAAAAGGCTCCATAAAATAAAAAAAATACAATTTTCCTGATATAGACAAATACAAAACTTTCAGGTATAGACAAATACAATACTTTAAGATATAAAACAAATGCAATAATTTCAGGTATAGACAAATAAAATTCTCCCATATGTCGACAAATACAATACTTTTATATATAAACAAATACAATCAGATATACACAAATACAATACTTTCAAATATTGATAAATTATCTTCACTTTCTGAAACATTTTATTACAATTATTCCAGAACCTTTTATGAAAACCAAATAAATAAATATATATACATATTTATGTATTTACATAATTACAAACTAATATCCCAAAGTGGCGACATTTCCATAATAAAACTGATAATTTGATATTTATAGGTTGACGTTATTAATATTTTTGATAAATCAAAAAGTCCATTTCTACATTGGATTCTTTCAACAACATTCTCAGTTGTTATTTGATCTGGTTTTGCTAAGAGGTTTTAAAATTACTAAAGGTTGTTGAAAAACATTATTTGAAAACTTCACTTGGATTCTTCAAATATTATTTTGCCTAGATTTATATGAATATTTGAGATTAAATTTCCTATTGCCATTGAATTTTCAAATAAAATTTGGCTGTGAAATTTGCATTATTTCAAGGTCTTGATATCCAAATATATTGGAAAGATGATTCACTTCTTATCAGCGACCAACTAACCTGGCTTTGTAATTTTGGCCATCGAGAAATCGGCTGCTGAGTTAATCGATAGGTCGTCTGCATTGTTTGAAAATATCCATTGATTTATTCCTTTAAGAGCTCTAATTGTTTACCGTAATGATATTACACCCTAAATCTGCTTTCAGCTGAATACAATAGGAAGTCGTAAGAGCGTTTTTCAAAATAAACTTTCCAATATTCGTAAGGAAATTGTAAAAAATTAACAGAAAATAATTGAATTTGTAAATATTTTTGAAGCTTTATATGTGTTTCTTTTAAATATAAATAATTAAACGATATTTATATACAGCTTTTATATACTTCATAAAATAAAAATTGAGAGAAGAAGGGCATATATGTAATAAGTTGAGGTCTGGTAGCCTCTTGTAGAATCCTGTCGACTCTCGCTATAAGCTGTGGTAACCGGTGGTCAAACCTGTAGTAGCCGAGAGGGACAGTCAGAGCGTGGAGAGTTTTCCAGTACCTCTCTGCACTTTGGAAGACCTTTAACAGTTTTCACAGAGTACAGGCAGTCGTGGTCGAGGCAGAGTGGAAAGCTTGGGAACCACACACACAAAACGAAGAGACACAGCTGAAGTAGGAAAGTTCCATGAACAGATAGGAGTTGAGCTAAGCAAGATGGAGATATAGAGTTCTTACTGTTTTACATGGCGATGATGTGGACCTGGCTACAAGCGACAAGGGCTTGCGCCGACGGTGAAGAGACTAACTGCGGACTAACTATGGTCGGCTAAAACCGAGGTGTTTATATACCATTCCCGAGGAGGGGGGTTGGAGATGTCTGAGAATGTGAACTTTGAACGTCTGCACCCTTTGACCTTGATGGCAACGACTGCTGAATTCCTTTTCAGGGTTGTTGGATTTCTCTCTCGATTTTAGACGTTTTTTGAACTTATTAATCTTGCTTTAACTCAGCTCTTAATCTATTACATAGTTTTATTTATTTGTCGTTAATTTGTACAAAGTACATTACATATGGTGATGCAATGACACAGATTAATCATGCGTATAATTATTTATAGATGTGTTTCTATATACAACATGACAATCTTGTTATAAGTAATTATACAATATAGGGTTGTTGGTTTAAATTACCATAGATGAGCCCCGGGAGTGAAAGGGTTTATCCGGGTTTAAACGGGTAAAGCCTCTCTAACACAGGTAAGTAATTAAAATTTATTTTAATTAATTTAAACTGTGAGGGTTAAAAAGGGCTATAACAAGATGTTTTGTTTGGATATATCTGCAAATTATAAAAAATACAACTTATGTTTAATTTAAAAGTTATGATATTCATATAAAAGAGAAATTAAGATAAAACCTTTGTTTGATAAAAAATAATGATGATGTTTTAAGAGATTTTTGGCGGGCGTTGGAAAGGGTTAGTGGTTAAGGGATATGCAATTGTAAGTATTACACAGATAATCAAATACTTAGGTCCAGGTGCAAAGCGAGGATATAGACTTGTGCGTCTTCCGAGGCAATGTTTCACCTGTGATCCTGTATAAGGGTTACAGTGCTTTGTCACAATTGTAGGGTTATTGCGTTGAAAAGTTGTTGAAGAACAAGTTGTTAATATGATTGAAAGGGGTGAAATGGAGTCATGCGTTAAGTAGAATTGTTGTAGCGACAGTAGGTGATCTGACTTGACTTAAAATCAAAGGTTGATTGTGGTCCGCTAGAGCTAAAAAATTGAGTTGTGGACGCTTTGTGTTTGCGTGGGTGATTATGCTCTAGGGATGATTGTAGTAAACTTTTGAAACGTGTTCAAGGCCAGAAGTTGGGATTTTTAATTCTGGGGAACTTTGATCAAATAGTTTGTTGAAATTATGAAATCAAAAAATTGTCAAGCAGTACTATCGTTTTTCTACGTTGATGTGAAGCAATGACTAAGAAGATAGTAAAGTACACTGAAGTGGTTAGATAAATAGATTGTTGTATCATTGTGGTTGAATAAAGTTTAAGTGGATAAAATCAAACAATCAATATAAAAAGTAATAATAATGAAGAATTAAAGTGATTTTTGACAACAATTATATCTTTTGTAATACTAAAATAATTTTATGAAAAATAAAATTGATTATTTCATATATAATGTTGGATTAAAAGCTAGTGATTATATAATTGAAAGGCAAAAAATAAAAAATAAAAAATAAAATATTTTATACAAAAAAAACAGAATATAAGTAAAGATTGTGATCTCAATTTAACATGTAAAATGTTTGATATGTAGAAAAAAATAGAGATTTACACAGGATTAAAATATCAAAATGTTCAATTTAAGGTAGGTCTTGTTCAAATTCAAATATCTAAATGTTTAAAAGTTGGGTTAAGATATCGACTGTATAAAAATGTGTGGAATTAAAAGGAATGCGGGACATGGGGATGGAAGGACTGGGGGCCTCTGGGGGGAAGAGTGGCGATAGATTTAGGTGACGCGGCATGGTGTCTCGAGAGTATGTTAACTAGTGTCCATTTTTATGCTTATTTTGGGTAAGAGAGCGTGCTATCTCTCTAGTTCTAGTTATTTCGGGGTATGGATTAAGATGAATTATTAGATCTGTGTGGATAACATTGAACATTAAATAGGTGGGTGGAAAATTTGTGACAGAATGGGGTGTGTTATTAGAAATTTGCGGATTTTTTCTGAGGTAAAAGCGGGCGCTCTGTCAGATAACAGACATTTTGGAAATCCTTGTTGTAGTACAGTTTTGAGAGTTTGAATGTACGTTAGGGTACTGGCTTACTGGTTAAACTCCCTTTGAGAGTGGTGAAAGCTTGTTGGTAGTTTTATGGTGTATTTGAAAGAGGTAGTTTTCTCGGTTTTCGTAAGTGCTGTGTATCGACATTGTTGCGGAAAAAAAAATGTTATTCAATGATGTCAGGTTTAGATGTGGGTAAAAGTGCGACTTTCGACGTGGACACGCATGTGGGTGAGAAGTGTCACAGGCATGAATGCGTCTTTGTGGCCTTTTAAGTGAGAAAAATTGTTGTGATGCGCTGTGTGACACGAGTGAGTGAATTGAATGGAAAGGTGTCACGTGAAGTCTTTGTTTTTGGTACAGCATCTAACTTGTTTCATCATGAACAACAAATTTACTAGTCATGAGTGGTGGTTGTACAAAACACATCGAGATATCTTGGTTGTTAGTGGATGTGGCACGTTTAGTGGCGACGGAGCTTGTGTTGCTCGAATTCGATTTGTTGCTAAGTCGCGCGCTAATAGATGGTGGCCAATTGTAGAAAGTGATGGGAAGTGTGTTGTAGTTTGTTGAGAGAGATGTGTGAATAATTAATAATTATGCATGTAAAAGGAAAGGACGAGGGAGTGAAACTATGTTGGGATTTAATGATTGTAATAGTTTTGGAAGACTGTGACTTAATTTAGCTACTGACGTGGTAGTTGATGGGATTTTTATTTTTAACTTTTTTGGGGAAAGATAGTTACTTTTTTAGTTGTGATTTTGAAGATATTGTATCTTTCGATTTTTTGCAATTTAAAAAAAAATGCGTTTCACCTATGTTTATTAAAATTTGAATATATTTTTTAAATCGTTGATTATGGTAGTGCAAATATTATCCTTGTAAAAGGGGTAATGGCGTTATAGTGACTTATAAATTGAATGGGGCGTTTATATAAAATATTGAACATAAAAATGATTTTTGCAAAGTTTTGAGCATTTGATTAAAAAATTGGTGTTTTGGTATAAAAATAAGATATTAAGAAAGACACACAAATAAGTTTAGAATTATGATTCGAGTAATTTAAAAAAAAATAATGATTTTTTAAAAATGTAAAATTTAAAGTAATGATTTAAAATTTATAGGTTGCTTAAAATGAGGTAAAAATTGATAAATGAGGGTGTAAAAGATTTAAAATTTGAATTTAAATGATATAAAAATGGTAAAAATTGATTTGAAAATGATTTCAGTGAAAATAAACATTAAACTTATGGAAAATCAAGTTGTGAGCATGAGGAGAAAGTTTTTAAAAACTCACAGTTTTGAGGATTGTTCAGTCAGGAGACTTGGTCTTTAGTTGTCGTCCTACTGATGACGTGGAAGACGCTCCGAGTAGAGCTTGTAGAAGTTTGTAACTTCTGTTTGGTGACGGCAGCATGTCGCCTGGAAGATTGGTGCGTTGTAAGGCCGAAGGGGGAAAGTCTCACCGGCTTATTTTGCGGGATTTTCGGCTGTGTCGTTGAAGTGTTGACAGCTTGCTCCTGATATATAGTCTCTTGTTGGCGGGGAGATTGCTTGATCGTTTCGTTGGACTGGCGGGTTGTTCCTCCATCTTGGCTCTTTCTCTCTTTTCTATCTGGACAGGCTTCTTACCTTCTTCACTGTGGTGTCCTTCGTTTGAATTATCCTGTCGACTCTCTGTAATAAGTTGAGGTCTGGTAGCCTCTTGTAGAATCCTGTCGACTCTCGCTATAAGCTGTGGTAACCGGTGGTCAAACCTGTAGTAGCCGAGAGGGACAGTCAGAGCGTGGAGAGTTTTCCAGTACCTCTCTGCACTTTGGAAGACCTTTAACAGTTTTCACAGAGTACAGGCAGTCGTGGTCGAGGCAGAGTGGAAAGCTTGGGAACCACACACACAAAACGAAGAGACACAGCTGAAGTAGGAAAGTTCCATGAACAGATAGGAGTTGAGCTAAGCAAGATGGAGATATAGAGTTCTTACTGTTTTACATGGCGATGATGTGGACCTGGCTACAAGCGACAAGGGCTTGCGCCGACGGTGAAGAGACTAACTGCGGACTAACTATGGTCGGCTAAAACCGAGGTGTTTATATACCATTCCCGAGGAGGGGGGTTGGAGATGTCTGAGAATGTGAACTTTGAACGTCTGCACCCTTTGACCTTGATGGCAACGACTGCTGAATTCCTTTTCAGGGTTGTTGGATTTCTCTCTCGATTTTAGACGTTTTTTGAACTTATTAATCTTGCTTTAACTCAGCTCTTAATCTATTACATAGTTTTATTTATTTGTCTTCAATTTGTACAAAGTACATTACATATGGTGATGCAATGACACAGATTAATCATGCGTATAATTATTTATAGATGTGTTTCTATATACAACATGACAATCTTGTTATAAGTAATTATACAATATAGGGTTGTTGGTTTAAATTACCATATATATATATTATATAGGCTCATCAGTGGTGAACACTCCTGGCAGTTTCGCCATTTTAATCCTCAGACCGTTTCACTATTGTATATATACTCAGCATTGCTTATGTAATAAAGTAAATTGGTGTTTTGAAAGACTGTGTGTGTAGAAATATATATCTTAATTTGATATTTTATGCAGCGAGGAATTTCTTTTCACAAAATCATAGTATTTATTTTATTTCAGTTTAAGGGATGTAGAAATATTTATTAAATATATAAGACGCTAAAATGAGGTGATTTTCAATATGTTGTTTAACAAGTTTTTTTATGATTTTTCGCAATACAACAAACAGTAGCAAGCCCTGAGTAAGTCCAGGTCAGCTGTAGCCACCTTTGACCAGTTCTTTTTGTGGAGTTGAGGCTCTATCTTTCTTCAATGGACTACATCAAGGCACTGGGGGAAATATTCGGAAAATCATCGGTATTACAAATAATGAAGATGTCATATCAGCTTCTGTTCGGGGGTTTTGGCTAATTCTGGCATAGCGCCTAGTTGAAGAGAGCCTCACCATATGGACCATCTTTCTGAAGTCCTTTCTTTATAGGAAATGGGCGGAGAAGTCAGCGAATAGGAACATCCCAATTTCTATAAGTGATGAAGACGTCTTAACGGCACTGCGGCCCTACTTCAAGGTGGTTTCTCTGAAACCTGAGGTCGTACTTTAGACGGATACACATGGACTATTGGCAGCAGGGAAACCTTTGTTCTTCTAAATGAAGGCTTTAGGCTCAAAGAGTTCCTTGATAAGTTGGTGATCATCTCTGAAGAATATTTTGTACACATTTGTTTATTTCGTGTGTCTTCAAAATAAATCACCCTGTATCAAATATCCTTCAGAGTTAAAGCTTTAATCCCGATATACATGCTAAAAGGTACAACTTCCTTAAGTTTGTTTATGAATGTGTATTTTATAATATTAATATGTTATCATAATATAAAGTTCGCCCTTTAAATAAATATTGCCACAATTCATTTAGTTTTCTTCACTATAAGACATAATGGTGGTGATAAATAATGAGCCGAAACATCAATTTTGGGAAATTCAGAGAAATTTCCAACCTGTATACCATGGCTTTGGATAGGACCCTAATAAGTACAGAGAAAGCTTCAATTTCATAACATAAAAAGGAGTTATGAAAGTCTTTAAATTTTACACAATATTTTTTAGCATATTTACATCATTTCAATTTAATTTGGAAATTTTAAAAATTCATATAATGATACTAAATTGGTCAAGAAGATATTTTCATAAAATTAAGCTAGCTATATCACCTATTGGAATTGACACAAAAATTGTAATATCTATTGTCTGTCTCTTCAAACTAGCAGATATGACTCGTGATAAAATGACACCAAAACAGCTTTGTCAAAGTCAAAACTCCTTATTTAGAGCCCATGGTTTGATGTTAAGGACATCCTCATTTCAGAGCAAACTTAGATTTATTTTTCATATTTATATAAGGCAAGTATGAAATCCTAAGAATTTAGCAATAGGCGGTCATCTGTTGAAGGGTTTCTTAAGGTATTCTAAAACGATTTGGAAAAGAAAATAATAAATTAATCTAAAATATGTGTGTAAAAGGCTACTTTTCCTGTTATCAAATCTTTAAAATGTTCAATTATATACAAAGAGTATTGTTAGTATTATAGTAAGATGGGGTGTAATCTATGTTCACTATTATTTCTCCAACTGATGAATGAAATTTATAATAACCAGGTACACAGCATGGGTGAGTTTGAAAATTATTTATTGAATATGCATTTGATTTTTTCATTTTGAAGAATTGAAGACAAGCAATATATAATTTGTAGCAGACTGGCTAAAACCTATATAAAACACACAAGAAAAAATTAGTTGAAAGTAGTGGTGAGAGGAAGTAACTTACAGGTGTTGAAATATAATAGAAATAAATTAGAATGACATGGTATGCTTGTCGATATATATTAATGAATATTCCTTGAAACTGAAAATTATATCAGAAAAATATATTTCCAAAAAGGAAATATTTCAAAAAAATATTTTTAAAATAATAATGATATGCATTTAGGATATTTTATTTAGAAAATTATATTCATTCCATTTAGAAGTAAACGAAATTATTGAATTGCTAGTTTATAATTTAAAAGTTAGAACTCGTTTAATTGATAAATAGGTATCCATTTAGTCACACAAAGTTCATAAAATCTCTAAATTGTTAATTTAATAAATCAATTTGTTTGGGAATTAATAAAATATATTTCAAGACTGTGAGGTGTTTTTGTAATATAAAATTATTCAAAAAATATGGAATATAACTATATTCTCTTGATGAAACAAAAATAATCTATAAAATTATATTTATAAAAAGGCAATTAATAGTAAATCTCCATTAATACTAAAATCAATTTTAGTGAATAGATCGCTTATTGTCGATCACATGTTGTTTTGAACATAGGAACAGTTCTTCAGATGGTCTTGGATTAATTCAAATATAAAATATGATTAAGTTGACAACCTCATAAGCAGATGATCTTAATATAAATCAACTGTAAATTACCAGTAAGCACCATCTCAAAGCAGATGATTTTTATATAATTCAAATATAAAATTTAACATGGCAACCACCTCAAATCAGATGATCTTGGTATTATTCAACTCTAAATTAACTTTTGACAACCATCTCAAAGCAGATGATTTTGATAGTATGGAGATTATAATTCCATATTTTGGCAAACAATTCTGATAGGAGATGATTTTGGTATAGTTCAACTACAGAGAACAAATTGAAACCACCTCATTACAGATGGTTTTTGTTCAATTTACATATTTTTTCCACAACTTTGAAATTTTATATAAGATATGACCTTGACATTAATACCATAAATAAATATACTCTTAGTAGCTGATATTATTGATGATTTCATTCTGAAATGAAAAAATCTTTTCCATTTTCCCTCATTGGACTTAAACTTAGAAAATGTCATTTTATCAGGTTAACAGTTGTACATCTGTGACAATAATGATATATAATTCTACTTAAAAATTCTCTAACAGTAATGAGTTAATATGTCGGTTATTCTTTCCATCAAGGGCCTGCATTATCCTGAGAAATCATATTTTACAATTGGTTAGTGAAGGTTTTTAGCAACTACATAAATATATTTTTAGGGAAACAATCAAATGATTACAAAGCTTTAATTATGAAATTTATTTCAATTATAGACGTGTAGTCAACAAATATTGGTTCAATTATATTCGTAGTTTTCAGAAATGTATTTTACTTTGAACGATGTGATTATGAATCCAAGTCAGCCCCATAGCCCCATCCAGTGGACCAGTCTGTGGCCATCCCCTGAACCACATAGACCCAATGACCCAGCCTATGACCTAACCCGAGCCCCGCGATCCAGTAGCCCAGTCAGTGGCCAACCCTTCAGCCAGCCATTAAAACAACAACATGCCAAGTGCCAGCTCTACCTTATCTCGAGGTATACCCTACATTGGTTGTTGAGACTCTAAATCATTGAAAAGAGATTTAGTACTGAACAAATATAATTTTTAAAAAATAAATTTAAAATTACTCCCTGTCTGTAAAAAAATGTGAATTTATCATCATTACAAGCGACACAAATGGATAGAAGAACGAGCAAGAAAGAAAGCGAGAGAGTAGGTGAAAGATATTTGGAGTTTGAAAAAGAAGAGAAATTCAGAAATATATTCTGAATCAAAAAGGAATAATAAACTCCAATATCAAGAGTATATTGGAGTTCTAGAACAAAATTGAATAACAAACTCCAATATCAAGTTGTATTGGAGATCTGGACCAAAAAGAAAAAACAAACTCCAATATCAAGGTTATATTGGAGAACTGGCCCAAAAACGATTAACAAACACCAACATAAAGAGTATATTGGAGATCTAGAACAAAATGGAATAACAAACTCCAATATCAAGAGTATATTGAAGATCTGGACCAAATAGGAAAAACAAACTCCAATATCAAAAGTATATTGGAGATCTAGATCAAAAAGGAATTACAAACCCCAATATCAAAAGTATATTGGACCCCTGGACCAAAAAGGAATAACAAACCCCAATTTCAAGAGTATATTGGAGATCTGGACCAAAAAGGAATAACAAACACTAACATCAAGAGTATTTTAAAGATCTAGACCAAAAAGGAATAACAAACTCCAATATAAAGATTATATTAATTATATTGGAGATCTAGACCAAAAAGGAATAACAAACTCCAATATCAAGAGTATATTGGAGATCTAGAACAAAATTGAATAACAAACTCCAATATCAAGTTGTATTGGAGATCTGGACCAAAAAGAAAAAAACAAACTCCAATATCAAGGTTATATTGGAGATCTGGCCCAAAAACGATTATCAAACACCAACATAAAGAGTATATTGGAGATCTAGAACAAAATGGAATAACAAACTCCAATATCAAGAGTATATTGAAGATCTGGACCAAATAGGAAAAACAACTAAATATCAAAAGTATATTGGAGATCTAGATCAAAAAGGAATTACAACCCCCAATATCAAAAGTATATTGGAGACCTGGACCAAAAAGGAATAACAAACCCCAATTTCAAGAGTATATTGGAGATCTGGACCAAAAAGGAATAACAAACACTAACATCAAGAGTATTTTAAAGATCTAGACCAAAAAGGAATAACAAACTCCAATATAAAGATTATATTGGAGATCTAGACCAAAAAGGAATAACAAACTCCAATATCAAAAGTATATTGGAGATCTGGACCAAATAGAAATATCAAACCCCAATATCAAGAGTATATTGGAGATCTGGACCAAATAGAAATACCAAACTCCAATATCAAGAGTATATTGGAGATCTGGACCCTAAAAAGGAATAACAAACTCCAATATCAAAATCATATTGGAGAACAGAACCAAAGAGAAAAAACAAACTCCAATATCAATAGTATTTTGAAGATCTAGACCAAAAAGGAATAACAAACTCCAATATCAAGAGTATATTGGAGATCTAGAACAAAAAGGAATAACAAACTCCAATATCAAAATTATATTGGAGAGCTGGACCAAATAGAAATAACAAACCCCAATATCAAGAGTATATTGGAGATCTGGACCAAAAAGGAATAACAAACTCCAATATCAAAAGCATATTGGAGATCAGAACCAAAAAGGAATAACAAACCCCAATAACAAAAGTATATTGGGGATCTGGACCAAAAAGGAATAATAAACTCCAATATCAAGAGTATATTGGAGATCTGGATTTCAAAAAGGAATAACAAACCCCAATAACAAATGTATATTGGGGATCAAATAAATTTGGAAAAATAATGATGATAGATTCTCATTTTAAGAACTGTTATTGAATTAATTATATCTCTATATAGTTAAATTAATATTTAGAAGGTTTCAAAAAGAAACAATATTAAGAATAAATGCATTTTATTGAATATTTATTTTTCAAAAAAAAAAAATTAAATATGATAAATTTTTGTGTGTAATCTAATATAAAATATGTTGTTACCAAAATAATTATTGAAAAATAAATTATTTTATTACCATTTTATTCCACAGAATAACATCGATAGAAAAGTTAGAAATAGATAATATAGATACAGGGAGATAGATTGTTCAAAATGTCTTCATTAAAGAGGCGGAATAAGTGATCTTCTTTTGAAGTCGAAACCGATGAGAATGGCCAGTTGATCCCTAGAAACATTTTGGGGGAAGGGAGGAAGCAAACACATCCTGGAATGGTTGAGGGTACGGGAACTCCATAAGCTGTTTTTCAGCGATTTATCGCATAGTTGGCACACGTTGATGCAGATTGTTCAGGATGTCGTGGTATGTAGTTCCCCGAAGAATAACCGAGGCGTAGGACGGCCCAGGAGTCGAAGCGGAGGGGAGACAAATGAAGGGAATATCCCAGCATGCCCCTCAGCTTTGATGAATATATTTGTTGGAAAAGCTGAACCCGCGAACTGGCTGTGGATGTGTGTGAGGGTCGTTGTTGAAATTCGCAAGACGACGTTTTTTACCTCGTGCACAAGCCGTTAGTTGGTGACCTGTAGTAGACGCTAGCAGAGGTTCCAGGAGCGCAGCACGCGTTGAACATTCTAAGACAGGAACATTTTAAGTGAAGGCTCCGACAACTAACTTGAGGGCGCGCAAGGAAGCCAGCGGGTCTGGTTACCAGACAAGACTGTTGTCATCTGGCAGACGAGTAGAAATAAAAATGACGAGGAGGAGTACCAGGTTGTTCAGATCAACGATACTGTTCACCTTCGAAAGGCTTAAAAGGCTCCTCTCCTTTCCGAAGTGGAGTATATGTCTTGGACGTCTGTCAATAGTAACTTTGCGTTCTTTTCTTATGGTGTGAAGAGCGGTTTTGTTGTATCATCTATAGGGACATGGTCATCTTGGAGGGAACTCTTGGCTTGACTAGGGGGTGAAATTCTGGAGCCAGCCTCAGAAAATATAGATCATAGCTGCCATGGTCTCAAGGTTTTCTCGGCGATTTACATTTGTTTTCCCTAATCTACCCAGCATCTACCACCAAAATGTAACGTATAAATTGGGATAGACTACTTCACAATTACACGGGTCACAAGATTCACATACACAAAGGTTAAGGAATTGTCAGCAATATGTATATTATGGAGAATCTATTTGTGTAGCTGAGTAAATAATTAAAATCATAAATGAATATATTCAATCTTTTTATATTTTATTTTAAACGTTTCAGCCACTTGCCCTCTTTAGAAAAACTCTATTCTCTATTTTGTGTCAAAATTCATTCAAAATTCAATATATTTATATAAAAAGCCTACCTAGATTTGTTTAAGAAAAAAACATTTTTTTTCTTTAACATATCGAGGTGTACGCTCTCTTCATATAAATATATTTGCTATTGTTTTTAAAATAGAGCAATCCATATATAAATATTTAAATAAAAAGGCAAATATTTAGATATGATATATGCCTTTTTAATTAAATATTTGCAATTGTGTTTACTTTGTATTTAAATTATGAGTGGACTGATATTTTAAAGAGCGTGGAGCGTGTACTCCATACTCAAAGAATAATAAAAAAAAAGAATAAAAATAATGAAAAAAATATAAAATACCTGGGAAGAGGGGTGAAATATAAAAGTGGTTTGAAACGCTGGAAAAATATAAAAAGGTTGAAGATATTCATTTATATTTAAATGGAATATACAGGTTGGACCATAAGCCCTGAAAACCCTTTTTCGATTAAAAATTAAAAGGCAAACTAGAATAAAAACTAAAATTATTTAAATCTAGTTTGCCTTCCAATTTTTAACAAAAATAAAGGTTTCAGAACTTACTGTCCAATCTGGAATCAATTGGAACCTCTAAAATTAGTTTAATTTATATAGGGATAAAATTAAATCAAAAAAAAGGTTTAACACTCAAATTTGTTCAGTACTTCATTAGGTATATTTATTCAGAGTCCCATCGTAAATGTTGGGATACCACAAGATAAAGTAGAGCAAGCAGTTGACATGCTGTTGATGGAAATCATGGCCAGCTTAGAGTCAGCACACATCCCAGTCCACCGAATCAATAGGGCCCAGGGAAAGGTCACAAGCCAGGGCAAAGGATCTATGGGTTCAAGGGGGAGGCCACAGACTAGTCCTCTGAGGCTATGGGACTAAATTTCTCTTTAGGAGCCGTGGAATCGTAATTATAGACAAATTATCAGCAAAGAATTTTCACAAAGAGGCTTCAGGCGCTATCTGTCCAGGAAGGGAGTCGCGAGAGAGGTGGTATACAACCCCACCCCCCTCCTGGAGGGCTCCCACACACGCCCTTCCAGAGTGGAGACCACACCCTCAAAAAGGAGAGTTTCTAAGCATCCTATTCTACTGACTCCCCCTGCTCTCCCTTCCTGGTCATCACATGGGATTTCAACATTATCCATTGATAGCAGTTCGAGCTGAATGGGCTCTTTGAACTTGGTAATATTTGCACCACATTTCCACAGTCATCACAATACTGCTGCACAGTGTAACTAGTATTTTTGTACCTCTTCCCTCAATATGAAAAGTATAGGTGTAACATGAAGCGTAGCGCACAAGGTCCACCAAATGACGCCAAAATAATAAGGATTCTTCAAAACGATTTTTGGGGCCATATAAGTCAAAGGGCCACAACAACAGCTTGTATTTTTGTCATGGTTTGATGTATAACTTACACAAACAATATTATACCAGTGTTATGTGGTCATCAAATTCAAAAGGATAATTTAAAATTTCATATTCTCATGAATTAATATGGGGATTCAAAGATAAAGTAATACTAAAGATATTTCAATAATGTTAATCTTGCCTTTCTTCATAATTTTCCCCATTCATTCATATAATTGTGGAAAGTGAATCCTTCAAAAATCCATTGATACAATGTAAAATTATATCTAGGCTCATCAGAAAAGTAAAAACTTTAGTAATTTGAGGTATTCCTCTCTCAGTTTAGATATCTTCGAAATATTTATTATTAGCATGGAATACATGACTAAACCAAAATCTGGCAATTGTGAGATTCCTTTCAAGAAGGTCAATTTCAAGCACCATATTGAGGAAGTTGGAATTATGAAAGGTAAGTTCTGTATTACCGCAGTTAGGCAAGCTTCCTCTTCTGGAGCAGCACTTTCACTTTGAGGTGAAGATCAGGAGCAGTCAACCTAAAATCAAAACGAGTTTTTAGAAGGGGACATTTATAAATAATATTCACTCAATACACATATAATAAAAGGTTGTAGGATTGTGTGAAGCTATTTGTAATAACTGTATGCACATATAGCAAAATTAATAATCTATTGTGTCTGTAGATTGTATAGTAGCAAAGGTTATGAGATTACGAAATTATAATTTACCACAGAGAATGAAACCCATATATATAATTCTATCTAAATGGCTCAAACAACGCTCAGGTTATCTTCAAGTGAATGTTTTTCACAGAATAGACAAAAGGTTTAC
Source organism: Cordylochernes scorpioides (assembly GCA_030710605.1). NCBI lineage: Eukaryota > Metazoa > Arthropoda > Arachnida > Pseudoscorpiones > Chernetidae > Cordylochernes > Cordylochernes scorpioides. The sequence continues at coordinate 114,050,862 of CP092866.1, read as the reverse complement.
TAAAGAAAAGGTTTAAAATTTTTAAAAAAATGCAGTTTTCAAGCTAATCCTTTATTTCACGATTACCACAAGGAATTCTTGAAATCTTCAGAAAGTGACAAAGATATGTTTATTTGTCAAAGTAGCTAGGCTAATTATATGGCCGAAATATTGATGAAAATTTAGTTGTGAGAGGATATTGATTTTTAAAAGAAAGATTTATTGTTTATTCATGTAGAAAACTAGGATAGGTGAAAAAACCACAATACCTTAATAAAAGGTTTTGAGCCTAACTAAATGAGATATTTGACTATTACCTTCAAAATATCAATGTATTACTATGAAATTTTCATATAAATTCAATTTGACACTATATTGGCATTATTTTTTAAAAATATATTTCTTCAAATGATCAGTCGAACAATATAAACATTTTATTTAAAAAAATCATCTAAGCATTTCCTGTCTGCTGTCAATTCTGTTTATATAGGGTAAATTATATCTTAGGAGATGTCTCATAGTTCAAGATAACTTTGCCAACCACGTTGTCCATCCCAATTGTTCAAGCTACTTATGGAGGAACATTACTCACATGTGGGCTGGACCTGCTTAATCTTGAAGGAAATCACAGCCTCCTTGGTCTCGGAGTGATTCAGATTATGGCATCTTCTCTTTTACTGGAGTTTACCGCAGTAGGAACATTGCAGTGACACAGAATTCAGAATTTCACAGCACCCTGCACCACATAGAACAAGTATGTTAGATTAATGTCAAAATCTATTGATTATTTCTAAAGCGTAAATTAGAAACTACTATACTGATAGGGCTGTTTTGTCCTAATTTTATCAATTGAAATCACGATTACTAATAAGAATGAGCATAATACAATTATAATGAACAAGATTTGATAACTCAAAATACGTTTGGCAAACTTTCACCGCGGATATATTTGGCAAAGCCAGGTCCTTCTGCTAGCATATATAAACTAAATTATTATCATCCGGTCTATGAATGGGTCTAAAGGTATACAGCCAGCTCTGAGATTTTCCACAGTTTTACTTTAAATTAAATAACAAAATTAAAATACCATCACATGTAGAAATTGAGGAAAATAATTTAAAAATGAAACGACAAAAATTTAGTGCAAAAACAAATAAAACATCTGAAATACCTGATATTGTTGGTTAGAAATATAAAAATATCAAGATGGGGAATAATATATTTATAAATAAATTTTATTGCATTAAGGACAGTAGATTTCATTTATTTGTGAAAAGAAATATTCACGTCTTAATGTCTTCATTTGTTATATATAGATGGCGCGTTATTGCTTTGTATTAAATAATGCTTAACTTGTCCTTTTTGTTTGCTGAAGAGTATTGCTCGATGCAAATATTTAAATGTAATTCTACTATCCTAAAGGCTAATGTCCATAGTTTGTCTAAATAACATTTCTGATATTCCACCTTTCAGTCTAGAATATAAAGGCAGAATGATCCAAAACAGTATTAGAGCTATAAAAAAGTGGCCTAGTAGAATAAACTGGCAAAACCGCTGGGAGGGTTCACCACTGATGAGCCAAACCTCTAAATTATTTTCATCGCAGTAAAGACAGAAGAATCTTTTATTTTATTTGTGAAGAGGAACATTCGCGTCATTTAATGTCTTCATTTGTTAATTATAGATGGCGCGTTTTACATTGCTTTGTATGGAATAATTTGTTACAATTGCCAAAAGAGCCAATCAGTTTATTGTCATTTAACCTCATACAACTAATCAGAGCGCGAATAAAATGATGCCACATTAATAGGCCGTGAGGTAAATATTCTTGTATAATTATGTTCTAAAAAAAGACACCTCTACCTTAAAATATATGTATTTGGTGCCATTTAAAAAAATTTGGAACAAGCACACCCATTCCGTTGACTCATGACTCAAAAAGGTATTCCTAGCTGATATATAAAAACTTCTATATAAGAAGATGTATTTATTGAATATAATAGGAAAAAAAAGGTTTGTGTGAAAAATAATGCTTTCAGAGATTTCAATCTCTCTCTATATAAATATATAACCAACAATAAACAATTAATTATAAACTAAACTAAAATGAGACTGTATAGAAATTCTTTACATATTGAATATAACTCAATGTGAAATTAAAAAAGCTTTGAAACTTTATAGCGAGTATCTTCATAAAAAATATAATTTTAATGTCTTCCTTTGTCGCTTTTATTTATAGCCATGAAAATCTATTTTATAATAGTAGCTAAAAGTGTGAATTTCTTATGTTTAGCGAATCTTCTGATGTAAGTCTTTTAATAAAACATTTTGAATCTATTATTTGGCTGATATGTCTTACATAAATATATTTTGTTCTTTTCTGTTTATATAAACAAATGCATTAACTTTTGCAATGAATGAATTAGTTTCTACTTTCTCATTCACGATTATAATGCTATTATTTTGAGGTTCTATTTTATTAGATGTCTGAACATTTATTTATATTCAATTAAACATGGAGGCAATAGTAATTATTTAGTACTATGATGATTAGAATTTCTTTCCCATTTATTTCTACCTTTCTTTTTGAAAAATGATTATTCTTAACTTTTTAAAAATATATTTTCAGCCCTAAATTATTTATTATTTTACCAATTTCTTGTATTTTCATTCGTTTGCTCTCTTGCTTTATATTACTTTCTGTTATTTAACAGATTTCTTCTGATTATTTTACACTTTTATCTTTTCATATAGTCTTTATTTTTATTTGTGAAAGGTTTTATTTCCAACTTTTGTTCATTAAATTTCTGCATATATTTATATTTAACATACATGCGGATAGAAATTCACATTGATGTCTGATATTTTATGAACAATCATTGTTATCTGATTGAGCCTAGGTGCAAATTTTCAGGCTTTTAAGATGTGGTCTGACAGTATGTTAAAATATGAATACAAAATTTGTTTTCACCCAAATCCATTTTAAAAGAATTTTAGTCTCTTATAAGATTCTCTCTTTAGAGAATTAAAAATTAACAGATTAAAATAAAATAAGTGGTGAAAGATCAAAATATTGGTTTATACACAAAATAATACTCAATTCGTTATTTAAACCAATGTTTTTATTTACATATTTGAATATTTACAAACACAAATATAATCCTTATATCTATAAAAATGAAATCTGAAATCGATGTTTGTTATCGCGTTGCGCAAAATCTATAGAATCAATCATTATGAAATTTCGCATATAGGTAGCTGAAGACTACGTTTAACATATAGGCTATTATAAAAACTAAAAAAGTTAATGTGCTTTTTTAGAAAATGTAAAACCAAAAAGCGTTAGTTCCAGCCTTTTACCGCTTGGCGCAGCACTGGTCGCGACGATAAATGAATTTGATTGGTTAATATTTTTACACGTAGTTTGTTTACACGATGAATGTTAGTTTTTTTACACGATGCACCCAATATGAACATAGCATCTGCAAACATTTCAAAAACAAGGATTTGTCAAGCAGGTGTTATAACCAGTTTCCATTCATTGAATGGCTAGAACACATGGATATGAAACCTAAGTTTGATTCTATGTGTGATTTTGATAATATTGATGGCCTTAGCAATAGCGTACCATTCGGGCCGCTTATACTTCACTCAAAGTATGTGGCCAAAGAGCTGAAAGTGGCCCAGGTGTGTAAGACGGGCAAGAGCTAGGAATTTTAAAAGGTAAAATTATCCAATCGCTGTGAAACTTTGGGAATTTATTTACTATACTACTGGAAAGGGTTCTGGTTTGAATTTGATTTGAAATAAATATTCGTTGCAATTTTATTTGCAAATGTTCAACTTTGACTCGTAAGCAGCGCCTCTCGCGGCATCTGGTGAAATTACATATATACATTGTAAAAATGTTAAAATGTGTTCCAAGTATAATAAATTTATTATTCAATTCGAGGATTTATTAATATAATATACCAATGACGTTGTAAAAAAATTTGGCATATCAAAATTAATATATATTTAAAGAAAATATCTTATTTAAAATTTAATAAATGTTTAAAAAAAAATATGTTTCAAAAATATATTTAAACGCATATAACAATATTTGTATATTCATATTTATATACGTTTATATATCTATATATAGGTGGATTGGATGTTTTCTAGAATCGTTTTAACATTTGTTAAAATTATTCTAGAAAACATGTTTGTCGGCTATGCACGCCCTCAATATGTAACTAATCTCGCTGAAATTTGAACAGGACAGAGAGTTAAATCTGGAAGAGTTTTTGGTCGCACTTTTAACCAAGAAAAATTATAATTAACCAAGTACCAAGGAACAATATTTTTTAGCAGAAATGATGATGACAACATTGCTGTATCAGGCTTGATTGACACAAACAAAATTCTTTAGGGGAATATTCACTAAAGCAGACCACGGGCGAAGCCAGATAATATTTTTTAGTTGGCAGAAACAAATTCTACCAGCGAAACATTTACTCGAGCAGAAGACACACGAAGCCAAGTCATCTCTATATATAAAATATCGTTTCTCGGCCTTTTGGCTAAGATCATGTGGTATATATATGGATATTTTTATTTATATATATATTTTTAAAAATCTATTCAGCAGAGAGAGTGAATGTGTTTGCTCGAAAAATATATTTATATATTATATAAATATATAATGTAACGAATATTATTATCATTATTATCATAATATTCTGTGTGTGTTCCAGAATATTATTATCAATAATATTCGTTAGGCAAACTTTCACTCGGATAAACCCCAGGCGAAGCCGGGTACACATCCGCTAGTAGCTTATATTTACAAATACTAATATGGTGATATATAATATTTTCAAAGGTTGAAGAGAGAAAAGGGAATTTCAATAAATTACATACAAAATATTTGATGAATAAACATTTAATATTTTAAAATATTTTTTATTTTAATTCAAAATATATAATTAATGATAAAAATAAAGAGAATATAATATGGAAGAAGGAATTTAATAGAAGTTATATAATTTAGAAAAATAATTGTAATCAAACAAGGTAGCAAGTGTTAAGAAGTATAATGATACTTTCAGAAATAGACAGATACAAAATACTCTCAGAAATATATCAATACTCATGGATATAAATTATTACATTTATTTTTCAGGTGTGAATATGCAAATACATTATATATACATCTTCAGAAATAAATGAATACATAACCTTTAGAACTAGATAAACAAAATACCTTTCATTAAATAGCAAATACAATACTTCCTCTCTCTCCTGAAAAAAAATATATATTGTACAATATTGTCAGAAAAAGATAAGCAAAATATATCATTTCAGTATAATAGCAAATATATAATAGCAAATACTGAAATGATATATACAATACCTAAGAATGCATTATTTTCAGAGAACTCTCTCTTTCTCTATGAATACATACCTCCAGAAATAGACGGAAAAAGATTTCAGAATCAGATAATTACAATATCTAAAGAAATATATAAATGCATTACTTGTATAAATAGACAAAAATTAAGATATAGACAAATACAGCCATTAATATAATATTAATACAATGTTTCATAAAAAAACAACCAAATACTTTTAGATATAGACAAATACAGCCATTAATATAATATTAATACAATGTTTCATAAAAAACAACCAAATACTTTTAGATATAGATATACAGCCATTAATATAATATTAATACAATGTTTCATAAAAAAACAACCAAATACTTTTAGAAATAGACAAATACAATACTTTCAGATGTAAACAAATATAATTTTTTCAGATATGGACAAATACAATACCCTCAGGTTAAAAACAAATATACAATACTCTCAGATATAAGCAAATACAATACTTTCAGATATAAAATATTGTACAAACTTTCATATATACATGGATACAATACTTCAAATAATATACAAATTCTTTTACTTTTGGAAATAACAATTATATTTCCTTTAGAATTAGATATATAGAATGCTCAGAAAAATAGAGAAATATTTTATTTTTGGAAATACATTAATCAAAGAAATCATACACATATCTCCATACGTAAATGAAGATGAATAATATATTCTTTATAGAATACAGACTTGGGATAATTTTTTTAATATGTTCACAGGATTTATATTTATGGAATATTTTTATGTACAGGCTCTATAAATATCTATTCATTGTATTGTGTGTTTGCTATTTATATAGTGTATTATATTTATATTATCTTGTTGTGTGTGTGGACAATATTGCGTCGTCTTTTCTATCTATTGTTTCTAATTATTTATAATTTTTACAGGAAGAAATCATTCTGACGTCATATGCATTTTTGTTCGAACATACTGTCCATTTTTACATTGGATTCTTCCAAATACATCTTCGATTTTCAATTGATCTGGTCTCGATAAGAGATTTTAAAATTATACAGAAATCGTTCAAAAAATTATTCAGAATCTCTTTTTAGAGAAAATTGAATTATATTCATTTATATTAATTATTCAAATTGAATTTTGCTTTTTGGAATTAAAATTTCCTATCTCATTTTGCTATGCAATTTGCATTATTTCAAAGTCTTGATGTCCGAATATATTGGAAGGCTGATTTACTTCTTATCGACGAACAACTAACCTGGCTTTATGATTTTGGTCATCGAGAAATCTGCTGCCGAGTTGGTCGATAGGTCGTCTTGATTGTTTGAAAATATCCATTGATTTGTTTTCTTTAGGAGCTATGACAATCACACCTTAATTCTGAACTCAGCTGACTTCAATGTTATAAAGTTATTAGAAAATATTTTGCTAAAATAAAAAATATCCACTAAAATTCGTAAGGTACTTGTGGAAAAAATATAAAAATATTGAAATTATGAAAATTGATGTAAAAGTGAAATTGTATTGAGATGGGGTGAGATATTAAGAAAAAGGCGTCTCTTGATCGTGCGACTAAAAATTGATGATTGCTTGTGCCATATTTCGGCAAAAAAATAATTAATAGTTGATTTTTAAATATTGCAGAATTTGACAAATACTTTTTCCTGATTTATAAAAGAAGTGGTTGATTTCTATTTTTTAATCAAGAGAGAAAATTGGCGAATTTTGGAACAATTTAAAAATCAACGTTCCGTTGATATTTATTATGACAAATGGTGCGATGAGCATCAAATTTTAGTAACACGATTAGAAGATGCCTTTTTCTTAATAATTAATAATACAATTTTACGCAAAAGAGAGAGAGAAGAGAGAGCACAATGCATAAAATCCTCAATTTTTTGGAAACATTTCTACAGAGAGTCCTAGAAGAGAAAATGTCCATAGTTCTTTCAAAAAGCTAATTTACTGTATTTTATAGCGAATGCTGGGTATATAGGAAAATCACTCAAATCCAATAGTAGAACCATCTGTATATTCATTTGGAGAAACTACTGGGAGGGTTAACCACTGATGATACATTAACTACCATTTCAATTTTCTTTTCATTGCAGCATATTTATACCATCATATACATATTAGAGTTACTTTGGGAGAAGATATGTAAAAAAATAATAATGTATATTTAGCTGATTTTGAAAATAAAGTATAGTTTAAAGAATGAGTCAGAACGGCAAACCTATACTGTATTATATAATACCATTAAGCATATTTTGAAAATTTATATATTTGATAATTGATTTGAGCATAAGAGGTTTTTTTTATATATTTTACATATAAATAAATCATTAAAACAATAATAAACATTAAGAGGAGCTACTTGTGTAAATTTCTTTATTACCGCAAGCTTTCGAACAAAACGTTCTTCAACGGGCGTGGATAGTAAAAACGTACTAACAAGGATATAATAGGATAAAAAAACTCCAGCACAGTTTCGGCCGTTACGTGTCATGGGCTAGGTCTACCCAATGTATCTTGTTTATAAGTTAAAAGGGAATTTTCTGGTGAACATTAATTTGAAATTGTCTGTTTTTACACAAGTCATCAATTCTGAAAATAATTCTTAATACTAGTGATTTTAAAACCACTCTTCCGCTCAATAGAACTAAGTATTCTTGTAGCAAAGCTAACACAATCTTAGTTAATCTTGCTGCTAAATATGGTGTTATAGGTAGCACAAGGCCAAGTATGGAATTGGCAGTGCTTTTATTGAGGAGTCCTAGTTATTGTAGTTCCCATTGAGAACCTGAACTGAAAACACATGTTCACATTTTTAACCAATATAAACTGAGGTGTGCTAAAGTTAAGGTTTATTGTTTATAAACTGATCATCCAATAAAAATTACAAAAATATTTTTTAAACTTTCATATATATTATAATGTTCAAAATATTCGATTTTCAGGATCTTCCTTCTTTGAATAAAGACGAATTGTATTTATTAAAATTCTGGGGTTGATTTTGTATTCAGAAGAAAAAGATTCATTTCTTTATTTTTCCTTCTATAAACTACTTATCTATAACTATTTTATGGACAGGTTTTTAAATATTTTAGAAATAAAGGATCTTTGGTTCATAAGCCTTGGGAAATCCTATAAACATTATAAATGCGAATTCTTAATTTAAAAAAAAAATATCCTCCTTTCTCCAGTTTCCTATGGACTTTAACTATTCTTGCTAAGTATTCCTTGTTCGAATCTATATATATAATTGCCTTATTCTGTCTGAAGCTCACGGATAGAATGCGCGCCCATTGGCTGCCGGAGAACACGTGTCCTCCCTGCCCCCCTCTAGACAACCCTGTTATCAGCTGTGTGATACATACACCTGTCTATAGCGGCCATTCTAGACAACCCTGTTATCAGCAGTGTGTTACATCCACCTGTCTATACAGACCACCCTGTCTATAGCGACCACTGACCACCCTGCCTATAGCGACCACTCTAGACAACCCTGTTATCAGCTGTGTGATACATACACCTGTCTATAGCGGCCACTCTAGACAACCCTGTTATCAGCTGTGTGATATATCCACCTGTCTATACAGGCCACCCTGTCTATAGCGGTCACTTTAGGCAACCCTGTTATCATCAGTGTGTTACATTCACCTGTCTATACAGACCACCCTGTCTATAGCGGTCACTTTAGGCAACCCTGTTATCAGCAGTGTGATACATACACCTGTCTATACAGACCACCCTGTCTATAGCGGCCACTCTAGACAACCCTGTTATCAGCTGTGTTATACATACACCAGTCTATACAGACCACCCTGTCTATAGCGACCACCCAAGACAACGTTTTTAAAATATATTCGCACTCGGGTAAAACCCGGGCGTTGCCCGGGCCATTCGTCTAGTCTTCATTTATATTTGTGTGTATATTGTTTTACATCAAGTTCACAGGTCAATAACTCAATTACGTACAATAAAATTCACCTATTGGCAAAAGGTTAAGGAAGTTAAAAGTCTTAGAAATCGCCTATCATCAGTTCTTTTTTTTTTTTTGGAGAAAGAGGCAAATTTGTTTCCTTTTGGTTATTTCGTGTGTCACCAATAAAGGTGACTGTATTATCTTTCAGAGTTATTGTCTGAATCCCGATATACATGCTAAAAGGTACCACATCCTTAAGTTTGTCTATGATTGTGTATGTAATAATATCAAAATATGTAATTATAATAAGAAGCTCTCCCTTTAAGTATTCATTAGAACAATGCATTTAGTTTATCACCCAATATAAAACGGTTGTGATGAATAATGAGCCACAAAATCAGTTTTGGCAAATTCAGACAGAATGTCTACCTGTATACCATGGCTTTGGCGCTAGAGCCCTAATCAGTGCATAGAAAGCTTCAATTTCATAACATAACAACAAAAATAGTAATAAAAGTGTTTGAATAAGACCAAAAATGTTTGAACAGGTGAATTTATGTTGTCAATTTTCAGGAAAAAAATACATTGTAAAATCTCCATTCGTAGAATACATTGTTTAAAACGAGATTTCCCCCTTTGGTCACATGGTCCATGGTCAAATACAAAGTTCCTAATTCCATGGCAGAGATAGCAATAACATGCTTAACATTAAGAACCCTTGATAAATAACTACCTTGGCCATTTATATTTATAATATTTCACATCACCTCAATTTAATTTGGATACATTAATAATTTCAAATATTGATAATATATTTGTCAAGATGATATTTTTTTAATAAAAATTAATTAGCTATATCACCTATTGATATTGACATAAAAATTGTAAACTCATTTGACTGTCTCTTCAAACTAGCAGATTTGCTCGTGACAAACCGACAGCACAACAGCTTTGTCAAATTCAAAACGCTTCATCTGGAATTCATGGTTTGATGGTAAGGTAATTGTCATTTCAGAGTTGATATAGATTTTTGGCATTTATAAGTCGACTATGAAATCCTAAGAATTTAACAAAAAGGCGGTCATCTGGTAAAAAGGTTTGTAAGGGTATTATATGACCATAATGGAAACCGATTTGAAAAAAATATGTATATTGAATTAAAATATGTGTGGGTGGAAGACTACTTTTCCTGTTATCAAATCTTCAAAATGTTCAAATATATACAAAGTGTATTGTGAGTATTATAGTAAGATGGGGTTGTCATCTATGTTCTCCTTTATTTCTCCAACTGATGAATGAAATTTATAATAACCAGTTACACAGCATGGGTGAGTTTCAAAATTATTTATTGGATATGCATTAGATTTTTTTTATTTTGAAGGATTGAAAGGAAGCAACATATAAGTTGGAGGTGTCTGGCTAAAACTTCTATAAAACACACAAGAAAAAGATTAGTTGAAAGTAGTGGTGAGAGGAAGTAACTTATAGGTGTTGAAATATAATAGAAAAAAATTAGATTTACATGGTATGCTTGTCGATATATATAATGAATATTTCTTGACACTGAAAATTTTATATCAAAATATTTATATCTTTTATAAAATATTTCACAAAATTATTTTTAAAATATTAATGCTAGCCATTTAGGATATTTTATTTAATATATTATATTAATTCCATTTAGAAGTAAACGAAATTATTGAATTGCTAGTTTATAATTTAAAAGTTAGAACTCGTTTAATTGATAAATAGGTATCCATTCAGTCAAAGTTCAGAAAATCTTCAAACTGTTAATTTAAATAAATCAATTATTTTGGGAATTAATAAAATATATTTCAAGACTGTGAGGTGTTTTTGTAATATAAAATTATTTAAGAAATATGAAATACAACTATATTCTCTATTTAAAACAAAAATAATTGAATGAATTATATTCATAAAAGGTGATTAATAGTAAACCTCTGTTGATGCTATAAAACAATTTTAGTGAATAGATCGCTTATTGTGGATAACATGTTGTTTTGAACATAGAAACAGTTCTTCAGATGGTCTTGGATTAATTCAAATATAAAATATGACTAAGTTGACCACCTCATAGCAGGTGATCTTGGTATAAATCAACCGTAAATTACCAGTAAGCAACCATCTCAAAGCAGATGATTTTTATATAATTCAAATATAAAATTCAACATGGCGACCACCTCAAATCAGATGATCTTGGTATAATTCGCTATAAATTAACATAAGACAACCATCTCGTATAACAGATGATTCTGGAATTATTGAAATTATAATTTCAACCGATAAACAACTCTGATAGAAGATAATTTTGGTATAGGTTAATTATAGAGAACAACTTGAAACCACCTCATTACAGATGGTCTTTATGTAATTTATCTTTTGAATCCCCAACTTGAATATTTTATATCAGATGATCCCTTGGCATACTTTAAATGTAAATTACCATAAATAAATAACCCCATCATAGATGATGTTAATGAAAATATTTGATTTATAAATGAAAATAACTTTTCCATTCTCTCTCATTTGATTTGAACTTAGGAAATGTCAGTTTCGTAGCTTAAAACAGTTGTACATCTATAACAATAATGATATTTAATTCTACATAAATATTCTTTCAAAATAATGAGCTCATATCTAGTTTATTATTTCCAACAAGGTTCTTTATCATCTTGAGGAATCATATTTTATACAATTGGTTAGTGAAAGGTTTTAGCAACTACACAAATATAATTTTAGCAAATTAATGTAATATTCACAAAGGTTTAAACAAGGGACATTATACCCTGTGATTGCGTGCCAACAAATAGTGGTTCAATTATATTTCTAGAGGTTAAAAATGTATTTTATTTTGAGGATGGAATTATGAATCTAAGTCAGCCCCATAGCCCCATCCAGTGGACCAGTCTGTGGCCATCCCCTGAACCACATAGACCCAATGACCGAGCCTATGACCTAACCCGAGCCCCGCGATCCAGTAACCCAGTCAGTGGCCAACCCTTCAGCCAGCCATTGAAACAACAACATGCCAAATGCCAGCTCTACCTTATCTCGAGGTAAACCCTACATTGGTTGTTGAGACTCTGAATCATTAAAAGGAGAATTAGTACTGAACAAATATAATTATAAAAAATTAAATTAAAAATTACTCCCTGTCTGTAAAGAAATGTGAAATTATCATCATTACAAGCGACACAAATGGATAGAAGACCGAGTAAGAAAGAAAGCGAGAGAGTAGATGAAAGATATTTGTTGTTTGAAAAGGAAGAAATTCAGAAATATATTCTGAAAAACATTCACCTCAATAAAAAAGAATTAACTCCAACATCAAGAGTATATTGGAGATCTAGAGCAAAAAGGAATAACAAACTCCAATATCAAGAGTATATTGGAGATCTAGAACAAAAAGGAATAACAGACCCCAATATCAAGGGTTTATTGTAGATCTGGACCAAAAAGGAATAACAAACTCCAATATCAAGAGTATATTGGAAATCTAGAACAAAAAGGAATAACAAACTTCAATATCAAGATTGTATTGGATATCTGGACCAAATAGGAATAACAAACCCCAATATCAAGGGTTTATTGGGGATCTAGAACAAAAAGGAATAACAATTCCCAATAACAAGTTCATATTAGAGATCTAGACCAAAAAGGAAAAACAAACTCCAATATCAAGATTTTATTGGAGATCTAGAACAAAAAGGAAAAACAAACTCCAATATCAAGATTTTATTGGAGATCTAGAACAAAAAGGAATAACAAACCCCAAAATCAAGTTTATATAGGATATTTAGACCAAAAAGGAATAACAAACCCAAATATCAAGGGTTTATTGGGGATCTAGAACAAAAAGGAATAAAAATCCCCAATATCAAGTTTATATTGGAGATCTAGAACAAAAAGGAATAACAACCCCCAATATCAAGAGTATATTGGGGATCTTTAACAAAAAGGAATAACAAACTCCAATATCAAGGTTATATTGGAGATCTGGTCCAAAAAGGATCAACAAACACCAACACAAAGAGTATATTGGAGATAAATTTCAAAAAGGAATAACAAACCCCAATATAAAGAGTATATTGGAGATCTGGACCAAAGGGGAATAAAAAACCCCAATATCAAGGTTATATTGGAGATCTATAACAAAATGGAATAACAAACCCCAATATCAAGTTTATATTGGAGATTTAGACCAAAAAGAAATAACAAACTCCAATATCAAGATTATATTGGAGATCTAAAACAAAAAGGAATAACAACCCCCAATATCAAGGGTATATTGGGGATCTTTAACAAGAAGGAATAACAAACTCCAATATCAAAAGTATATTGGAGATCTAGAACAAAAAGGAATAAAATAGCCCAATATCAAGAGTGTATTGGGGATCAAATGAAATTGAAATAATAATGATAATAAATTCACATTTTAATAAGTGTTATTGAATTAATTATATCTCTATATAGTTAAACTAATATTTAAAAGGGTTCAAAGAAGACATTAATAAAATATCCATTTTATTGAAAAAATATTTCTAAAGAAATAGTTTTTAAATATGATAATTAATTGTGTGATGACTCATATAAATAAATTGCTACCAAAATAAGAATTAAAAATAAATTGTTTTTTTTTTTATAATTTTATTCCACAGAATAACATCGATAGAAAAGTTAAATAATAGATAAGATAGATACAGGGAGATAGATTGGTTAAAATCTCTTCATTACAAGAGGCGGATTAAGTGATCTTCTTTTTAAGTCGAAACCGATGAGAACGGCCAGATGATCCCCCGAAAAACCTTGTGGGACGAAAGCATCTTGGAATGGTTAAAGGGCGCGGCAACTCCATAAACTGTTTATCAGCGATCTATCGCATAGTTGGCACACCTCGAGGCAGATTTTTCAGGATGTCGTGGCATGTAGTGTCCCGAAAGGTTATTGAGGCGTAGGACGGCTGAGTAGATTAAGCGGGGCGACAAGAATAAAGGGTATGTACAATCACGCCCCCAACTTTGAAGAATATATATGTAGTAAAAGCTGAATCCAGAATTCTTCCCGCGAACTGGCTGTGGATGTGTGTGAGGATCGTTGTTGAAATTCGCAGGACGACGTTTTTTACCTCGTGCAACACCCGGTAGTTGGTGACCTCTAGTAGACGCTAGCAGAGGGACCAGGAGAGCATTACGCGTTGAGCATCTTATAACACGAACATTTTCAGGGAAGAATCTGATACCTGAATTGAGACCGCGCGAAGAAGCCAGCAGGTCTGGTGCCCGGTCGAGACTTTTGTCATCTTGCAGACTTGTAGAAATAAAACTAACAAGGAGCGGAATCAGGTTGTTCAGATCAATGATGCTGTACACCTACGAAAGGCTATAGGGACATGGTCATCTTGGAGGAAACTCTTGGCTTTGACACGTCGGTGAAATCCTGGACCCAGTCTCTGAAAATGTAGATCATAGCAGCCATGGCCCAAGGTTTTCTCGGCGATCTTCAGTTTGTTTTCCGTAAATTACCCAGTATCTCTACCACCAAATTGTAACGTAGAAATTAGGAAAGAAAACTTCGGAATTACATGGAACATAAGATTCAAAACACAAAGGTTAAGTAATTGTCACCAATACATATATTATGGAGAATTTATTTGTGGAGCTGAGTAATATAATTAAAATCATAAATCAATATCTTCAATATTTTTATATTTTATTTTTCAACGTTTCAGCCACTTGCCCTCTTTAGGAAAACTCTATTTTCTATTTTGTGTCAAAAAGCATTCAAAATTTTATATATTTATATAAAAAAAGCCTTATTTATATAAAAAAAAACATTTTTTTTCTTTAACATATCGATGTACGCTCTTTTTATATAAATAAATTTGCTATTGTTTTGAGAATGGAGCAATCCATAAACAAATATTTAATTAAAAAGGCATATATTTTGATATAAAATATGCCTTTTTAATTAAATATTTGCAACTGTGTTTAATTTGTATTCAAATTCTGAGTGAATGATATTTTAAAGAGCGTGGAGCGTGTACTCCATACTCAAAAAATAATAATAAATAAATTTTAAATTAATGAACAAAATTTAAAATATCTGGAAAGAAGGGTAAAATATAGATGTGGTTGTAAACGCTGGAAAAATATAAAAAAAAGGTTGAAGATATTCATTTATATGTGAGCAATAATTACCCAGAAATTATTTGAAAGAGTAAAAATTAAAATCAGGTGAAAAGTTTCTTTTTATTTAAATTTAACAGTATATTTGCTTGACAGCTTACAAATATAAATAAAAATAAACCTTTTACCTGATTTTAATTTTTACCTTTTCAAATATGCATATATATATTTAAATTAAATATACAGGAAGGACCATAAGCCCTGAAAACCTTTTTTGATTAAAAATTAAAAGGCAAACTAAAATAAAAACTAAAATTATTCAAATCTAGTTTGCCTTCCAATTTTTAACAAAAATAAAAGGGTTCAGGACTTACTGGCCAATCTGTAAAATCCATTGGAACCTCTAAAATTAGTTTAATTTATATAGGGATAGAATTAAATCAACAAAAAAGGTTTAACACTCATATTTGTTCAGTACTTCATTAGGTATATTTATTCAGAGTCCCATCGTAAATGTTGGGGGATACCACAAGATAAAGTAGAGCAAGCAGTTGGAATGCTGTCGATGGAAATCATGGCCAGCTTAGAGTCAGCACACGTCCCAGACCACCGAATCAATAGGGCCCAGGGAAAGGTCACAAGCCAGGCCAGAGGATCTATGGGTTCAAGGGGGAGGCCACAGACTAGTCCTCTGAGGCTATAGGGCTAACTTTCTCTTCAGGAACCGTGAAATCGTAATTATAGATGAATTATCAGCATAGAATTTTCACAAAGAGGCTTCAGGCGCTATCTGTCCAGGAAGGGAGTCGCGAGAGAGCTGGTTTACAACCCCACCCCCCTCCTGGAGGGCTCCCACCCACCCCCTTCCAGAGTGGAGTCCACACTCTCAAAAAGGAGAGTTTCTAATAATTCTATTCTACTGACTCCCCCTGCTCTCCCTTCCTGGTCATGACATGGGATTCCAACATTATCCATTGATGGCAGTTCGAGCTGTATGGGCTCTTTGAACTTGGTAATATTTGCACCACATTTCCCCAGTCATCCCAAAACTGCTGCACAGTGTAACAGGTATTTTTGTACCTTTTCCCTCAATATGAAAAGTAGAGGTGTAAGCTGAAGTGTAGCGCACAAGTTCCACCAAATGGCGCCAAAATAATAAGGATTCTTCAAAACGATTTTTGGGGCCATATAATTCAAAGGACCACAACAACAGCTTGTATTTTTGCCATGGTTTGATGTATAACTTACACAAGCAATATTATACCAATGTTATGTGGTCATCAAATTCAAAAAGATATTTTACAAATTTATTCAAAAATATGTAATCCCTAAAGTATTTAAATGGTGTTAAACCTTGCCTTGTCTCCATAATATTTTCCATTCATTCATATAATGAAAGAAATTTATTCCTTTCAAAAATTAATTACTAAAATGTAAAATTAAAACTAGCTCCAAATGAAAAGGAAAACCTTTGGTAATTTGAAGTATATCTCTCTCTGTTTAGATTTTTTCGGAATTTTTATCATTAGCACGGAACATTTGACTGAACTCAACTCTAGCAATTATGTTACTCCTTTGAAAATCGTCATTTTCAAGCAAACCATTCTGTATCTAGTTGAAATGAAAAAAGTAGGTTCTGTATTACCGCAATTAGGCAACTTCCACTTCTGGAGCTGCACTTTCACTCTGGAGGAGAAGATCAGGAGCAGCCAACCTAAAACAAAAAGGGCTATTAGAAGGGACATTAATAAATAATATTCACTCAATACACATATAATAAATGGTTGTAGAATTGTGTGAAGCTATTTGTAATAACTCTGTGCACATATAGCAAAATTAATAATTTATTGCGTGTGTAGATTGAATAGTAGCAAAGATTATGAGATTACGAAATTATAATTTACCCCAGAGTATGCTGCCAATTCCGTTCACATAGAGTAAATTATATCTTAGAAGATGTCCCACAGTTCAAGATAAATTTGCCACCCACTTTGTCCATCCCAATTGCCCCTCCTAGATATGGATGAACATTACTCACTTGTGGACTGGACCTGGTGAGTCTGGTAGAATATCACAGCCTCCTTGGTCTCGGTGTAGATTTAGATTATGGCATCTTCTCTTTTACTGGAGTTTCAACAGCAGTAGGAACATGGGAGAAAGATCCAAGATCCAGAATTCCACAGCACACTACACCAAATAGAACAACTATGTTACCTTATGTGTTAAAATCTCTTAATTATTTCTAAAGATATATTAGAAACTACTATACTGATAGTTTTTCTACAGGTAAACTCCGTATGATTGGAACAATTGTATAGCGAAACACTAGTTTTACGAAGGAGCTTCTTTATTATGCTTGTGCTAGCTTTCGAACCTTTCGGTTCTTCAACAGGCGTGGCCAGTATGACTATACTAACAGGGTATAAGCGCGCTTGAGCCATTATATACAACATATATATTTACATGCGAAGTGATATTTCAAATATAATTAAAATAGAAATAAGAATTATGACTATGAAATATAAAATAAACTATGCAAATGAACTTAAAGATTTTTAGATAAAATTTTGGAAAATATACGCTAAAAGTTAAGTAAAATTATGATATTCACTTTATGTGAGTAGTGTGACACTTTAAAACCTGTATAGTTTAAAACCAATAAAATTTTAAAACACCTCAACACAGAAAAGCCAAGTGGGGGTCCACTCCAACCCGACCACTCTCCAGAGCATACAACGGGACAACTATTGAGATAATATATGATATATTTCCGGTAGATCTATTTTCCTATTGATGCTGTTTGTTTGTGATGATATAATGGACTCCAGTACCAATCTGTGCTGCTTATTGTTTATGTGTTGATATAGTACTTTAGGATGATCTAAGTTAAAGCTAGGGCCAGTGTTTGAAATATGTTGGTATATAAGTGACTTCGGGTCTCTATTGTTTATGTTTCTTTTGTGTTCGGTGATCCTGATATACGCGGTTCTGCCAGTCTCCCCCACATAGGAGGCCGGGCAATCCTGGCAAGAAACCGCGTATACTGCTCCGGTGGAGTGGATGGGATTACTGGGTATGTCTGCTTTGGTGATAGGGTTCCTGAGAAGGGCAGCAAGATTGGGGGGGCTGTTAAAGTAGACTTGGATGCCATATGGGCGTAGGATTCTGGAAATGGTAACAGAGAATGAGGAATATGGAAGATAGCAAACAGCTCTATAAGTCGTGGAGGTCCTCGGAGCAGTGGGATCAAACGTGTGTTTATCTATGAATTTTTTCGGGTATCCTGCAGTGGTTAGAAGGGTGGTAATTCTGTTTTTTTCTATGGCTTTGAATATAGGCAATGAGCAATGCGTATGTATTATTTTGGTTAAGGTCCTGACTGTATTTATTTTATAGGCTACCGGGCTATTGGAGGAGAAATGGGTGTATAGGGGCGGGATATTCTTTTTGTGATAAACTGCTGTGTGTAATCTGTGTGGAGTGCGAATAATGAGAATGTCCAGGAAAGGTAATACTAGGCTTGTTTCTGATTCATATGTAAATTTGATATCTGCGTGAAAGGAATGTAGAGTGTCAAGAATGGGTTGGAGTTTATTCGGTTTGAGTATACAGAAGATGTCGTCCACATACCTCCTCCAATAATGGATGTCGGAAGAATGCGTCTGATTGATCCACCGGTCCAAGGACCCCATCACGACTTCAGTAACTATGGATGAAAGAGGGCTGCCCATTGGGGTGCCTCTGATCTGCTTATAATGCTGGTGGTTAAATGTAAAGGTACTCATGGAAAGACATAAGGACGTTAGCTGGGTTATCAGGGTTATAGTTTGATCTTGAATACCTGCTGACTTGAGAAACGACTGTAATTTCTTTAAAATGAGGGTGTGTGGAAGGGAGAGGTATAGCGCTGTAACATCAAATGAAACGATAGTGTGATGTGCGGGTGGCTGCATTTGTGTGATCTCTTGAATAAAACTGGGTGGGTGCGTGATGTTGTATTGGTTAGGATTGTTCTTCATGATGGGGGACAACAGCTGGGCCAGATATTTAGCTAAAGTGTGTGCCGGGGAGAGGTGGTATGCTATGATGGGTCGGAGTGGTACCCCAGACTTGTGTATTTTAGGAGCACCATATATGTATGCATCCCGTGTGAGGGAACCGGTGAACTGAGTGAATTGTTCCTTGGTGATCAGCTTCGCCTTCATCAAGTCCCTAAGTGATGACTTGTAGCACCTGACCATGGCGTCTTTCGCAGATGTTGGGATGTTCGTAAAAGTAGATGTGTCAGCGAGTATGTTCATCATTTTTCCTTCGTAATCAGCTCTATCCATCAACCCCGTCTTGTTTCCCTTGTCTGCCTTGGTGATGACCAGCGAACTAGTCTTTTTTAGCTTGAGGATAAGGGAGCGATGATCCCGGGTATATGACACTGGGTGATAGGGCCTGCGCAAGACCTGGGTAACTGCGTGTCTAATCCTGAGGGTTTCCATATGGTTGAGGTTTTTGAGTGTACCTTCCACTCCTGCTATTAACCTGGGTATGTCGGGCTTGTCGGGAGGAACGTAATGTAACCCCAATGCTAACATCCTTTCCTCCTTTTCCGTTAAGGGCATCGAGGACAAATTAACTATTCCGTTAGATGAATTGCTTGGAAAGGCTGCGGACTGCGGGAACTGGTATTTCTTTACCCAATATGATATCTTTGTTTGTTGCCTGCCTGTAATGATCTTTTCTTTGCGTTGGATGTCTCTAGTGATGGACATGATTACTTCGGTGAACTCTGCCATGGGAAGGTGTTGACGAATGTGAAATATGAGGCCCTTCACTGTCTTAGATATGATCCTGATATTGGAGTGACATCCCTGGATTCTGGACTCTAACAGGTCCCACTGGAACTTCTTTGTTATCTTTTCTGAGAAAGGGTTCTTTACCGGGTCTTTGATTCGGAGGGACGGTGGGATGAACTGGTGGTCCTTGCATATTCGGTTGAAGCGCAGGTGACACCTCCATCTTGACAGTTGTGACGATTTCTTTCTGAGCTGGCGTAGGTAAAAGGAACAATCGGAATTTGGGTGGCTCATGACGGTAAAAGCGACTAAGGCATAAATTTCTACAGGTAAACTCCGTATGATTGGAACAATTGTATAGCGAAAAACTAGTTTTACGAAGGAGCTTCTTTATTATGCTTGTGCTAGCTTTCGAACCTTTCGGTTCTTCAACAGGCGTGGCCAGTATGACTATACTAACAGGGTATAAGCGCGCTTGAGCCATTATATACAACATATATATTTACATGCGAAGTGATATTTCAAATATAATTAAAATATAAATAAGAATTATGACTATGAAATATAAAATAAACTATGCAAATGAACTTAAAGATTTTTAGATAAAATTTTGGAAAATATACGCTAAAAGTTAAGTAAAATTATGATATTCACTTTATGTAAGTAGTGTGACACTTTAAAACCTGTATAGTTTAAAACCAATAAAATTTTAAAACACCTCAACACAGAAAAGCCAAGTGGGGGTCCACTCCAACCCGACCACTCTCCAGAGCATACAACGGGACAACTATTGAGATAATATATGATATTTCCGGTAGATCTATTTTCCTATTGATGCTGTTTGTTTGTGATGATATAATGGACTCCAGTACCAATCTGTGCTGCTTATTGTTTATGTGTTTATATAGTACTTTAGGATGATCTAAGTTAAAGCTAGGGCCAGTGTTTGAAATATGTTGGTATATAAGTGACTTCGGGTCTCTATTGTTTATGTTTCTTTTGTGTTCGGTGATCCTGATATACGCGGTTCTGCCAGTCTCCCCCACATAGGAGGCCGGGCAATCCTGGCAAGAAACCGCGTATACTGCTCCGGTGGAGCGGATGGGATTACTGGGTATGTCTGCTTTGGTGATAGGGTTCCTGAGAAGGGCAGCAAGATTGGGGGGGCTGTTAAAGTAGACTTGGATGCCATATGGGCGTAGGATTCTGAAAATGGTAACAGAGAATGAGGAATATGGAAGATAGCAAACAGCTCTATAAGTCGTGGAGGTCCTCGGAGCAGTGGGATCAAACGTGTGTTTATCTATGAATTTTTTCGGGTATCCTGCAGTGGTTAGAAGGGTGGTAATTCTGTTTTTTTCTATGGCTTTGAATATAGGCAATGAGCAATGCGTATGTATTCTTTTGGTTAAGGTCCTGACTGTATTTATTTTATAGGCTACCGGGCTATTGGAGGAGAAATGGGTGTATAGGGGCGGGATATTCTTTTTGTGATAAACTGCTGTGTGTAATCTGTGTGGAGTGCGAATAATGAGAATGTCTAGGAAAGGTAATACTAGGCTTGTTTCTGATTCATATGTAAACGGTGTTGATGGATAGAGCTGATTACGAAGGAAAAATGATGAACATACTCGCTGACACATCTACTTTTACGAACATCCCAACATCTGCGAAAGACGCCATGGTCAGGTGCTACAAGTCATCACTTAGGGACTTGATGAAGGCGAAGCTGATCACCAAGGAACAATTCACTCAGTTCACCGGTTCCCTCACACGGGATGCATACATATATGGTGCTCCTAAAATACACAAGTCTGGGGTACCACTCCGACCCATCATAGCATACCACCTCTCCCCGGCACACACTTTAGCTAAATATCTGGCCCAGCTGTTGTCCCCCATCATGAAGAACAATCCTAACCAATACAACATCACGCACCCACCCAGTTTTATTCAAGAGATCACACAAATGCAGCCACCCGCACATCACACTATCGTTTCATTTGATGTTACAGCGCTATACCTCTCCCTTCCACACACCCTCATTTTAAACAAATTACAGTCGTTTCTCAAGTCAGCAGGTATTCAAGATCAAACTATAACCCTGATAACCCAGCTAACGTCCTTATGTCTTTCCATGAGTACCTTTACATTTAACCACCAGCATTATAAGCAGATCAGAGGCACCCCAATGGGCAGCCCTCTTTCATCCATAGTTGCTGAAGTCGTGATGGGGTCCTTGGACCGGTGGATCAATCAGACGCATTCTTCCGACATCCATTATTGGAGGAGGTATGTGGACGACATTTTCTGTATACTCAAACCGAATAAACTCCAACCCATTCTTGACACTCTACATTCCTTTCACGCAGATATCAAATTTACATATGAAACAGAAACAAGCCTAGTATTACCTTTCCTGGACATTCTCATTATTCGCACTCCACACAGATTACACACAGCAGTTTATCACAAAAAGAATATCCCGCCCCTATACACCCATTTCTCCTCCAATAGCCCGGTAGCCTATAAAATAAATACAGTCAGGACCTTAACCAAAAGAATACATACGCATTGCTCATTGCCTATATTCAAAGCCATAGAAAAAAAACAGAATTACCACCCTTCTAACCACTGCAGGATACCCGAAAAAATTCATAGATAAACACACGTTTGATCCCACTGCTCCGAGGACCTCCACGACTTATAGAGCTGTTTGCTATCTTCCATATTCCTCATTCTCTGTTACCATTTCCAGAATCCTACGCCCATATGGCATCCAAGTCTACTTTAACAGCCCCCCCAATCTTGCTGCCCTTCTCAGGAACCCTATCACCAAAGCAGACATACCCAGTAATCCCATCCACTCCACCGGAGCAGTATACGCGGTTTCTTGCCAGGATTGCCCGGCCTCCTATGTGGGGGAGACTGGCAGAACCGCGTATATCAGGATCACCGAACACAAAAGAAACATAAACAATAGAGACCCGAAGTCACTTATATACCAACATATTTCAAACACTGGCCATAGCTTTAACTTAGATCATCCTAAAGTACTATATCAACACATAAACAATAAGCAGCACAGATTGGTACTGGAGTCCATTATATCATCACAAACAAACAGCATCAATAGGAAAATAGATCTACCGGAAATATATCATACATTATCTCAATAGTTGTCCCGTTGTATGCTCTGGAGAGTGGTCGGGTTGGAGTGGACCCCCACTTGGCTTTTCTGTGTTGAGGTGTTTTAAAATTTTATTGGTTTTAAACTATACAGGTTTTAAAGTGTCACACTACTTACATAAAGTGAATATCATAATTTTACTTAACTTTTAGCGTATATTTTCCAAAATTTTATCTAAAAATCTTTAAGTTCATTTGCATAGTTTATTTTATATTTCATAGTCATAATTCTTATTTCTATTTTAATTATATTTGAAATATCACTTCGCATGTAAATATATATGTTGTATATAATGGCTCAAGCGCGCTTATACCCTGTTAGTATAGTCATACTGGCCACGCCTGTTGAAGAACCGAAAGGTTCGAAAGCTAGCACAAGCATAATAAAGAAGCTCCTTCGTAAAACTAGTTTTTCGCTATACAATTATACTGATAGTATTTTTCTGTCCTAAGTTCATTATTATATTCAAGATTGCAAATTAGAATGAGCGTAATACAATCATAATGAACAAGATTTAATAACTCAAAATTCGTATGGTAAACTTTCTTCGCGGATAAACTTGGCAAAGTCAGGTCCTTCTGCTAACATTTATATAGTAAATCATTATTATCCATTCAATGAATATAGATATAAAGCCAGCTCTCTCTCAGAGTTTTGCACAGTTTTTCTTTAAATAAAATAACAAAATTGGAAGATTCTCACATGTAGAAATTGAGGAAAAGGAATTGAAAATGCAACGACAGAATTTTTTTATTCAAAGACAAATAATGCAATAATTGCTCAATGCTAATATTCAAATGTAAATCTTCTGTCCTAAAAGCTTTTGTCCAAAGTTTTCTTAAATACAATTTCCAATATTACACCCTCCAGTCTAGCTTATATAAGCAGAATGATCCTATACATTAATAGCGCTCTAAAGAAGTGCTCTGGTATATTGAATTAGCGAAACCGCTGAGAGGGTTCACCACTGATGTGCTCTGCCTTCTCAATTTTATTTCATCGCAGTAAGGAGAGTTGAGTTATTTTATTTATTCGTGTGTGTAAACAAAAAACATTCGCGTCTTTTAATGTCTTCATTCGTTATATAAAGATGGCGCGTTAAACATTGCTTTGTATGAAATAATTTGTTACAATATTACAATTGCCAAACAAGCCAATCAGTTTATTTTCATTTGACATAATACAATTATTTAGACCGCGATTAAAACTGATGCCACAAATATAGGCCTTGAAGAGAATTTTCTAGCATATATATATGTTCTAAAAATACACCTTTCTTTTTAAATATATTTATTTGGTGCAATATGAAAAATTTTGGAATCAGCACACCCATTTCGTTGACTCATGACTCAAAATAGTATTCTTAGTTGAAGTATAAATAATTCTATATAAGAAGATGCATTTATTGAATATAAAAGGAAAAAGGTTTGTGTGAAAAATAATGTTTTCATAGATCTCAATATCTCTCCATATAAATATATAGCCAACAATAAACAATTAAAATATAAACTAAACTAAAATGAGAATGTATAGAAATTCCTCACATAATGGATATAACACAATGTGAAATTAAAAAAATGTTGATGCTTTATAGGAGTATCTTCATGAAAAATAAAGATCAATAATTATAATGGCTTCATTTGACGCTTGTATTTATATCCGTGAACATATATTTCATAATGGTAGCTAAAAGTGTGAATTTCTTATGTTTAGCGAATCTTCTAATGTAGGCCTTTTCGTAAAATATTTTGAATACATTATTTGGCTAATATGTCTTTTATAAATATATTTTATTCTTTTCTGTTTATATAAACAAATGCATTAACCTTTGCACTGAAAGAATTAGTTTCTACTTTCTCACTCACGATTAGGGCCTCCAATCCCGGGATCCCGGAGCCAAATAATGATCCCGAAATCCAGGGATTCTGCGCGTAAAATCCCGGGATTACTGGTTTGTGCATGAAAACCAGCGCAAAAATATATTTTTCTTATCTAGCACTTTGGTAATCAAACAGATGATGAGATAGCACACTTTTGACTTTTGTACAGCTGCATTTCGGGTCTTTTTTTTTCTGAGAGATTTGAAATTATTTTCATGCACTAATAACGAAGGGTTATTCTGAAAGATCTTTCCAAAATGGCGCCTCTAGAATGAGGGTATGCAGCAGTATACATGGAGAGGGCCCCAAGTTTTGTTGACATGCAAATAGTGGCTTCTTAGATAGTAGCGGCATCCCTTTATTTTTGTGGCGGACCTGCGTGTAACATGGACCCGCCACTAACCTCTTATTTGGGCTCCAAATTGTTATATATATATTTTTAAATCTATGTTTATACTCTCCATCCTGTACTCTGTATGCATGGGTCATCATGAACGCACTGCTCTGCTGTTCATTTTGTGAAATCCTCGCTAGATTTTTTGTCATTTAATTTAAATTAAATTTATTTAATGTCATTTCATTAAATGCTTCGTCACTATCAAGCATCAGCTTAAAGTAGATTTCAACTTATACGAACATAAAACAAAGTCTCTAAAACAATATTATCGGACCTTGTTATTTTTCAATAGAAAACGCGTCGGACATTTTTGGTAAGCTTATCACTTCTTGATGGTGATGGCGAAGTTTATTCCTTTTAAATCAGAAGGAATCTGGTGCTATTACCTACGAGATGGATCTAGCCAAAATGCACAGTGTATAGCGTGCAAAAGGATTTTGAAATGCGTCGGTGGGTCAACAAAAGGGCTGCATGTTCACCAGAAGGCGGTCCACGGAATCGAAACTTCGAAGAGAAAAGTTAAAGACGAAGTTGATACACAGACCCCTGCAAAAAAGACCCCCAAGATATCAATTCTCTATCATTTTTCGTTTGTTTCCATCGATCGATCGACTGATGCTGTGCTAGCTAGAATGATAGCTCTCGACGGATTGCCATTCTCCGTTTTTGTCACATCTAAGGATCTACGCAAGTGCCTCAATGCTCTTGGACATGAAATTCCTCCTTAATATTGCTGCTCAGTCAGGCAAACGAGGACCCCATTTATAGAGTGTGTATCAATACTTGCTGACAATTCCTCCAACGTCTGTGGAATCGGAAAGAGTCTTCTCCTCCTCTGGATACCTATGCAATAAGATACGTTCTAGTTTTCATGATGGCATTATCTTTCCTACGCTCAAATCTTTCTCGAAATTGAATTTTTATCTTTAAAATAAAGTAATTCATGGTTTTTAAAACGGTGCTGTCTTCTTTCTAAACAATAATACATAGTTGGGCAAAATGCAATAATGATTACATTTTCTATAATCACAATTGCAAATAATAATGATTACATTTGCTCTAATTACAATCACAAGTAATTTTAATCACAATTGCCATCATTATATATAGAATTACGAGTAATTATGTTTACATTCTAAATCAATTTTTTTTTTTGCAAAGTAATGCATTGCAAAGTAATCGTAATTACAAGGTAATGCATTACTTTAAATGGATAATTGCCCAACACTGCATTAAGAGATGTGGTCTAAGAGTTCCAAGAACAGTAATTTTTTTCCAGATGTGTGTACAGTAATTGACAGATAATTTCAAGCTGTAACCCAAAAGCAATGATTTAGTTCATAAACAGGCGCAAAATATATGGCTTTCAGGTTGTTTTCATCGAAGTAAGTGCCACGTCATTGGCACTATATAAAAGAAAAAATAAAAAATATAACGAACGAAACGATATACCTTTTGGCTTAGAAAGACGAAAATGTTTTTCAATCCCGGGATTGAAAATATGCAACGGGATTGGAGGCCCTACTCACGATTATAATGCTATTATTTTGAGGTTCTATTTTATTAGATATCTCAACATTTATTTATATTCAATTAAACATGAAGGCAATAGTAATTATTTTGTACTATGATGATCAGAATCTTTTTCGTATTTATTTCTTTCTTTTTGATAAATTGATTATTTTAAACCTTTTTGAAATATATTTTCACCCCTAAATTATCGTAAATATTGAGGCTGCCTGGCCGGCATTCATATTTCTTGAAAATGAAGATACTTCGGCCAGTAAATCTTTTTTTTACCTCGACGTTTGAATATCGCGTGAGAACGCCCTTGGAACTTTAGAAAGGTTTTTAACGCCTTGCTGAATGTTTAATTTTTGTTTGCTCCTGACGAGGACAAAAAGGTTTTGTTGAAACGTCGAGGTAATAAAAAGATTTACTGGCCGAAGTATCTTCATTTTCAAGAAATAGCCCTAAATTATTTATTATTTTATCAATTTCTTGTATTTTTATTCGTTTGCTTGCTTTATCTTACTTTCTGTTATTTAACAGATTTCCTCTGATTATTTTACACTTTTATCTTTTCATATAGTCTTTATTTTTATTTGTGAAAGGTGTTATTTCCACCTTTTGTTCATTAAATTTCTGCATATATTTATATTTAACATACACGCGGATAGAAATTCACATTCATCATTGTTATCTGATTGAGCCTAAGTTCAAATTTTCAGGCTTTTAAGATGTGGTCTGACAGTATGTTAAAATATGAATAGAAAATATGTTTTCACCCAAATTCATTTTAATAGAATTTTAGTCTCTCAAAAGATTCTCTCTTGAGAGAATTAAAAATTAAAAGATTAAAATAAAATAAGTGGTAAAAGATCAAAATATTGATTCATACACAAAATAATACTGAATTCGTTATTTAACCCAATGTTTTTAATCACATATTTGAATATTTACAAAAACAAATATAATAGCTTATATATACAAATACTAATATGGTGATATATAATATTTTTAAAGGTTGAAGAGAGAAAAGGGAATTTCAATAAATTACATACACAATCTTTGATAAATAAACATTTAATATTTTAAAATACTATTTATTTTAATTTAAAATATATAATTAATGATAAAAAGAAAGAGAATATGAATATATAATATGGAAAAAAGAATTTATTAGAAGTTATATAATTTATCAAAAAAAAAGTTAATCAACAAGGTAGAAAATGTTAAGAAGTATAATGATACTTTCAGAAATAGACAGATACAAATTACTCTCAGAAATATATCAATACTCATGGATATAAATTACTACATTGTTTTTTCATGTGTGTATATACAAATACATTATATATACATCTTCAGAAATAAATGAATACGTAACCTTTAGAAGTAGATAAACAAAATACCTTTAATTAAAATAGTAAATACAATACTTCCTCTCTCTCCTGAATATAAATATATTGTACAATATTTTAAGAAAAAGATAAGCAAAATATCATTCCAGTATAATAGCAAATATATAATAACAAATACTGAAATGATATATACAATTCCTGAGAAGTATACATATAAATGTCTTATTTTCAGGGAACTCTCTCTCTCTCTCTATGAATACATGCCTCCAGAAATAGACGGAAAATGATATCAGAATCAGATAATTACAATATCTACAGAAATATATAAATGCATTACTTGTATAAATAGACAAAAATTTTAGATATAGGCAAAAAGATAACTTTCAGAAATAGATATATTTCAACTTTAAAAATTGAAATATACAATGGCTTTCACACAAATAGATAAAATATTATTTTAAACAAAGATGAATATACTTTCATAAAATATACACAAATGAAATACTTTCTGATAAAGACAAATACAATACTTCAGAAATAAACAAATACTTAACCATCAGATATAAAAATATACTACTTTCACTTAAAACAAAAATATCATTTTTAGATTCAGACAAATATATATATATTTATATATACAAATTTTGTATTATCCCATGGGTTAGATTACACCAGGTCATGAAGTTTGAAAGAAATAATTTTTTCTACTATAGTATATCCAAACAATATTTTTAGATATAGACAAATACATCACTTTCAGATATAAACAACACCCCACCATTAGATATGAAAATTTCAATACTTTCAAACGTATAAAATACAATACTATCAGATGTAAACATATACAATATTTTCAGATATAAACAAATATAATACTTTCAGATGTGAACAAATACAATACTCTCAGATATAAACAACACCCCACCATTAGATATGAAAATTACAATACTTTAAAAAGTAAATAAATACAATATTATCTGATGTAAACAAATACAATACTTTCAGATATAAAAAAATACAATATTTTCGGATATAAACAAATACAATACTTTCAGATGTAAACAAATACAATAATTTCAGATATGAACAAAACAATATTTTGAGATGTAAACAAATACAATACTTTCAGATGTAAACAAATACAATACTTTCAGATATAAACAAATACAATATTTTCATATATGAACAATTACAATACTTTCAGATATGAACAAATACAATACTTTCAGATGTAAACAAATACGATACTTTCAGATATAAACAAATACAATATTTTCAAATGTAAACAAATACAATATTTTCAGATATAAACAAATACAATGCTTTCAGATGTAAACAAATACGATACTTTCAGATATAAACAATTACGATATTTTCAGATATGAACAATTACAATACTTTCAGATATGAACAAATACAAAACCTTCAGATGTAAACAAATACAATACTCTCAGATATAAACGAATACAATATTTTCTGATATAACAAATACAATATTTTCAGATGAGAACAAATAAAATACTTTCAGATAAAACCAAATACACAATATACTTTCAAATATAGAGATATACAATACTTTCAGATATATACAAATACAATCCTTTCATATATAAGCAAATACAATAATTTCAGATGTAAACAAATACTATTTTTTCAGATTTGGACAAATACAATACCCTCAGGTTAAAAACAAATATACAACACTCTCAGATATAAACAAATACAATACTCTCAGATATAAACAAATACAATACTTTAGGATATAAAATATTGTACGAACTTTCATATATACACATGGATACAATACTTCAGATAATATACAAATTCTTTTACTTTTAGATATAACAATTATATTTCCTTTAGAAATAGATATATAGAATGCTCCGAAAAATAGAGAAATATTTTATTTTTGGAAATACATTAATTAGAGAAATCATGCACATATCTCCATACGTAAATGAAGATGAATAAAATATTCTTTAGAGAATAGAGACTTAGGATAATTTTTTTTATATGTTCACAGGATTTATATTTATGGTATATTTTTGTGTACAGGCTCTATAAATAACTATTGATTCTATTGTGTTTTTGCTATTTACTTTTATATAGCCTCTTATATTTATAGTATCTTGTTGTTTGTGTGGACAATACTGCGTCGCCTTTTTTATCTCTTGTTTCTAATTATTTATAAATTTTACAGGAAGAGAGTTATATTTTAATATCCAATTATATATATTTTGAATTCACAAAGTTGCAAATCAATATCTCAAAGTGGCGACATATCCAGAATTAAAGTGATAATTTGATTTCTATATTCTGACGTCATATGCATTTTTGTCTGTCCATTTCCACTGTCCATTTTTACATTGGATTATTCCAAATACATCTTCAATTTTCGATTGATCTGGTCTCGATAAGAGATTTTAAAATTATACAGAAGTCGTTCAAAAAAATTATTCAGAGTCTCTTTTTAGAGAAAATTGAATTATTTTCATTTATATTAATTATTCAAATTGAATTTTGCTTTTTGGAAATAAAATTTCCTATCTCATTTTGCTATGCAATTTACATTATTTCAAAGTCTTGATGTCCGAATATATTGGAAAGTTGATTTACTTCTTATAGACGACCAACTAACCTGGCTTTGTGATTTTGGCCATCGAGAAATCTGCTGCTGATTTGGTCGATAGGTCGTCTGCATTGTTTGAAAATATCCATTGATTTGTTTTCTTTAAGAGCTATGACAATCACACCCTAATTCTGAACTCAGCTACTTCAATGGTATAAAGTTGTGAGAAAATATTTTGCTAAAATAAAAAATATCCACTAAAAATCGTTATGTACTTGTGAAAAAAATATAAAAATATTGAAATTATGAAAATTGATGTAAAAGTGAAATTGTATTGGGATGGGGTGAGATATTAAGAAAAAAGCATCTCTTGATCGTGCGACTAAAAATTGATGATTGCTTGTGCCATATTTCGGCAAAAAAATAATTAATAGTTGATTTTTATATATTGCAGAATTTGCCAAATACTTATTCCTTATTTATAAAATATGTCGTTAATTTAAATTTTTTAATCAAAAGAGCAAATCGGCGAATTTTGGAACAATTTAAAAATCAACGTTCTGTTGATATTTATTATGACAAATGGTGCAATGAGCATCAAATTTTAGTTGCACGATTAGAAGATGCCTTTTTCTTAATAATTAATAATACAATTTTAGGCAAAAGAGAGAGAGAAGAGAGAGCACAATGCATAAAATCCTCAATTTTTTGGAAACATTTCTACAGAGAGTTCTAGAAGATAAAATGTCCATAGTTCCTTCAAAAAGCTAATTTACTGTATTTATTAGCGAATGCTGGGTATATAGGAAAATCACTCTAATCCAATAGTAGAAGCATCTGTATATTCATTTGGAGAAACCACTGGGAGGGTTAACCATTGATGAGCCATTAACTACCATATCAATTTTTTATTCATTGCAGCATATTTATACCATCATATACATATTAGAGTTACTTTGGGAGAAGATATGTAAAAATATAATAAAGTATGTTTAGGTGATTTTGAAAATAGAGTATAGTTTAAAGAATGAGTCAGAACAGCAAACATATACTGTATTATATAATACCATTAGGCATATTTTTAAAGTTCATATATTTGATAATTGATTTGAGCATAAGAGGTTTGTTTTATATATTTAACATATAAATAAATAGAAGGATATAATAGGATAAAAAAAAAAACTCCAGCACAGTTTCGGCCGTTACGTCATGGGCTAGGTCTACCCAATGTATCTTGTTTAAAAGTTAAAAGGGAATTTTCTGGTGAACATTAATTTGAAATTGTCTGTTTTTACAAGTCATATCAATTCTGAAAATATTCTTTAATACTAGTGATTTTAAAACCACTCTTCCGCTCAATAGAACTAAGATTTCTTGTAGCAATGCTAACACAATCTTAGTTAATCTTCCTGCTAAATGTGGTGTTATAGGTAGCACAAGGCCAGGTATGGAATTGGCAGTGCTTGTTTTAAGGAGGCCAAGTTATTTAAAATACAATATAACGCGGCTGATGATTGTAAAACGAAAATTAAAATTATACCGCGAATGTTTCTTCTATAAAAATCGAAATTTATTTTCAAAGAGAAATAGCGACATTTATAACTTTGAGGATGAGGTATGTAAAGGTGAAACATGAAGAGTAATGGCGAACGGAAAAATAAAAAGTGTCCAGGGGCGGGAATCGAACCCACACCCTTCTGCTTACCGGGAAGGTGCCTTGTCCACTCGGCTACCCTGGACGTATTTTTCCGTTCGTAACTAAAACTTAAAGTAACATTTAAAATACAATATAACGCGGCTGATGATTGTAAAACGAAAATTAAAATTATACCGCGAATGTTTCTTTTATAAAAATCGAAATTTATTTTCAAAGAGAAATAGCGACATTTCTTACTTTGAGGATGAGGTATGGAAAGGTTAAGCATGAAGAGTAATGGCGAACGGAAAAATAAAAAAGTTAGAAATGTCGCTATTTCTCTTTGAAAAAAAATTTCGATTTTTATAAAAGAAACATTCGCGGTATAATTTTAATTTTCGTTTTACAATCATCAGCCGCGTTATATTGTATTTTAAATGTTACTTTAAGTTTTAGTTACGAACGGAAAAATACTTCCAGGGTAGCCGAGTGGACAAGGCACTTGCCCGGTAAGCAGAAGGGTGTGGGTTCGATTCCCGCCCCTGGACACTTTTTATTTTTCCGTTCGCCATTACTCTTCATGTTTCACCTTTCCATACCTCAAAGTTAGAAATGTCGCTATTTCTCTTTGAAAATAAATTTCGATTTTTATAAAAGAAACATTCGCGGTATAATTTTAATTTTCGTTTTACAGGCCAAGTTGTTGTAGTTCCAATGAGAACCTGGACTGAAAACACATGTTCACATTTTTAACCTATATAAACTGTGATGTCCTAAAGTTAAGGTTTATGGTTTATAAACTGATCATCTATTAATATTTACATAAATATTATTAAATTTCATCATTATATTATAATGTTTAAAATGTTCGATTTAAGGATCTTCCTTCTTTGAATAAAGACGAATTGTATTTATTAAAATTCTGCGGTTGATTTTGTATTCAGAAGAGAAAGATTCATTTCTTTATTTTTCCTTCTATAAACTACTTATCTATAACTATTATATGGACAGGTTTTAAACTATTTTCGAAATAAAGGATCTTGGTTCATAAGCCTTGGGAAATCCTATAAACATTATAAATGCGAATTCTTAATTTAAAAAAAAATGTCCTCCTTTCTCCAGTTTCCTATAGACTTTAATTATTCTTGCTAAGTATTCCTTGTTCGATTCTTAATTTATATTTGAAAGGGTAAAAAGACTCATTAAAGTTAATGTAAAATATATGTAGTCGATATCTGTTAATGTTGTATGTGTGGTGTTGAATGTGTATTGTTTATCATATCTGTTTTGTTTCTACAGGTAAACTCCGTATGATTGGAACAATTGTATAGCGAAAAACTAGTTTTACGAAGGAGTTTCTTTATTATGCTTGTGCTAAAGAAGCTCCTTCGTAAAACTAGTTTTTCGCTATACAATATCTGTTTTGTGCATGGTATGTATATATTGTTTTATATCAAGGTCACAGGTCAATAACTCAATTACTTACAATAAATTTCACCTATTGGCCAAAGGTTAAGGAAGTTAAAAGTATTAGAAATCGCCTATCATCCGTCCTTTTTTTTTTTGAAGGAGAAATTTGTTCCCTTTTGGTTATTTTGTGTCATCAATAAAGGTGACTGTAATATCTTTCAGAGTTATTGTCTGAATCCCGATATACATACTAAAAGGTACAACATCCTTAAGTTTGTCTATGATTGTGTATGTAATAATATCAAAATATGTAATTATAATAAGAAGCTCTCCCTTTAAATATTCATTAGAACAATGCATTTAGTTTATCACCCAATATAAAACGGTTGTGATGAACAATGAGCTACAAAATCAGTTTTGGAAAATTCAGACAGGATGTCTACCTGTATACCATGGCTTTGGCGCTAGAGTCCTATTCAGTACATAGAAAGCTTCAATTTCATAACATTACAACAAAAATAGTAATAAAAATGTTTGAATAAGACGAAAAATGTCAATTTTCAGGAAAAAATAAATTGTAGAATCTCCATTCGTAGAATACATTGTTTAAAACGAGATTTCCCCCTTTGGTCACATGGTCCATGGTCAAATACAAAGTTCCTAATTCCATGGCAGAGATAGCAATAACATGCTTAACATTAAGAAGCCTTGATAAATAACTACCTTGGCCAAATTCATATTTAGAATAATTCACATCACCTCAATTTAATTTGGATACATTCATAATTTCATATATTGATAATAAATTTGTCAAGAATATATTTTTATAAAAATGAACTAGCTATATCACCTATTGATATCGACATAAAAATTGTAAACTCATTTGACTGTCTCTTCAAACTAGCAGATTTTCTCGTGACAAACCGACAGCGCAACAGCTTTGTCAAATTCAAAACGCTTCATCTGGAATTCATGGTTTGATGGTAAGGCCATTGTCATTTCAGAGCTGATTTAGATTTTTTGGTATTTATAAGTCGACTATGAAATCCTAAGAATTTAACAAAAAGGCGGTCATCTGGTAAAAGGTTTCTTAGGGTATTATATGGCCATAATGGAAACCGACTTGAAAAAAAAATATATATTGATTTGAAATGTGTGTAGGTGGAAGGCTAGTTTTCCTGTTATCAAATCATCAAAATGTTCAAATATATACAAAGTGTATTGTGAGTATTATAGTATGATGGGGTGTCATCTATGTTTCCCTTTATTTCTCCCAATGATGAATGGAATTTATAATAACCAGTTGACAAAAGAGTTGAGTTTGAAAATTGTTTATTGAATGCGAATTTTCGAATTT
This sequence comes from Cordylochernes scorpioides, assembly GCA_030710605.1. NCBI lineage: Eukaryota > Metazoa > Arthropoda > Arachnida > Pseudoscorpiones > Chernetidae > Cordylochernes > Cordylochernes scorpioides. The sequence goes on along the minus strand of CP092866.1, from coordinate 114,015,335 downwards.
TCTTATTTTGTAGGATTGAAAAGTAGCAACATATAAGTTAGAGGTGTCTGGCTAAAACTTCTATAAAACACACAGAAAAAGATTAGTTAAAAGTAGTGATGAGAGGAAGTAACTTACAGGTGTTGAAATATAATAGAAATAAATTAGATTGACATGGTATGTTTGCCGATATATATTAATGAATATTTCTTGAAACTGAAAATTATATCAGAATATTATTTTCTTAAATAAAATATTTCACAAAATTATTTTTAAAATATTAATAATAGGCATTTAGGACATTTTATATAGGAAATTATATAATTACATTTAGAAGTAAAGGAAATTAATGAATTTCTAGATGATAATTTCAAAGTTAGAACTCGTTTAAATGATAAATAGTAATCCATTTAGTCAAAGTTCATAAAATCTCCAAACTGTTAATTTAAATAAATCAATTTGTTTGGGAATTAATAAAATATATTTCAAGACTGTGAGGTGCTTTTTGTAATATGATATTAAAAAAATATGGAATACAACTATATTCTCTTGATAAAACAAAAATAATTGATTAAATTATATTTATAAAAGTTGATTAAAAGTAAATCTCCGTTAATACTAAAAATCAATTTTAGTGATTAGATCGCCTATTGTCGATCACATAATGTTTTGAACATAGCAACAGTTCTTCAGATGGTCTTGAAGTGACTCAATAATGAAATATGACTAAGTTGACCACCTCATAGCAGATAATCTTGGTATAATTCAACTGTAAATTACCAGTGAGCAACCATCTCAAAGCAGATGTTTTTATATAATTCTAATATAAAATTCAACATGGCGACCACCTCAAATCAGATGATCTTGGTATAATTCAACTATAAATTTTAACATGGCGACCACCACAAATCAGATGATCTAGGTATAAATCAACTCTAAATTAACATTAGACAACCATCTCAATTCAGATGATTTTACAATTATTGATAGTATGATTCCAACTTTTGGCAAACAATTCTGATAGAAGATATTTTGGGATAGTTCAATTAAAGAAAAGAAATTGAAACCACCTCATTACAGATGGTCTTTGTTTAACTTACGTATTAATTCTTCAACTTGAAAATTAAATAATAGGTATGACCTTGACATAAATACCATAAATAAATAACCTCTTAGTAGATGATATTAATTATAATTTGATTATTAAATGAAAAATCTTTAACATTTTCTCTCATTGGATTTGAACATATGAAATATCATTTTTTAGTAGCTTAAAAGTTGTACATCTGTGGCAATAAGGCAATCATATTCTACATAAAATTCCATGACAGTAATGATTCTTATATCTAGGTTATTATTTACATCAAGGGCCTTCATTATCCTGAGATATCAAATTTTACAATTGGTTGTTGAAGGTTTTTAGCGACTACATAAATATAATTTTAGGGAAACAATCAAATGATTACAAAGCTTTAATTAAGGAATTTATTTCAATTATAGACGTGTAGTCAACACATATTGGTTCAAATCTATTCGTAGATTTCAGAAATATATTTTATTCTGAAGGATCGGATTATTAATCCAAGTCAGCCCCATAGCCCCATCCAGTGAACCAGTCTGTGGCCATCCCCTGAACCACATAGATCCAATGACCTAGCCTATGACCTAACCCGAGATCCGCGATCCAGTAGCCCAGTCAGTGGCTAACCCTTCAGCCAGCCATTGAAACAACAACATGCCAAGTGCCAGCTCTACCTTATCTCGAGGTATACCCTACATTGGTTGTTGAGACTCTGAATCATTTAAAATAAATTTAGTACTGAACAAATATAAATATAAAAAATTAAATTTAAAATCACTCTGTCTGTAAAAAATGTGAATATATCATCATTACAAGCGACACAAAAGGATAGAAGACCGAGCAAGAAAGAAAGCGAGAGAGTAGATGAAAGTTATTTGGAGTTTAAAAAAAAAAAGAAATTCAGAAATATATTCTGAAAAATAAACACTTTAGCTCATCAAAAAGGAATAAGAAATTCCAATATAAAAAGTATTTTGGAGATCTGGACCAAAGAGGAATAACAAACTCCAATATCAAACGTATATTGAAGATCTGGACCAAAGAGGAATAACAAACTCCAATATCAAGAGTATATTGGAGAACTGGACCAAAAAGAATAACAAACTCCAATATCAAGATTGTATTGGAGATCTAGACCAAAAAGGAATAACAAACTCTAATATCAAGATTGTATTAGAGATCTGAACCAAATATAAATAACAAACTCCAATATCAAGAGAATATTGGAGATCTAGAACAAAAAGGATTAACAACCCGCGATATCAAGAGTATAATGGGAATCTTTAACAAAAAGGAATACCAAACTCCAATATCAAGGTTATATTGGAGATCTGGTCCAAAAAGGTATATCAAACACCAACATAAAAAGTATATTGAAGATCTAGATCAAAAAGGAATAACAAACCCCAATATAAAGAGTATATTAGAGATCTGGACTAAAGAAGAATAACAAACCCCAATATCAAGGGTATATTGGGGATCTAAAACAAAAAGGAATAACAAACCCCAATATCAAGGTTATATTGGGGATCTGGACTAAAAAGGAATAACAAACTCCAATATCAAGTGTATATTGGAGTTCTGGACCCCAAAGAGGAATAACAAGCTCAATATCAAGGTTATATTGGAGATCTAGACCAAAAAGGAATAACAAACCCCAATATCAAGGTTATATTGGAGATCTATAACAAAATGGAATAACAAACCCCAATATCAAGTTTATATTGGAGATCTAAGCCAAAAAGAAATAACAAACTCCAATATCAAGATTATATTGGAGATCTAGAACAAAGATGAATAACAACCCCCAATATCAAGGTTATATTGGGGATCTAGAACAAAAAGGAAAAACAAACCCCAATATCAAGTTTATATTGGAGATATAAGACAAAAAGAAATAACAAACTCCAATATCAAGATTATATTGGAGGTCTAGAACAAAGAGGAATAACAAACTCCAATATCAAGGGTATATTGGGGATCTTCAACAAAAAGGAATAACAAACTCCAATATCAAGGTTATATTGGAGATCTTTAACAAAAAGGAATAACAAACTCCAATATCAAGGTTATATTGGAGATCTAGACCAAAAAGGAATAACAAACTCCAATATCAAGGGTATATTGGGGATCTTTAACAAAAAGGAATAACAAACTCCAATATCAAGGTTATATTGGAGATCTTTAACAAAAATAATAACAAACTCTAATATCAAGGTTATATTGGAGATCTAGATCAAAAAAGAAAAACATACCCCAATATCAAGAGTGTATTGGGGATCAAATGGAATTGAAATAATAATGATAATAAATTCACATTTTAATAAGTGTTATTGAATTAATTCTATCTCTATATAAAGTCAAACTAATATTTAGAACGGTTCAAAGAATACATTAATAAATTTATCCATTTTATTGAAAAACATTTTTAAAGAAATAGTTTTTAATTTATGATAATTAATTGTGTGATATCTAATATAAAATAAATTGCAACCAAAATAAGAATTAAAAATAAATTATTTTTATTATAATTTTATACCACAGAATAACATCGATAGAAAAGTTATATATAGATAATATAGATACAGGGAAATAGATTGGTACCAAAATAAGAATTAAAAATAAATTATTTTTATTATAATTTTATACCACAGAATAACATCGATAGAAAAGTTATATATAGATAATATAGATACAGGGAAATAGATTGGTTAAAATTTCTTCTTTACAAGAGTCGGATTAAGTGATCTTCTTTTTAAGTCAAAAACGATGAGAACGGCCCGGTGATCCCCCGAAAACTCTTGTGGGACGAAAGAATCTTGGAATGGTTAAAGGTCGCGGCAACTCCATAAGCTGTTTATCAGCGATCAATCGTATAGTTGGCACACCTCGACGGAGATTGTTCAGGATGTCGTGGCATGTAGTGTCCCGAAAGGTTATTGAGGCGTAGATCGGCTTAGGAGATTAAGAAGAGGCGACACTAAATAAAGGGAATATCCCAGCACGCCCCCAATTTCGAAGAATATATTTGTAGGAAAAGCTGAAACCAGATTCCTTCCCGCGAACTCGCTGTGGATGTGTGTGAGGTTGTTGTTGAAATTCGCAGGACGACCTTTTTTACCTCGTGCACCACCCGATAGTTGGTGTCCTGTAGTAGACGCTAGCAGAGGCTCCAGTAGCGCAGTACGCGTTGAGCATCCAATAACACGAACATTTTAAAGGAAGACTCTGACACCAGACTTGAGACGGCGCAAGGAAGCCAGCAGGTCTGGTGGCCGGACGAGACTTTTTTCATCTTGCAGACTTGTAGAAATAAAACTAACAAGGAGGAGAATCAGGTTGTTCAAATCAACGATGCTGTACACCTACGAAAGGCTAAAGGGACATGGTCATCTTGGAGGGAACTCTTGGCTTTGACACGGCGGTGAAATCCTGGAGCAGTCTCTGAAAATGTAGATAATAGCAGCCATAGCCCAAGGTGTTCTCGGCGTCTTCAGTTTGTTTTCCCTAAAATACCCAGTATCTACCACCAAAATGTAACGTAGAAATTAGGAAAGACAACTTCGGAATTACATGGGTCACAAGATTCGAAACACAAAGGTTAAGGAATTGTCACCAATATATATATTATGGAAATCTATTTGTTTAGTTGAGTAATATAAGTAAAATCATATAAATGAATATCTTCAATCTTTATATATTTTATTTTCAACGTGTCAGCCACTAGCCCTCTTTATGAAAACTCTATTTGCTATTTTGTGTCAAAAAGCTATCAAAATTTAATATATTTATATAAAAAAAGCCTACCTAGATTTGTTTAAGAAAAAAAAACATTTTTTTCTTCAACATATCGAGGTACGCTCTTTTTATATAAATATATTTGCTATTGTTTTGAAAATAGAGTAATCCATAAATAAATATTTAATTTAAAAAGGCATATATTTTGATATAATATATGCCTTTTTAATTAAATATTTGCAACTGTGTTTACTTTGTATTTAAATTATGAGTGGACTGATATTTTAAAGAGCGTGGAGCGTGTACTCCATACCCAAAGAATAATTTAAAAAATAATAAAAATTAATGAACAAAATTTAAAGTATCTGGAAAGAGGGGTAAAATATGAAAGTGGTTGGAAACGCTGGAAAAATATGAAAAGGTTGAAGATATTCATTTATATCTAAATGAAATATACAGGTTGGACCATAAGCCCTGAAAACCTTTTTTTGATTAAAAATTGAAAGGCAAACTAGAATAAAAACTAAAATTATTTAAAAAAAGTTTGCCTTTCAATTTTCAACAAAAATAAAGGGGTTCAGGAGACTAACTGGCCAATCTGGAATCAATTGGAACCTCTAAAATTAGTTTGATTTATATAGGGATAGAATTAAATCAACAAAAAAGGTTTAACACTCAAATTTGTTCAGTACTTCATTTGGTATATTTATTCAGAGTCCCATCGTAAATGTTAGGATACCACAAGATAATGTAGAGCAAGCAGTTGGCATGCTGTTGATGGAAATCATGGCCAGCTTAGAGTCAGCACACATCCCAGACCACCGAATCAATAGGGCCCAAGGAAAGGTCATAAGCCAGGCCAAAGGATCTATGGGTTCAAGGGGGAGGCCACAGACTAGTCCTCTGAGGCTATGGGGCTAAATTTCTCTTTAGGAACCGTGGAATCGTAATTATAGACAAATTATCAGCATAGAAATTTCAGAAAGAGGCTCCAGGTGCTATCTGTCCAGGAAGGGAGTCGCCAGAGAGGTGGTATACAGCCCCACCCCCCTCCTGGAGGGCTCCCACCCACGCTCCTCCAGAGTGGAGACCACACCCTCAAAAAGGAGAGTTTCTAAGAATTCTATTCTACTGACTCCCCCTGCTCTCCCCACTTCCTGGTAATCCCATAGGATTCCTACATTATCCATTGATAGCAGTCAAGCTAAAATGGGCTCTTTGAACTTGGTAATATTTGCACCACATTTCCACAGTCTTCACAATACTGCTGCACAGTGTAACATGTATTTTTGTACCTTTTCCCTCAATATGAAAAGTTGAGGTGTAACCTGAAGCGTAGCGCACAAGGTCCACCAAATGGCGCCAAAATAATAAGGCTTCTTCAGAACGTTTTTGGGGCCATATAAGTCAAAGGGCCACAGCAACAGCTTGTATTTTTGCCATGGTTTGATGTATGACTTACATAAGCAATATTATACCAGTGTTATGTGGTCATCAAATTCAAAAGGATATTTTACAATTTCACATCCTTGTGAATGGTGCTGTGGATTTTAAGATTATGTAAATTCTAAAGTATTTGAATGGTGAAAAAGCTTGCCTTGTCTCCATAATTTTTTCCATTCATTCATATAATTGAGGAAATTGAATCCTTTCAAAAATGCATTGCTAAAATGTAAAATTATAACTAGATCCAAAAGAAAAGGAAAACCTTTGGTAATTTGAAGTATTTCTCTCTCTGTTTAGATTTCTTCGGAATTTTTATCATTAGCACGGAATATATGATTGAACCCAACTCTAACAATTCTGATACTCCTTTGAAAATAGTCATTTTCAAGCACACCATTGATCTAGTTGAAATGAAAAAGTTAAATTCTGTATTACCGCAGTTAGTCAAACTTCCTCTTCTCGAGCTTCACTTTCATTCTGGTGGAGAAGATCAGGAGCAGCCAACCTAAAAACAATGAGAGTTATTAGAATAGACATTTATATATAATATTAAATTAATACACATCTAATAAAGGGTCATAAAATTGTTTGAAGCTATTTTTAATAACTGTGTTTTTGTGCACATATAGCATAATTAATAACCCACTGCGTTTTTAAATGGTATAGTAGCAAAGTTCATGAGAAATACGAAATTATAATTAACCAAAGAGTATGAAACCCATATATATATTTCTACCTAAATAGCTGAAGTAACGCCCAGGTTCTCTCCGAGTGTAAATTTTCAAAATTAAAAATAAAATCTACAAAGAAAGTTTTAAAAAACGCAGAGAATGAAAACAAGAGGTAACTGAGATAATGGTTTCAGGCTAATCCTATGTGAAAACATATTGACAAGGAATTCATGAAATTTTCAGAGAGTGACAAATATATATTAATTTGTCGAAATGTCTAGGCTAAATCCACGGCCGAAATATAGGTGGAAATTTTGTTGTGAGGATATTGATTTTTGAAAGAAGGATCATTCCTTCTGTCGAAAAATAAGATGAAACTTAAACCTATATATTTATTGCATTCTTTATCTAGGGGACTAGGGTAGGTGACAAAACCACAATACCTTTGTAATAAGTTTTAAGCTTATTTCAATGAGATATTTTACTTTCACCTTTGCATGTCAATATTTTACAGTAAATGATTTCATATTAATTTGATTAGAAAATATATTGACACTATATATTAAAAAAATATATTTATTTAATGATCAGTCGACCAAACATTTGATAAAATGTATCTAGGCATATCCTGACTGCGACCAGATCCATTCGCATAGGGTAAATTAAATCTTAGGAGATGTCTCACAGTTCAAGATAACTTTGTCACCCACGTTGTCCATCCCAAATTTTCCAGCTAGATATGGAGGAACATTACTCACATGTGGGTTGGACCTTCTGAGCCTTGTAGAAAACCACAGCCTCCTTGGTCTCGGAGTAGATTTAGATTATGGAATATTCTCTTTTACTGTAGTTTCACTGCAGTAGGAACGTGGGAGAATGATACAGAATCCGGAATTCCACACTAAACCACATAGAACAACTATGTTAGACTTAATAGATTTGAACATAAGTTTCTAAGTTATTTCTAAAGCGTAAATTAGAAACTACTATACTGATAGGGTTGTTTTGTCCTAAGTTTATTAATTAAAATCACGATTAATAATAAGAATGAGCATAATACAAACATAATAAACAAGATTTTATAACTCAATATTCGTTTGGCAAACTTTCACCACGGTTAAGCTTGGCAAAGCCAGATACTTCTGCTAGCATATATATTTTAAATCCTTATTATCCGTTTTCTAAACAGCCCTATAGATATAAAGCCAGCTCTGAGATTTTCCACAGTTTACATCAAAATAAATGAAATAAAATGGAACACATGTAGAAATTAAGGAAAAGAAATTAAAAATGACATGACGAAATATTTTAGTCCAAAGACAAAAAGAACTTCAATATAACTGATATTGTCGTAGAGAAATATATTAATATCAAGAGGTTGGAATAAAATATTCATAAAATATTTTTTTTTCACATTAAGGATAGTAGAATATATATTTTTCTGTGAAAGGAAACATTCGCCTCCTAATGTCTTCATTTGTTATATATAGATGGCGCGTTCTGCTCTGTATTAATTTATATCCAACTTGCCTTGTCCTTAATTGTTTGCTGAAGAGCATTATTTGATGCAAATATTTAAATGTAATTTTACTGTCCTAAAGGCCTACGTCTATATTTTGCTTAAATACCATTTCTAAAATTCCCTTCTTCAATGTAGCATATAAAAGCAGAATGCTCCAATGCAGTATTATAGCTCTAAAGAAGCGGTCTGGTAGATTAAATTGGCAAAACCGCTGGTAGGCTTCACTACTGATGAACCAATCCCTCCCAATATTTTTTCATCGCAGTAAGGAGGGTCGAAGATTTTTATTTGTGAAAAGAAACATTCGCGTCTCTTAATGTCTTCATTTGTTATATATAGATGGCAAGTTATACATTGCTTTGTATAAAATATTTTTATAAAATAAATGGAACTTCCAGGGTTAAGTTTATTTTTTTATAATATTACAATTGCCAAAAGAGCCAATCAATTTATTGTCATTTGACCTTATACAAATAATCAGAGCGCGAAAGAACTGGTACCACAAATATAGACCTTCAAGAGAATATTCTAACATATATATATTCTAATAAGACACCTCTCCCTTTAAATATATGTATTTAGTGCCATTTGGAAAAATTGGAACCGAAACACACATTTCCGTTGACACATGACTCAAAACAGTATTCAGTATAAAAACTTTTATATAAGAAGATGCATTTATTGAATATAAAGGAAAAAAGGTTTGTGTGAAAAACAATGCTTTAAGATCTCTTTCTATCCCTATAAATATATAGCCAACAATAAACAATTAAAATATAAACTAAACTAAAATTAGTCTGTTTAGAAACTCTTCAAATATTAGATATAAATCTATATGAAATTAAAAACAGCATTAAAGCTTGATAGCGAGTAATTTAATATTAAATAAAGTTCAATATTTATAATGTCTTCCTTTGTCACTTTAATCTTTAGCCTTAAGAACCTATTTCATATTGGTAGCTGAAAGTGTGAATTTCTTATGTTTAGCGTACCTTTTAAGTTAAGCGTTTTAATAAAATATTTTTGAATTCATTATTTTCCTAATATGTTTTCTATTAATTTATTTTGTTCTTTTATATTTAATATAAACTAAAGCATTAACCTTTGTACTAAATTAATTAGTTTTTACTTTCTTACTCATGATTTCTTTACTCATGATTATGATGCTATAATCTTGAGTTCTATTTTATTAGATGCATCTCTCTTTGAACATTTATTAATAATTGATTAAACACGAAGGCAAAATTAATTATTTTAACCTAAAAGGATTATATTTTTAATTATTTATACCTTTATTTTTTATAAATTGATTACTTTTTACAATTTATTTTATATGTTTTCAGTCATAAATTATTTATATTACACAAATTTCTTGTATTTTCATTCGTTTGCTTGGTTCATCTTACTTTCTGTTATTTAACAGATTTTCTCTGATCATTTTACACTTTTATCTTTTCAAAAGGTCTTTATTTTCATTTGTGAAAAGTTTTATTTATATCTTTTGTTCATTAAATTTCTGCATATTTTTATATTTAACACACACGCGGATAGAAATCCGCATAAATGTCTGAAATTTTATGAACAATCATTGTCATCTGTTTAAGCCTAGGTGCAAATTTTCAGGCTTCTATAGTGTGGTCTGAAAGTATGTTAAAATATGAATACAAAATTTGTTTTCGTTCACAAATCCATTTTTAAAGAATTTCAGACTCTCATAAAATTTTCTTGAGAGATTTAAAAATGAAAGGACAAAATAGGTAGGGAGTGAAAGATCAAAATATTGGATTATACACAAAGAAACACTAAATTTGGTGTTTAAACCAATGTTTATTTACATCTATAAAAAAAAAACAAAAAAAAAACAAATATAATAGCTTATATATACAAATACTAATAGGAATTCATAATTTTTTAAAGGTTGGAAAGAGAAGAGAGAAATTGAATAAATCATATACCCAATTTTTGAAACAATTTACATTTAATATTTCAAAATACATTTTATTTTAAATTAAAAAAAATATATAAATAATATATAATAAAGAGAAAAATATTAATATATAATATGGAAAAATGTATTTAACAGAAATTACTCATTTTTTCACAAACAAGATTTTATTCAAACAAGGTAGCAAATTGAGAAGTAGATATAATACTTTCAGAAAGATTTGACAGTTACAAAATACTCTCAGAAATACATCAATAATTTTAGACGTAGATTATTACATTGTTTTTGCCTAATATACAAATACAATATTTACTTTCTGAAATAAATAAATACATAAACTTGAAAGGATATATACAATACTCTCAGAAATAGATAAACAAAATATCTTTTCAGTATAATAGCAAATAAAATGTACTTCCTGAAAGGATATATACAATACATTCAGAAAAATATATGAATACAATACTTACTGAGAAATCACTCTATGAATACAAAACCTTCGGGAATAGACAAAATGATTTCAGAATCAGACAAATACAATATTTTCAGAAATATATAAACAAATACTCTCATAAATCTAAAAAAATACTTTATATATAGACAAATACCACATTTCCATTAATATATATATATATTATATAATCTAAAATACAAATATTTTATTTTTTTTTAAAAACATATATTTTATTTTTTCATTCATTGACTATTATATATATTTGACCATAGATGCAAAACATACCACTTTAATTATTGTTGTTGTAAATATGTAAAGTGAACCCTACCTTTTCTAATGAAAATCACGAATATAGAATTCATTTTCTAAATTCTATATTACTGTGATATAAATAATTTTATGTATATTTTTACTTCAAGAGATTCAAAATAAAAATCTGCTTGAAAGGTAAATAATTATCTTCACTTTTCCACGACTGCACCTCTTTTCAACAATCAAACACACAAAAAATTTCTAATCTATAACATATATATATACAATATTTTCAGAAAAACACGGCCAAATACATTCAGAAATAGACTAATACAATATGGTCAATCTGGAATCATTGGAACCTCTAAAATTAGTTTAATTTATATAGGGATAGAATTAATTCAACAAAAATGGCTTAACACTCAAATTTGTTCAGTACTTCATTAGGTATATTTATTCAGAGTCCCATCATAAATGTTGGGATACCACAAGATAAAGTAGAGCAAGCAGTTGGCATGCTGTTGATGGAAATCATGGCCAGCTTAGAGTCAGCACACGTCCCAGTCCACCGAATCAATAGAGCCCAGGGTAAGGTCACAAGCCAGACCAAAGGATCTATGGGTTCAAGGGGGAGGCCACAGACTAGTCCTCTGAGGCTAAGGGGCTAACTTTCTCTTTGGAAACCGTGGAATCGTAATTATAGATGAATTATCAGCATAGAATTTTCACAAAGAGGCTTCAAGGCGCTATCTGTCCAGGAAGGGAGTCGCGATAGAGGTGGTATACAACCCCACCCCCTCTCCTGGAGGGCTCCCACCCACGCCCCTCCAGAGTGGAGACCACACCCTCAAAAAGGAGAGTTTCTAAGCATCATATCCTACTGACTCCCCCTGCTTTCCCTTCCTGGTCATGACATGGGATTACAACATAATCCATTGATAGCAGTTCGAGCTGAATGGGCTCTTTGAACTTGGTAATATTTGCACCACATTTCCACAGTCATCACAATACTGCTGCACAGTGTAACAGGTATTTTTGTACCTTTTCCCTCAATATGAAAAGTAGAGGTGTAATCTGAAGCGTAGCGCACAAGGCCCACCAAATGGCGCCAAAATAATGAGGCTTCTTCAGAACGATTTTTGGGGCCATATAAGTCAAAGGGCCACAACAACAGCTTGTATTTTTGCCATGGTTTGATGTTTAACTTACACAAGCAATATTATACCAGTGTTATGTGGTCATCAAATTCAAAAGGATATTTTACAATTTTACATCCTTGTGAATTTTTCTGTGGATTTTAAGATAATATAATCCCTAAAGTGTATTTGAATGGTGTAAAACCTTGCCTTGTTTCCATAATATTTTCCATTCATTCATTTAATGGAGTAAATTGATTCCTTTCAAAAATTCATTGCTAAAATTTAAAATTAAAACTAGCTCCAAAAAAAAAATAATAAAACCTTTGGTAATTTGAAGTAATTCTCTCTCTGTTTAGATTTCTTCAGAATTTTTATCATTAGCTCGGAATATTTGACTGAACCCACGTCTAGCAAATATGATACTCCTTTGAAAATCGTCATTTTCAAGCATACCATTGATCTAGTTGAAATGAAAAGAGGTAAATTCTGTATTACCGCAGTTAGGCAAGCTTCCTCTTCTGGAGCTGAACTTTCACTCTGGAGGAGAAGATCAGGAGCAGTCAACCTAAAAACAAAGCGAGATTTTAGAATAGGCATCTATATATAATCTTAAATTAATACACATCTAATAAAGGGTCGTAAAATTTTTGAAGCTATTTGTACTAACTGTGTTTTTGTGCACATATAGCATAATTAATAATCCACTTCGTTTGTAAATTGTATAGTAGCAAAGTTCATGAGAAATACGAAATTATGATTTACCACAGATGATGAAAAAAAAACCATATATATAATTCTACCTAAATAGCTGAGGCAACGCCAAGGTTCTCTCGAAGTGAATATTTGCAAAATTGAAATAAAAACTACAAAGAAAAATTTAAAAAACGCAGAGAATAAAAACAAGAGGTGACCGAGATAATGGTTTCAGGCTAATCCATTTTACCACATAACGACAAGGGATTCATGAAATTCTCAAAAAGTGACAAAAATATGTTAATTTGTCGAAGTGTCTAGGCTAAATCCTCGGCCGAAATATAGATGGAAATTTTGTTGGGAGGATATTGATTTTTTAAAGAAGGATCATTCCTTCTGTCGAAGAGAGAGAGAGAGAGAGAGAGAATAAGATGAAACTCGAACCTATATATTTATTACAATCTTTATGTAGGGGACTAGGGTAGGTGACAAAACCACAATACCTTTGTAATATGTTTTGCGCTTATTTCAATGAGATATTTGACTTTCACCTTTGCATGTCAATATATTACAGTAAAAGTTTTCATATAAATTTGATTAGAAAATATATTGGCACTATATTAAAAAAATATATTTATATAATGATCAGTCGACCAAAAATTGATAAAATGCATCTAAGCATATCCTGACTGCGGCCAGATCCATTCGCATAGAGTAAATTATACCTTAGAAGATGTCTCACAGTTCAAGATAACTTTGTCACCCATGTTGTCCATACCAATTTTTCCAGCTAAATATGGTGGAACATTACTCACATGTGGGCCGGATCTGCTGAGCCTTATAGGAAACCACAGCCTCCTTGGTCTCGGAGTAGATTCATATTATGGCATTTCCTCTTTTACTGGAGTTTTACCGCAGTAGGAACGTGGGAGAATGATCCAGAATCCAGAATTCCACAGCACACTAAACCACATAGAACAACTATGTTAGACTTAATAGATTTTAACATAAGTTTCTAAGTTATTTCTAAAGCGTAAATTAGAAACTACTATACTGATAGGGTTGCTTTCTCCTAAGTGTATTATTATAATCACGATTAATAATAAGTATGAGCATAATGAAAAAAATAGAAGATCATAACATGTTGAAATTGAGGAAAAGAAATAAAAATGACATGAACAAATATTTTAGTCCAAAGACAAAAAGAACTTCAATTTAACTGATATTTTTGTAGAGAAATATAATAATATTAAGAGGTTGGAATAAAATATTCATAAAATATTTTTTTCACATTAATGTCTTCATTTTTTATATATAGATGGCGCGTTTTGCTCTGTATTAATTTATGTTCAACTTGCCTTGTCCTTGATTGTTTGCTGAAGAGCATTGTTCGATGCAAATATTTAAATGTAAATCTACTGTCCCAAAAGCCTACGTCTATATTTTGCTTAAAGACCATTTCTAAAATTCCACTCTTCAGTGTAGCATATAAAAGCAGAATGCTCCAATACAGTATTAGAGCTCTAAAGAAGCGGTCTGGTAAATTAAATTGGCAAAACCGCTGGTACGCTTCCCCACTGATGAGCCAATCCCTCCCAATATTTTTTTATCGCAGTAAGGAGAGTCGAAGATTTTTATTTGTGAAAAGAAACATTCGCGTCTCTTAATGTCTTCATTTGTTATATATAGATGGCGAGTCATACATTGCTTTGTATAAAATAATTTTATAAAATAAATGAAGCTTCCAGGGTTAAGTTTCTTTTGTTATAATATTACAATTGTCAAAAGAGCCAATCAGTTTATTGTCATTTGACCTTATACAAATAATCAGAGCGCGAAAGAACTGGTACCACAAATATAGACCTTCAAGAGAATATTCTAACATATATATATTCTAATAAGACACCTCTCCCTTTAAATACGAGGGTGAGTAGAAAAGTAAGGTCTCCGATTTTCTTTTTCATAGAAAAACACATTTAATCACAACTTTTTATACATCATTGGAAAGGTTGGACTTTGCTATTTTTCTACATAGTCGCCTTGATGCTCAATCACTTTTTTCATCCTGTCAACCAACTTTGTAATTCCGGTGTTGTACCACTCTCCCGCCGCCTCTTTGAGCCAATTGTCGACCCACCTGGCGGACACCTTTCTGTAGCCGAGGGTCTCAGACAAAATCTTTTGCACGGAGAAGTGGCTGCAATCTTCATTCAGGCCATCCTCGATCTCTTCAAGGGTTATCCGCCGGTTTGCGCGCACCATTTCGTCGATTCGAGCCACGGTTGATTCCTGCAAACTCGGCCGCCCAGACCGCTGTTCATCGTGGACGTTTATCCGCCCCTCGTTAAACTCCCGGCACCATTTCCGCACATTTGGAAGTGTATGGTGAGAAGTGCATGGACATCAAAAATGTGTGTAAATGGTGCCGGAATTTTAACGAGGGGCGGATAAACGTCCACGATGAACAGCAGTCTGGGCGGCCGAGTTTGCCGGAATCAACCGTGGCTCGAATCGACGAAATGGTGCGCGCAAACCGGCGGATAACCCTTGAAGAGATCGCGGATGGCCTGACTGAAGATTGCAGCCACTTCTCCGTGCACAAGATTGTGTCTGAGACCCTCGGCTACAAAAAGGTGTCCGCCAGGTGGGTCGACAAGTGGCTCAAAGGGGCGGCGGGAGAGTAGTACAACACCGGAATTACAAAGTTGGTTGACAGGATGAAAAAAGTGATTGAGCATCAAGGCGACTATGTAGAAAAATAGCAAAGTGTCCAACCTTTCCAATGATGTATAGAAAGTTGTGAAAAAAAATAGGAGACCTTACTTTTCTACTCACCCTCGTATATGTATTTAGTGCCATTTGGGAAAATTGGAACCGAAACACACATTTCCGTTGTCACATGACTCAAAACAGTATTCAGTATAAAACTTTTATATAAGAAGATGCATTTATTGAATATAAAGGAAAAAAGGTTTGTGTGAAAAACAATGCTTTCAGATCTCTATCTATCCCTATAAATATATAGCCAACAATAATCAATTAAAATATACTCTAAACTAAAATGAGGCTGTTTAGAAACTCTTCAAATATTAGATATAAATCTATATGAAATTAAAAACAGCATTAAAGCTTGATAGCGAGTAATTTAATATTAAATAAAGTTCAATATTTATAATGTCTTCCTTTGTCACTTTAATCTTTAGCCTTAAGAACCTATTTCATATTGGTAGCTGAAAGTGTGAATTTCTTATGTTTAGCGTACCTTTTAAGTTAAGCCTTTTAATAAAATATTTTTGAATTCATTATTTTCCTAATATGTTTTCTATTAATTTATTTTGTTCTTTTATATTTAATATAAACTAAATCATTAACCTTTGTACTAAATTAATTAGTTTTTACTTTCTTACTCATGATTTCTTTACTCATGATTATGATGCTATAATCTTGAGTTCTATTTTATTAGATGCCTCTCTCTTTGAACATTTATTAATAATTGATTAAACACGAAGGCAAAATTAATTATTTTGACCTAAAAGGATTATATTTTAAATTATTTATACCTTTATTTTTTATAAATTGATTACTTTTTACGAATCATTTTATATGTTTTCAGTCATAAATTATTTATATTACACAAATTTCTTGTATTTTCATTCGTTTGCTTGCTTCATCTTACTTTCTGTTATTTAACAGATTTTCTCTGATCACTTTACACTTTTATCTTTTCATAAGGTCTTTATTTTCATTTGTGAAAAGTTTTATTTATATCTTTTGTTCATTAAATTTCTGCATATTTTTATATTTAACACACACGCGGATAGAAATCCGCATAGATGTCTGAAATTTTATGAACAATCATTGTCATCTGTTTAAGCCTAGGTGCAAATTTTCAGGCTTCTATAGTGTGGTCTGAAAGTATGTTAAAATATGAATACAAAATTTGTTTTCGTTCACAAATCCATTTTCAAAGAATTTCAGACTCTCATAAAATTTTCTTGAGAGATTTAAAAATGAAAGGACAAAATAGGCAGGGAGTGAAAGATCAAAATATTGGATTATACACAAAGAAACACTAAATTTGGTGTTTAAACCAATGTTTATTTACATCTATAAATAAAAACAAATATAATAGCTTATATATACAAATACTAATAGTAATTCATAATTTTTTAAAGGTTGGAAAGAGAAGAGAGAAATTGAATAAATCATATACCCAATTTTTGAAACAATTTACATTTAATATTTCAAAATACATTTTATTTTAAATTAAAAAATATATAAATAATATATAATAAAGAGAAAAATATTAATATATAATATGGAAAAATGTATTTAACAGAAATTACTTAATTTTTCACAAACAAGATTTTATTCAAACAGGTAGATATAATACTTTCAGAAAGATTTGACAGTTACAAAATACTCTCCGAAATACATCAATAATTTTAGACGTAGATTATTACATTGTTTTTGCCTAATATACAAATACAATATTTACTTTCAGAAATAAATAAATACATAAACTTGAAAGGATATATACAATACTCTCAGAAATAGATAAACAAAATATCTTTTCAGTATAATAGCAAATAAAATGTACTTCCTGAAAGGATATATACAATACATTCAGAAAAATATATGAATACAATACTTACTGAGAAATCACTCTATGAATACAAAACCTTCGGGAATAGACAAAATGATTTCAGAATCAGACAAATACAATATTTTCAGAAATATATAAACAAATACTCTCATAAATCTAAAAAAATACTTTATATATAGACAAATACCACATTTCCATTAATATATATATATACAATATTTTCAGAAAAACACGGCCAAATACATTCAGAAATAGACTAATACAATATGAATTTGATAAATTCAATATTTTAAGAAATAGAAATATACAATGCTTCACAAAAATAGATTAAAAATACTCAAACAGGAAAAATATATAAGGCTCCATAACATAACTAAAATACAATTTTCCTGATATAGACAAATACAAAACTTTAAGATATAAAACAAATGCAATAATTTCATGTATAGATAAATAAAATTCTTCCATATATCGGCAAATACAATACTTTCCTATATAAACAAATACAATCTTTCAGATATACACAAATACAATACTTTCAAATATAGATAAATACTCGTCGCTTTCAGAAACAGAAATATATATTTATTTTATTTAAAAAATAGATATTTTCAGAAATAGATTACAATAAATCATTAAATGCGCATATGTACATATGTAAATAAATATAAATAAAATGTGTTTGAAATACAGTCTTAGGATAAACCTTGGGATATAATTACAGGATTTATGGAACATATTGATGCATAGTCTTTATAATATTTATTCGTTTGTATTGTGTATATGATATTTACTCTTCAATATTTTATTATATTATCTCGTTGTGGACAATATTGTGTCGTATTTTGTCTCTCTTGATATTCCAATTGCTTACAATTATTCCAGAACCTTTTATGAAAACCAAATAAATAAATATATACACATATTTTTGTATTTACATAATTACAAACTAATATCCAAAAGTTGTGATATTTCCATAATAAAACTGATAATTTGATATTTATAGGTTGACGTTATTAATATTTTTGATAAATCAAAAAGTCCATTTCTACATTGGATTCTTCCAAAAACATTCTCCGTTTTCAATTGATCTGGGTTTGCTAAGAGGTTTTAAAATTACTAAAAGTTGTTGAAAAATATTATTTGAAAGCTTCAATTAGATTCTTCAAATAATAATTTGTCTTGATTCATATAAATTTTTAAGATTGAATTTTTCTATCGCTATAAAAATGTTTAGCCTTTTTTTTATATGAAATTTACATTATAACAAAGTCTTGATATCCGAATATATTGGAAAGCTGATTCCCTTCGTATCAACGACCAACTAACCTGGCTTTGTGATTTTCGCCATCGAGAAATCGGCTGCTGAGTTAGTCGATAGGTCGTCTGCATTGTTTGAAAATATCCATTGATTTATTCCTTTAAGAGCTCTAATTGTTTACCGCTATGATATTACACCCTAAATCTGCTTTCAGCTGAATACAATAGGAAGTCGTGAGAACGTTCTTCAAAATAAACTTTCTAATATTCGTAAGGAAATTGTAAAAAAATAACAGAAGATAATTGAATTTGTAAATATTTTCGAAGCTTTATATGTGTTGATTTTAAATATAAATAATTAAACGATATTTATATACAGCTTTTATATACTTCATAAAATAAAAATTGAGAGAAGAAGGGCATGGCTCATCAGTGGTGAACACTCCCCCGGCAGTTTCGCCATTTTAATCCTCAGTCCGCTTCACTATTGTATATATATGTAGGATTGTTGCGTGAAGTGTTGGTGTGGCTTGTGGAAAGGCTGCTGATAAAATTATAATTAAAATTAATTTATTTAAAGCAAGAAATTATAAAGAGAAAAGAAACAACGGTTGAAGTAACGGCCGCCGGCTTTAGCCTTGTTGTTTACCGCTGAGTGCCAGATCAAGTGTCGGAAGAAGCCAGCCGCTAGAAAGTTCCGGATGACGCCCGCGCATGCGTAGTGAAGTGTTCTCAAAACACGTGCTTGCCGAGGCAAAGTGGGGCCGCCATTTTTCTGCCCGTATGTGTTTTGAAGCTTTGTCCCAGTTCGCTGAAGCAAAGTGCGGTCGCCACATATATATACTCAGCATTGATTATGTAATAAAGTAAATTGGTGTTTTGAAAGACTGCGTGTGTAGAAATATATATCTTAATTTGAGATTTTATGCAGCGAGGAATTTTTTTTCACAAAATCATAGTATTCATTTCATTGCAGTTTAAGGGTTGTAGAAATATTTATTAAATATATCTAAATAGCGGGATGATTTTTTAAAAATGATCAGCGATAGAAGACGCTGAATTGAGGTGATTTTCAATATGTTGTTTAACAAGGTTTTTTGTGAATTTTCGCAATACAGCAAACAGTAGCAAGCCCTGAGTAAGTCCAGGTCAGCTGTAGTCCACCTTTGACCAGTTCTGCTTTGTGGAGTGGAGGCTCTATCTTTCTTCAATGGACTACATCAAGGCACTGGGGGAAATACTTGGCATATCATCAGTATTACAAATAATGAAGATGTCAGATTAGCTCCATGTTTGACTATTTGGCTAATTCTGAAGAAGCGCCTAGTTAAAGAGGGCCTCACCATTAGGGCCACCTTTCTTAAGACCTTCCTTTATAGGAAACGGGGGAAGAAGTTAGCTATTTGGAATTTCTCAATTTCTATAAGTGATGAGGACGTCGTCGCGGCACTACGGCCCTACTTCATGGTGGTTTATCTTAAACCTGAGGTCGTGACTTTCGATGGATACACATGGAAGCAGGGAAACCTTTGTTCTTCTAAATGAAGGCATTAGACTCAAACAGTTCCTTGATAAGTTGGAGGATAAGGAGATTTTGTTCACATTTGGTTATTTCGTGTGTCATAATTCAGTAGCGAATATATTTCAGATTTATTGCCTGAATCCCGATATATATGCTAAATAGAGGAACTTACTCAAGTTTGCCTATGAGTGTGTGTGTTGTAATATGAAGCTCTCCATTTATAAATAATCATTAAAACAATGTATTTAGTTTATCACCTACTATAAAACGTAATGGCGGTGATAAATAATGAGCAACAACATCAGTTCAGTTAATTCGGACAAAATGCCAACCTTGATCCCATGGCTTTGGCTAGGACCCTAATCAGTTAGGAGAAATCTTCAATTCGGTAACATAAAAATGAGATATGAAGGTGTTTGAATCTTACAATAAGTGTTTGGACCGATGAATTTATTGTGCCAATTTTCTGAAAGGATTAAAATGTAAAATTTCTATTTGTAAAATACATAGTTTAAAGTGGGTTTCCTTCTTTTGGTTACTTGAATATACAATTCTTCTGCATTTTATATTTAATTTGATGGTCAAGAAAACCCACTGTTGATGCAGTGCCGACCTATGGTCAAATAGAAAAGATCATAATATTTTGGCAGAGATAGCAATAACATGCTTCATCAAAATAAACCTTAATAAATAATTACCTTGGCCATTTATTTATCTTTAGAATATTTTACATCACCTCAATTTTTTTTTTAAACATCAAAAATTTCATATATTGATAACAAATTTGTCAAGAAGATATTTTTATAAAAATGAACTAGCTATATCACCTATTGAAATTACCACAAAAATTGTGATATATATTGACTTTCTCTTCAAACTAGCAGGTTTGGCTCTTGACAAACCCACACAATAACAGCTCTGTTGATTTCAAAACTCCCCATCTGGAGCCCATGGTTTGATGTTGAAGCCATCCTCATTTTAGAGCAGTCTTAGATTTATTATCATATTTAAAAGGTAAGTATGAAATACTAATATATTGACAATGAGCGGTCATCTAGTAAAAGTTAATTAGGGTATTCTATGGCAAAAATGAAAATCGAAATTTGTTGGAAAATATTGATCTAAAATGTAAGGGGCTACTTTTCCTGTCATTAAATATTCAAAATGTTCAATTATATACAAAGTGTATTGAGTGTATTATAGTAAGATGGGGTGTCATCTATGTTCTCCTTTTTTCTCCAACTGATGAATGAAATTTATATAATAACCAGTTATACATAATAGTTGAGTTTCAAAATTATTTATTGAATTCGAAATTGAATTTATTTTATATTGAAGGATTGAAGTGAAGCAATATATAATTTGGAGCAGACTGGCTAAAATTTCTATAAAACACACAGAAAAAGATTAGTTGAAAGTAGTGGTGAGAGGAAGTAACTTACAGTGGTTGAAATATAATAGAAATAAATTAGATTGACATGGTATGTTTGTCGATATATATATTAATGGATATTTATTGAAACTGAAAATTATATCAGAATATTATTTTCTTAAATAAAGTATTTCACTAAATTATTTTTAAAATATTAATGATAGGCATTTAGGACATTTTATATAGGAAATTATATAATTACATTTAGAAGTACACGAAATTAATGAATTGCTAGTTGATAATTTAAAAGTAAGAACTCATTTAATTGATAAATAGGCATCCATTTAGTGAAAGTCAATAAATTATTTAAACTCATTAATTTGAATAAATCAATTAGTTTGTGAGTTGATAAAAATATTTAAAAACTGAGCTTTTTGTAATTTTTAAAATTATTTAGAAAATATGGAATATAACTATATTCTCTTGATAAAACAAAAATAATTGATTGAATTATATTTATAAAAGGTGATTAATAGTAAATCTCTGTTGATGCTATGAAACGATTTCAGTGGATAGATCGCTTATTGTCGATCACATGTTGTTTTGAACATAGTAACACTTCTTCAGATGGTCTTGAAGTGACTCAATAATGAAATTTTTTTTTTGCTATAATGAAATATGACTAAGTTGACCACCTCATAGCAGATGATCTTAGTATAAATCAACTGTAAATTACCAGTAAGCAACCATCTCAAAGCAGATGATTTTTATATAATTCAAATATATAATTTAACATGGCGACCACCTCAAATCAGATGATCTTGGTATAATTCAATTATAAATTAACATTAAACAACCATCTCAAAGCAGATGATTTTACAATTATTGATATTATGATTCCAACTTTTGGCAAACAACTCTGTTAGAAGATATTTAGGGATAGTTCAATTATAGAAAATAAATTGAACCACCTCATTACAGATGGTCTTTTTTTAACTTACCTATTAATTCTTCAACTTGAAAATTAAATAATAGGTATGACGACCTTGACATAAATACCATAAATAAATAACCTCTTAGTAGATAATATTAATTATAATTTGATTTTTAAATGAAAGAATCTTTAACATGTTCTCTCACTGGATTTAAACATATGAAATATCATTTTAGTAGCTTAACAGTTGTACATTTGTGGCAATAATGCAATTATATTCTATATAAAAAATTTCCATGAGAGTAATGAGCTCATATCTAGGTTATTATATCCATCAAGGGCCTTCATCATCCTGAGAAATCAAATTTTACAATTGGTTGTTGAAGGTTTTTAGCGACTACATTAATATATTTTTAGGGAAACAATCAAATGATTACAAAGCTTTAATTAAGAAATTTATTTCAATTATAGATGTGTAGTCAACAAATATTGGTTTAATTCTATTCGTAAATTTCAGAAATATATTTTATTCTGAAGGATGGAATCATCAATCCAAGAAAGCCCCATAGCCCCATCCAGTGGACCGGTCTGTGGCCATCCCCTGAACCACATAGACCCAATGACCCAGCCTATGACCTAACCCGAGCCCCGCGATCCAGTAGCCCAGTCAGTGGCCAACCCACCAGCCAGCCATTGAAACAACAACATGCCAAGTGCCAGCTCTACCTTATCTCGAGGTATACCCTACATTGGTTTTTGAGACTCTGAATCATTGAAAAGAGATTTAGTACTGAACAAATATAATTATAAAAAAATAAATTTGATATTACTCCCTGTCTGTAAAAAAATGTGAATTTATCATCATTACTAGCGAAACAAGTGGATAGAAGACCGAGCAAGAATTAAAGCGAGAAAGTAGATGAAAGATATTTGGAGTTTGAAAAAAAGAATTTCAGAAATATATTCGGAAAAACATTTAACCTTAATAAAAAAGAATAATCTCCAATATCAAGAGTATATTGGAGATCTGGACCAGAAAGGAATAACAAACTCCAATATCAAGAGTGTATTGGAGATCTGGACCCAAAAGGAATAACAAACCCCAATATAAAGAGTATATTGGAGATCTCGAACAAAAAGGAAAAAAAAACTCCAATATCAAGAGTGTATTGGAGATCAGGACCAAAAAGGAATAACAAACTCCAATATCAAGAGTGTATTGGAGACCTGGACCCAAAAGGAATAACAAACCCCAATATAAAGTGTATATTGGAGATCTCGAACAAAAAGGAAAAAAAACTCCAATATCAAGAGTGTATTGGAGATCAGGACCAAAAAGGAATAACAAACTCCAATATCAAGAGTGTATTGGAGATCTGGACCAAAAAGGAATAACAAACTCCAATATCAAGAGTGTATTGGAGATCTGGACCCAAAAGGAATAACAAACTCCAACATAAAGTGTATATTGGAGATCTCGAACAAAAAGGAAAAAAACTCCAATATCAAGAGTGTATTGGAGATCTGGACCAAAAAGGAATAACAAACTCCAATATAAAGAGTATATTGTAGATCTAGAACAAAAGGAATAACAAACTCCAATATCAAAAGTATATTGGAGATCTAGAACAAAAAGGAATAACAAACTCCAATATCAAGAGTATATTGGAGATCTAGAACAAAAAGGAATAACAAACTCCAATATCAAGGTTATATTGGAGATCTAGAACAAAAAGGAATAACAAACTCCAATATCAAAAGTATATTGGAGATCTAGAACAAAAGGGAATAACAAACTCCAATATCAAGAGTATATTGGAGATCTGGACCAAAAAGGAATAACAAACTCCAATATCAAGAGTATATTGGAGATCTAGAACAAAAAGGAATAACAAACCCCAATATCAATAGTATATTGGAGATCTGGACCAAAAAGGAATAACAAACTCCAATATCAAGAGTATATTGGAGATCTGGACCTAGAAGGAATAACAAACTCCAATATCAAGAGTATATTGGAGATCTGGACCAAAAAGGAATAACAAACTCCAATATCAAGAGTATATTGGAGATCTGGACCAAAAAGGAATAACAAACTCCAATATCAAGAGTATATTGGAGATCTGGACCAAGAAGGAATAACAAACTCCAATATTAAGAGTATATTGGAGATCTGGACCAAGAAGGAATAACAAACTCCAATATCAAGAGTATATTGGAGATCTGGACCAAAGAGGAATAACTAACTCCAATATCAAGAGTATATTGGAGATCTGGACCAAGAAGGAATAACAAACTCCAATATCAAGAGTATATTGGAGATATAGACCAAGAAGGAATAAAATTACCCCAATATCAAGAGTGCATTGGGGATCAAATGAAATTGAAATAATAATGATAATAATTTCACATTTCAAAAAGTGTTATTGAATTAATTCTATCTCTATATAGTTAAACTAATATTTAAAAGGGTTCAAAGAAGACATTAATAATTTATCCATTTTTTTGGAGAAAATTTTTCGAAGAAATAGTCTTTAAAAATATGTTTATTAAATGTGTGATATCTAATTAAAAATAAGTTGCTACCAAAAAGTAATTATAAAATAAATTGGTTTTATTATAATTTATTCCACAGAATAATATCGATAGAAAAGTTAAATAATAGATAAGATAGATACAGGGAGATAGATTGTTCAAAATGTCTTCATTCAAAGGCGGATTAAGTGATCATCTTTTGAAGTCGTAACCGATGAGAACGGCCAGTTGATCCGCAGAAACACCTTGTGGGACCAAAGCATCTTGGAATGGTTAAAGGGCGCGGCAACTCCATAAGCTGTTCATCAGTGATCTATCGCATAGTTGGCACACCTCGAGGCAGATTGTTCAGGATGTCGTGGCATGTAGTGTCCCGAAAGTTTAATGAGGCGTAGGTCGGCTGAGGAGATTAAGCGAGGCGACACGAATAAAGGGAATGTCCAATCACGCCCCCAGCTTTGAAGAATAAATTTGTAGGAAAAGCTGAATCCAGATTCCTTCCCGCGAACTGGCTGTGGAAGTGTGTGAGGATCGTTGTTGAAATTCGCAGGACGACGTTTTTTTACCTCGTGCACCACCCGGTAGTTGGTGACCTGTAGTAGACGCTAGCAGAGGCTCCAGGAGCGCAGTACGCGTTGAGCATCCTATAACACGAACATTTGAAGGGAAGGCTCTTTAGACTTAACCGCGCAAGAAAGCCAGCAGGTCTGGTGGCCGGACGAGACTTTTGTCATCTTGCAGACTTGTAGAAATAAAACTAACAAGGAGGAGAATCAGGTTGTTCAGATCAATGATGCTGTACACCTACGAAAGGCTATAGGGACATGGTCATCTTGGAGGAAACTCTTGGCTTCGACACGGCGGTGAATTCTTGGAGCCAGTCTCTGAAAATGTAGATCATAGCAGCCATGGCCCAAGGTGTTCTCGGCGATCTTCAGTTTGTTTTCCCTAATCGACCCAGCATCTACCACCAAAATGTAACGTAGAAATTGGGAAAGACTACTTCAGAATTAGACGGGATCACAAGATTCACACACACAAAGGTTAAGGAATTACCACCAATATGTATATTATGGAGAATCTATTTGTGTAGTTGAGTCATATATTTAAAATCATAAATGAATATCTTCATTTTTTTTTCGATGTTTCAGCCACTTGCCCTCTTTAGAAAACACCATTTGCTATTTTGTTTCAAAAAGCGATCAAAATTTTATATATTTATATAAAAAAAGCCTACCTAGATTTGTTAGAGAAAAAAAAACATTTTTTCTTTGACATATCGAGGTACGTTCTTTCAATATAAATATATTTGCTATTGGTTTGAAAATAGAGTAATCCATAAACAAATATTTAATTTAAAAGGCATATATTTTGATCAAATATATGCCGTTTTAATTAAATATTTGCAATTATGTTTACTTTGTATTTTAATTCTGAGTGGACTGATATTTTAAAGAGCGTGGAGCGTGTACTCCAAACTCAAAGAAAAAAAAAGAATATATATTAATGAACAAAATTTAAAAAATCTGGAAAGAGGGGTAAAATATAAAAGTGGTTGGAAACGCCGGAAAAATATAAAAAGGTTGAAGATATTCATTTATATGTGAGGAATAGTTAGCCAGAAATTATTTGAAAAAGTAAAAATTAAAATCAGGTAAAAAGTTTCTTTTTATTTTCATTTAGCAGTATATTTGCTTGAAATCTTACAAATATAAATAAAAAGAAACCTTTTACCTGATTTTAATTTTTACTTTTTCAAATATTCATTTATATTTAAATTAAATATACATGTTGGACCATAAGCCCTGAAAACCTTTTTTTGATTAAAAATTAAAAGGCAAACTAGAATAAAAACTAAAATTATTCAAATCTAGTTTGCCTTCCAATTTTTAACAAAAATAAAGGGTTCAGGACTTACTGGTCAATCTGGAATCATTGGAACCTCTAAAATTAGTTTAATTTATATAGGGATATAATTAATTCAACAAAAATGGCTTAACACTCAAATTTGTTCAGTACTTCATTAGGTATATTTATTCAGAGTCCCATCATAAATGTTGGGATACCACAAGATAAAGTAGAGCAAGCAGTTGGCATGCTGTTGATGGAAATCATGGCCAGCTTAGAGTCAGCACACGTCCCAGTCCACCGAATCAATAGAGCCCAGGGAAAGGTCACAAGCCAGACCAAAGGATCTATGGGTTCAAGGGGGAGGCCACAGACTAGTCCTCTGAGGCTATGGGGCTAACTTTCTCTCTGGAAACCGTGGAATCGTAATTATAGATGAATTATCAGCATAGAATTTTCACAAAGAGGCTTCAAGGCGCTATCTGTCCAGGAAGGGAGTCGCGAGAGAGGTGGTATACAACCCCACCCCCTCTCCTGGAGGGCTCCCACCCACGCCCCTCCAGAGTGGAGACCACACCCTCAAAAAGGAGAGTTTCTAAGCATCATATCCTACTGACTCCCCTTGCTTTCCCTTCCTGGTCATGACATGGGATTACAACATAATCCATTGATAGCAGTTCGAGCTGAATGGGCTCTTTGAACTTGGTAATATTTGCACCACATTTCCACAGTCATCACAATACTGCTGCACAGTGTAACAGGTATTTTTGTACCTTTTCCCTCAATATGAAAAGTAGAGGTGTAATCTGAAGCGTAGCGCACAAGGCCCACCAAATGGCGCCAAAATAATGAGGCTTCTTCAGAACGATTTTTGGGGCCATATAAGTCAAAGGGCCACAACAACAGCTTGTATTTTTGCCATGGTTTGATGTTTAACTTACACAAGCAATATTATACCAGTGTTATGTGGTCATAAAATTCAAAAGGATATTTTACAATTTTACATCCTTGTGAATTTTTCTGTGGATTTTAAGATAATATAATCCCTAAAGTGTATTTGAATGGTGTAAAACCTTGCCTTGTTTCCATAATATTTTCCATTCATTCATTTAATGGAGTAAATTGATTCCTTTCAAAAATTCATTGCTAAAATTTAAAATTAAAACTAGCTCCAAAAAAAAAAATAAAACCTTTGGTAATTTGAAGTAATTCTCTCTCTGTTTAGATTTATTCAGAATTTTTATCATTAGCTCGGAATATTTGACTGAACCCACGTCTAGCAAATATGATACTCCTTTGAAAATCGTCATTTTCAAGCACACCATTGATCTAGTTGAAATGAAAAGAGGTAAATTCTGTATTACCGCAGTTAGGCAAGCTTCCTCTTCTGGAGCTGAACTTTCACTCTGGAGGAAAAGATCAGGAGCAGTCAACCTAAAAACAAAGCGAGATTTTAGAAAAGACATTTATATATAATCTTAAATTAATACACATCTAATAAAGGGTCGTAAAATTTTTGAAGCTATTTGTACTAACTGTGTTTTCGTGCACATATAGCATAATTAATAATTCACTGCGTTTGTAAATTGTATAGTAGCAAAGTTCATGAGAAATACGAAATTATAATTTACCACAGATGATGAAAAAAAAATCCATATATATAATTCTACCTAAATAGGTGAGGCAACGCCAAGGTTCTCTCGAAGTGAATATTTGCAAAATTGAAATAAAAACTACAAAGAAAATACTACAGAGAATAAAAACAAGAGGTGACCGAGATAATGGTTTCAGGCTAATCCATTTTACCACATAACGACAAGGGATTCATGAAATTTTCAAAAAGTGACAAATATATGTTAATTTGTCGAAGTGTCTAGGCTAAATCCTCGGCCTAAATGTAGATGGAAATTTTGTTGTGAGGATATTGATTTTTTAAAGAAGGATCATTCCTTCTGTCGAAGAGAGAGAGAGAGAATAAGATGAAACTCGAACCTATATATTTATTACATTCTTTATGTAGGGGACTAGGGTAGGTGACAAAACCACAATATCTTTGTAATATGTTTTGCGCTTATTTCAATGAGATATTTGACTTTCACCTTTGCATGTCAATCAATATATTACAGTAAAAGTTTTCATATAAATTTGATTAGAAAATATATTGGCACTATATTAAAAAAATATATTTATTTAATGATCAGTCGACCAAAAATTGATAAAATGCATCTAAGCATATCCTGACTGCGGCCAGATCCATTCGCATAGAGTAAATTATATCTTAGAAGATGTCTCACAGTTCAAGATAACTTTGTCACCCACGTTGTCCATCCCAATTTTTCCAGCTAGATATGGTGGAACATTACTCACATGTGGGCCGGATCTGCTGAGCCTTATAGGAAACCACTGCCTCCTTGGTCTCGGAGTAGATTTAGATTATGGTATCTTCTCTTTTACTGGAGTTTCACCGCAGTAGGAACGTGGGAGAATGATCCAGAATCCAGAATTCCACAGCACACTGAACCACATAGAACAACTATGTTAGACTTGATAGATTTTAACATAAGTTTCTAAGTTATTTCTAAAGCGTAAATTAGAAACTACTATACTGATAGGGTTGCTTTCTCCTAAGTGTATTATTATAATCACGATTAATAATAAGTATGAGCATAATGAAAAAAATAGAAGATCATAACATGTAGAAATTGAGGAAAATATATTAAAAATCACATGACGAAATATTTTAGTCCAAAGACAAAAAGAACTTCAATTTAACTGATATTTTTGTAGAGAAATATAATAATATCAAGAGGTTGGAATAAAATATTCATAAAATATTTATTTCACATTAAGGACAGTAGAATATATTTATTTTTTTGTGAAAAGAAACATTCGTGTCTTAATGTCTTCATTTGTTATATATAGATGGCGCGTTTTGCCCTGTATTAATTTATGTCTAACTTGTCTTGTCCTTGATTGTTTGCTGAAGAGCATTGTTCGATGCAAATATTTAAATGTAATTCTACTGTCCTAAAAGCCTACGTCTATATTTTGCTTAAATACCATTTCTAAAATTCCACTCTTCAGTGTAGCATATAAAAGCAGCTTGCTCCAATACAGTATTAGAGCTCTAAAGAAGCGGTCTGGTAGATTAAATTGGCAAAACCGCAGGTACGCTTCACCACTGATGAGCCAAAAAATCCCTCCCAATATTTTTTCATCGCAGTAAGGAGAGTCGAAGATTATTATTTGTGAAAAGAAACATTCGCGTCTCTTAATGCCTTGATTTGTTATATATAGATGGCGAAGTTATACATTGCTTTGTATAAAATAATTTTATAAAATAAATGAGGCTTCCAGGGTTAAGTTTTTTTTGTTATAATATTACAATTGCCAAAAGAGCCAATCAGATTTTTGTCATTTAACCTTATACAAATAATCACACCACAAAAAACTGGTACCACAAATATAGACCTTCAAGAGAATATTCTAGCATATATATTCTAAAAAGACACCTCTCCCTTTAAATATATGTATTTAGTGTAATTTGGGAAAATTGGAACCGAAACACACATTTCCGTTGACACATGACTCAAAGCAGTATTTCTTAGTTGAAATATAAAAACTTTTTTATAAGAAGATGCATTTATGGTTTGTGTGAGAAACAATGCTTTCAAATCTCTATCTATCCCTATAAATATATAGCCATCAATAAACAATTAAAATATAAACTAAACTAAATTGAGGCTGTTTAGAAACTCTTCAAATATTAGATATAAATCTATGTGAAATTAAAAAAGCATTAAAGCTTGATAGCGAGTAATTTAATATAAAATAAAGTTCAATATTTATAATGTCTTCCTTTGTCACTTTAATCTTTAGCCCTAAGAATCTATTTCATATTGGTAGCTGAAAATGTGAATTTCTTATGTATAGCGTACCTTTTAAGTTAAGCCTTTTAATAAAATATTTTTGAATTCATTATTTTCTAATATGTTTCTATTAATTTATTTTGTACTTTTATATTTAATTTAAACTAATGCATTAATCTTTGTACTAAATTAATTAGTTTTTACTTTCTTACTCACGATTATGATGCTATTATCTTGAAGTTCTATTTTATTAGATGCCTCTCTCTTTGAACATTTATTAATAATTAATTAAACACGAAGGCAAAATTAATTATTTTGAACTAAAAGGATTATATTTTAAATTATTTATGTTAAAATAAATGTGTTTCAGCAACCCTGGCAGTAGAGAACAAAGGAATGTGTATAGCCCTAATGTTTATCTTTTAGTTAGTTGTAAATAATTCTCTAATTAATATGCTTGTTTTCTTGGTAAATATAATAAAATAAGATATTATATTAATTTGTAGTATATTTATGTGTTAAATAAACTACAAAATAACAGATTATGAGACTGAAGTTTAAATAATAACAAAGAAATATCAAGAACGTGTTTAGTAAGTACAACTTTGAATATAATTTAAAATGAGCGTAATTAATTCTAATTTGCCAATTTTGACTGGTACAAATTTCAACAGCTGGAAATTTAGAGTTAAACTATTGTTAGAAAAAAAAACAAATACATCTAACATTAGAAAAGGAAATTAATGATTTTGTCGATGAAAAAGAACGCGAGTTATTTGCAATTAAAGATGCAAAGACAAAATCTACGCTTGTTCAATGTTTAACTGATAAACATCTAGACATAGTTAAAGATGCAAAAACAGCTAAAGAAATGATGAAGGCGCTCGAAAATATATTTGAAAGAAAAAGCGTGTTCACAAAACTAACACTAAAAAGAAAGTTGTTTACTTTAAAATGCAAACATAATGAAAAATTAGAGGACCATTTTCTTAAATTTGATTCTATAATTCGTGAATTGGATAATATAGGTTCCAAAATTGATGAATCTGACAAAATATGTCATCTGTTATTGTCATTGAATGAAGAGTATGAAAATGTAATCACAGCAATAGAAACAATAAATACTGAAATCAAAATGGAATTTGTTAAGACAAGATTGCTTGATGAAGAACTCAAAAGGAAAAATAAGCAAGGGGAACCTAGGAATGAAGAAATTACATTTGGATTATTCACATTTACATGTTATAATTGTGGCAAGAAAGGTCACAAGGCTACAGAATGTAGAAGTAAAAAGAAATTTTTCAAAAGAGAAAAGAATCAAACACAAAAAGAGAGAAATGAAAGACAAAAAGAGAGTCAACCTAGACAACAAGCCTATCAGATGGATGGCAAACTATCATTTGTAGCAATGAATGCTATAGATTGCTATGAAAATAATAATTTTATTTTAGACTCAGGAGCAACACAGAACCTGATCAAAAGTGAATTAGAAAAATATATGACGGATGTGAAGATTTTAGAACATAAGGTGGAAATTCATATGGCAAATGGTGAAAAGATGTCAGCTAAAAAAAGTGGAACTTTAAATGTAAAAATCAATAATATCCCAATAGCAATCCATGGACTAATAGTTGATGGTATTAAACAGAACTTATTGTCAGTAGGAAAAATTACACAACAGGGCCACCAAGTGATATTTAGACAAGATGAAGTAATTATAATCACAAAAAAAAACATAATTTTAAGTGTAATAATTATAGAAACTTGTACTCACTTAAAATAGAAATAGACAGTAACCCTGAAAGTGTTACAGCGCATGCAGTCAAAACCGATGACACATTGTAGCACAGAAGATTGGGACATCTGAATAGATGCAGCTTAAATAAATTAGGGCTACCAAGTTCACAAGAGAAATGTGAAACTTGTATCAAAGGAAAAAGCACAAGAAGATCATTTGAGAAAACCTGGAAGACAACTAAGGAAATTGGAGAACTGATACATTCAGACTTATCAGGACCAATTGATCCACCACATATGATGGAGAAATATATTTTCAGGTACTAATAGATGACTACTCACACTTTGTAGTAGTGAGACTCTTCTCAAATCAAAATGTGAAGCCGAACAAAACATAATTGATTTTATCAAGTTGATAAAAACTCAACATAACAAGAAAACAAGAAAAAATAGAGTTGATAATGGTAAAGAATTTTCATCTGGAAACTTCAAGCAGTTTTGCAGAACAAAAGGAATTCAAATAGAATATACCCCACCTTACACACCACAGCAAAATGGCACATCTGAAAGAATGAACCGAACATTGATTGATAAAGTGAGAACAAAGTTGGCAGAAACAAATCTACCAAAATATCTCTGGGGAGAAGCCATTTACTGCTCAGCATACGAATTAAACAGAAGTCCAACAAGTGCGAACAAAAGAATACCTCCAGCTAGCATATGGTATAAACGAAATGACCTATCCAAACTTAAGGTTTTTGGCTCAAGAGCTTGGACACTAATTCTACCCAAACCAAGAAAACTAGATGCTAGAGCAAAATCAAAAATCATGGTTGGTTACAGTGGAAGCGGATATCGCATCTGGGATCCGGAAACTAATAAAGTAATGATTTCAACAGATGTAACATTTAATGAAACAACTAAATTTGATAAGGAAATCATCTCAGACCAAACAGAACCTAAAAGAATAATAACTGAATCTCAAGATAAGGAAGAAACCCCACAAACATCGGAACAATCAGACAAAGAAGAAAGTGTAACTACAAGATCGGGTCGAATAATCAAACCACCAAAGTATCAAGAAGATTATGAACTATATTCAGTATATTGCTTGTTTACAAATGGTGAAGATCCAGTTTCTTACAATCAAGCAATTAGGCAAAAAGAATGGAAAGAAGCTATTGATAAAGAAATTCGATCTCATGAAGAATTGAAAACATGGTCTTCAATAAAATTAGGAGAAAAATCAAATATCAAACCAATTGACACAAAAAGGATTTATTGGCCAAAGTCAAAATAGACTACATTGAGGGATGCGGAAACATAGCAGACATGTTAACTAAACCCTTATGTAAGGACATGTTGAAAAAATTCATGAAACATTCTAACATGGGGTGAAAATTGTGCAATTGACATTTGTGAAAATGCCAATTGAGGGGGGGGGGGTGTTAAAATAAATGTGTTTCAGCAACCCTGGCAGTACAGAACAAAGGAATGTGTATAGCCCTAATGTTTACCTTTTAGTTAGTTGTAAATAATTCTCTAATTAATATGTTTGTTTACTTGGTAAAGATAATAAAATAAGATATTATCTTAATTTGTAGTATATTTATGTGTTAAATAAACTACAAAATAACAATTTATACCTTTATTTCTTATGAATTGATTACTTTTTACAATTTATTTTATATATTTTCAGTCATAAATTATTGATATTACACAAATTTATTGTATTTTCATTCGTTTGCTTGCTTCATCTTACTTTATGTTATTTAACAGATTTTCTCTGATTATTTTACACTTTTATCTTTTCATATAGTCTTTATTTTCATTTGTGAAAGGTTTTTATTTCTATCTTTTGTTCATTAAATTTCTGCATATTTTTCATATTTAACACACACGCGGATAGAAATCCGCATAGATGTCTGAAATTTTATGAACAATCATTGTCATCTGATTGAGCCTAGGTGCAAATTTTCAGGCTTCTATAGTGTGGTCTGACAGTATGTTAAAATATGAATACAAAATTTGTTTTCGTTCATAAATCCATTTTCAAAGAATTTCAGACACTCATAAAATTATCTTGAGAGATTCAAAAATGAAAGGACAGAATAAGTAGGGAGTGAATGATCAAAATATTGGATTATACACAAAATAATACTAAATTTGTTATTTGAACCAATGTTTATTTACATATATAAAAATTTAAAAAAAACAAATATAATAGCTTATATATACAAATACTAATAGTAATTCATAATATATTAAAGGTTGGAAAGAGAAGAGAGATATTGAATAAATCATAAACCCAATTTTTGAAACAATTTACATTTAATATTTCAAAACACATTTATTTTAAATTGAAAAAATATATAAATAATCATAATAAAGAGAAAAATATTAATATATAATATGGAAAAATGTATTTAACAGAAATTACTTAATTTTTCACAAACAAGATTTTATTCAAACAAGGTAGCAAATTGAGAAGTAGATATAATACTTTCAGAAAGATTTGATAGTTACAAAATACTCTCAGAAATACATCAATACTTTTAGACGTAGATTATTACATTGGGTTTGCTAAATATACAAATACAATATTTACTTTCAGAAATAAATAAATACATAAACTTTAGAAATAGAATAATACAATACTTTTTCAGTTTATATAATATGAAATACAATACTTCCTTTCTCTCTTCAGAAAATATATATACAATAATTTCAGAAATAGATAAACAAAATACCTTTTCAGTATAATAGCAAATATAATGTACTTACTGAAAGGATATATACAATACATTCAGAAAAATATATAAATGCAATACTTTCTGAGAAATCACTCTATGAATACAAAACCTTCGGGAATAGACAAAATGATTTCAGAATTCGACAAATACAATATTTTGAGAAATATATAAACAAATACTCTCATAAATCTAAAAAATAATACTTTATATGTAGACAAATATCACACTTACATTAATAGATATATACAATATTTTCTGAAAAAACGGCCAAATACATTCAGAAATAGACAAATACAATATGAATTTGATAAATTTAATATTTTAAGAAATATAAATCTTCGCTTTCAGAAGCAGAAATATATATTTATTTTATTTAAAAAAATAGATATTTTCAGAAATAGATGACAATAAATCATCAATTGCGTATATGTACATATGTAAATAAATATAAATAGAAAGTGTTTGAAATACAGACTTAGGATAAACCTTGGGATATAATTACAGGATTTATGGAACATATTGATGCATAGTCATTATAATATTTATTCGTTTGTATTGTGTATATGATATTTACTTTTCAATATTTTATTGTATTATCTTGTTGTGGACAATATTGTGTCGTATTTTGTCTCTCTTGATATTCAAATTGTTTACAATTATTCCAGAACCTTTTATGAAAACCAAATAAATAAATATATATACATATTTTTGTATTTACATAATTACAAACTAATATCCCAAAGTTGTGGTATTTCCATAATAAAACTTATAATTTGATATTTATAGGTTGACGTTATTAATATTTTTGATAAATCAAAAGGTCCATTTCTTCATTAGTTTCTTCCAAAAACATTCTCCGTTTTCAATTGATCTGGGATTGCTAAGAGGTTTTAAAATTACTAAAAATTGTTGAAGAATATTATTTGAAGGCTTCAACTGGATTCCTCAAATATAATTTTGCCTAGATTTATATGAATATTTAAGATTGAATTTTTCTATTTCTATTAAAATTTCAAATCCTTTTTGGCTGTGAAATTTGCATTATTTCAAGATCTTGATATCCAAATATATTGGAAAGATGATTCACCTTTTATCAGCGACCAACTAACCTGGCTTTGTAATTTTGGCCATCGAGAAATCGGCTGCTAAGTTGGTCGATAGGTCGTCTGCATTGTTTGAAAATATCCATTGATTTATTCCTTTAAGAGCTCTAATTGTTTACCGTAATGATATTACACCCTACATATGCTTTAAGCTGAATACAATAGGAAGTCGTGAGAACGTTCTTCAAAATTAACTTTCTAATATTCGTAAGGAAATTGTGAAAAAATAACAGAAAATAATTGAATTTGTAAATATTTTTGAAGCTTTATATGTAAAACGACATTTGAAGTTACACCGCATGAGTTTCTTTTAAACGAAAAATAAAAATTTATTTCAAGGTGAAATATCGACTATTTCTAACCTTTTTGGATGAGGCCGCAGTGCATTATATTGTAATATAAGTTACTTTATGTATTATTTAAGAAAGAAAAAATACGTCCAGGGTAGCCTAGTGGACATGGCATCTGCCCGGTAAGCAGAACATTTTGGATTCGATTCCCATCCCTGTACACTTTTTATTTTTCCGTTCATCATTACTCTTCATAATTCACCCTTTTATACCTCATCCAAAAAGGTTAGAAATAGTCGATATTTCACCTTGAAAAAATTTTGTTTTTTTGTTTAAAAGAAACTCATGCGGTCTAACTTCAAGTGTCGTTTTACAATCACAGGCCGCAGTGCATTATATTGTATTATAAGCTTTATATGTGTTGATTTTAAATATGAATAATTAAACGATATTTATATACAGCTTTCATATACTTCATAAAATAAAAATTGAGAGACGAAGGGCATGGCTCATCAGTGGTGAACACTCCCGGTAGTTTCGCCATTTTAATCCTCAGAACGCTTCACTATATATATATTGTATATATATATATAATACTCAGCATTTTTTATGTAAAAAAGTAAATTGGTGTTTTGAAAGACTGTGTGTGTAGAAATATATATATTAATTTGAGATTTTATGCAGCGAAGAATTTCTTTTCACAAAATCATAGTATTCATTTTTTTCAGTTTAAGGGCTGTAGAAATATTTATTAAATATATCTAAATAGCGGGATATTTTTTTTTTAATTTTTAGCGATAGAAGACGCTAAATTGAGGTGATTTTCAATATGTTGGTTAACAATTATTTTTTGTGATTTTTCGCAATACAACAAACAGTAGCAGGTCCTGAGTAAGTCCAGGTCATCTGTAGCCACCTTTGACTAGTTCTGCTTTATGGAGTGGAGGCTCATCTTTCTTAAATGGACTACAAAAAGGCACTGGGGGAAATATTTGGAAAATCATCGGTATTACAAATAATGATAAGTTGGTGCTCATCTCTGAAGAATATATTGTACACATTTGTTTATTTCGTGTGTCTCTTCAATAGAAATCACCCTGTATCAAATATCCTTCAGAGATAAAGCTTTAATCCCGATATACATGCTAAAAGGTACAACTTCCTTAAGTTTGTTTATGAATGTGTATTTTATAATATTAATATGTTATCATAATATAAAGCTCGCCCTTTAAATAATCATTGACACAATTCATTTAGTTTTCTTCACTATAAAACATAATGGTGGCGATAAATAATGAGCCAAAACATCACTTTTGGGAAATTCAGAGAAAATTCCAACCTCTATACCATGGCTTGGTCTAGGACCCTAATAAGTACAGAGAAAGCTTCAATTTCATAACATAAAAGGAGTTATGAAAGTCTTTGAATTTTACACAATATTTTTAGCATATTTTACATCACCTCGATTTAATTTGGAAATTTTAAAAAATTAATATATTGATACTAAATTGGTCAAGAAGATATTTTTATAAAATTGAACTAGCTATATCACCTATTGGAATTGACACAAAAATTGTAATATTTATTGTCTGTCTCTTCAAAATAGCAGATATGACTCGTGACAAAACGATTACACAACAGCTTTGTCAAAGTCAAAACTCCCCATCTGGAGCCCATGGTTTGATGTTAAGGACATCCTCATTTCAGAGCAGACTTAGATTATTTTCATATATAT
This sequence comes from Cordylochernes scorpioides, assembly GCA_030710605.1. Classification (NCBI taxonomy): domain Eukaryota; kingdom Metazoa; phylum Arthropoda; class Arachnida; order Pseudoscorpiones; family Chernetidae; genus Cordylochernes; species Cordylochernes scorpioides. The sequence goes on along the minus strand of CP092866.1, from coordinate 113,976,851 downwards.
AAGGCAAGTATGAAATTCTAAGAATTTAGCAATAGGCGGTCATCTGGTGAAGGGTTTCTTAAGGTATTCTAAACCGATTTGGAAAATAAAATAATAAATTGATCTAAAATATGTGTGTAAAAGGCTACTTTTCCTGTTATCAAATCTTTAAAATGTTCAAATATATACAAAGTGTATTGAGTGTATTATAGTAAGATGGGGTGTCATCTATGTTCTCTATTATTTCTCCAACTGATGAATGAAATTTATAATAACCAGTTACACAGCATGGGTGAGTTTGAAAATTATTTATTGAATATGCATTTGATTTTTTTATTTTGAAGGATTGAAGTGAAGCAATATATAATTTGGAGCAGACTGGCTGAAACTTCTATAAAACACACAGAAAAAGATTAGTTGAAAGTAGTGGTGAGAGGAAGTAACTTACAGGTGTTGAAATATAATAGAAATAAAATAGATTGACATGGTATGCTTGTCAATGTATATTAATGAATATTTCTTGACACTGAAAATTATATCAAAATATTATTTAAAAGAATGAAATATTTCACAAAATTATTCAAAATATAATTGATGATAGGCATTTTGAATATATTCAGTCCATTTAAAGGTGAACGATATTAATGAATTGCTAGTTGATAATTTGAAAGTAAGAACTCGTTTAATTGATAAATAGGCATCAAATTAGTGAAAGTTCATATTTTCTTCAAATTCGTTAATTTAAATAAATCATTCAGTTTGGGAGTTAATGAGAGATATTTCAAGACTGTGAGAAGTTTTTTTAATATAAGATTATTTGAAAAATATTGTATACAACTATATTATCTTGATTAAAAAAATAATTGTTTGAATTATATTTATAAAAGGTGATTAGTAGTAACTCTCTGTTAATACTAAAAAATCAATTTTAGTGAATAGATCGCTTATTGTGGATAACATGTTGTTTTGAACATAGTAACAGTTCTTCAGATGGTCTTGAAGTGACTCGATAATGAAATATAACTAAGTTGACCACCTCATAGCAGATGATCTTAGTATAAATCAACTGTAAATTACCAGTAAGCAACCATCTCAAAGCAGATGATTTCTATTTAATTCAAATATGGCGACCACCTCAAATCAGATGATCTTGGTATATTAAACTATAAATTAACATTGAACAACCATCTCAAAGCAGATGATTTTACAATTATTGAAATTATAATGCCAACTTGGCAAACAACTTTGATAGAAGATGATCTTGGAATAGTTCAAGTATAGAGAACGAATTTGAACCACCTCATTACTGATGGTATTTGTGTAATTTACCTTTTAAATTCCCAACTTAAACATTTTATATTAGATGAAATCTTGGCATGCTTTAAAGGTAAACTACCATAAATAAATAAACTCTTAGTAGATGATATTAATTATAATTTTATTTTCAAATGAAAATAACCATTTCATTTTCTCTCATTGGACTTAAACTTAGTAAATGTCAGTTTCGTAGCTTGAAACAGTTAACAATCAGTGAAAATCATGAAATCTATTATACATGAAAATTCTTTAACAGTAAAATGAGCTCATATCTAGGTTATTATTTTCAACAAGGTTCTTTATTATCTTGAGGAATTATATTTTGCAATTGGTTAGTGAAAGGGGTTTTGGCAATTACATAAATATATCTTTAGCAAAATAATGTAATATTCACAAAGGTTTAAACAAGAGACATTATTCCCTGTGTTTGTGTGCCAACAAATAGTGGTTCAATTATATTTCTAGAGGTGAAAATGTATTTTATTCGGGAAGATGGGATTATCAAACCAAGTCAGCCCCATAGCCCCATCCAGTGGACCAGTCTGTGGCCATCCCCTGAACCACATAGACCCAACGACCCAGCCTATGACCTAACCCGAGCCCCGCGATCCAGTAGCCCAGTCAGTGACCAACCCTTCAGCCAGCCATTGAAACAACAACATGCCAAGTGCCAGCTCTACCTTATCTCGAGGTATACCCTACATTGGTTGTTGAGACTCTGAATCATTGAAAAGAGATTTAGTACTGAACAAATATAATTATAAAAAATTAAATTTAAAATTACTCCCTCTCTGTATAAAAATGTGAATTTATCATCATTACTAGCGACACAAATGGATAGAAGACCGAGCAAGAAAGAAAGCGAGAGAGTAGATGAAAGATATTTGTTGTTCGAAAAGGAAGAAATTCAGAAATATATTCTGAAAAACATTTCACCTTGATAAAAAAAGAATTAACTCCAATATCAAGAGTATATTGGAGATCTGAACCAAAGAGGAATAATTAACCCCAATATCAAGAGTATATTGGAGATCTGGACCAATGAGGAATAAAAACTCCAATATCAAGAGTATATTGGAGATCTGGACTAAAAGGGGAATAACAAACCCCAATATCAAGGGTTTATTGGAGATCTGGACCAAAAAGGAATAACAAACTCCAATATCAAGAGTATATTGGAAATCTAGAACAAAAAGGAATAACAAACTCCAATATCAAGAGTATATTGGAGATCTAGAACAAAAAGGAATAACAAACTCCAATATCAAGATTGTATTGGAGATCTGGACCAAAAAGGAATAACAAACCCCAATATCAAGGGTTTATTGGAGATCTGGACCAAAAAGGAATAACAAACTCCAATATCAAGAGTATATTGAAAATCTAGAACAAAAAGGAATAACAAACTTCAATATCAAGATTGTATTGGAGATCTGGACCAAATAGGAATAACAAACCCCAATATCAAGGGTTTATTGGGGATCTAGAACAAAAAGGAATAACAAACCCCAAAATCAAGTTTATATTGGACATTTAGACCAAAAAGGAATAACAAACCCGAATATCAAGGGTTTATTGGGGATCTAGAACAAAATGGAATAAAAATACCCAATATCAAGTTTATATTGGAGATCTAGAACAAAAAGGAATAACAACCCCCAATATCAAGAGTATATTGGGGATCTTTAACAAAAAGAAATAACAACCCCCAATATCAAGAGTATATTGGGGATCTTTAACAAAAAGGAATAACAAACTCCAATATCAAGGTTATATTGGAGATCTGGTCCAAAAAGGATCAACAAACACCAACACAAAGAGTATATTGGAGATATATTTCAAAAAGGAATAACAAACCCCAATATAAAGAGTATATTGGAGATCTGGACCAAAGGGGAATAACAAACCCCAATATCAAGGTTATATTGGAGATCTAAAACAAAATGGAATAACAAACCCCAATATCAAGTTTATATTGGAGATTTATACCAAAAGATATGACAAACTCCAATATCAAGATTATATTGGAGATCTAAAACAAAAAGGAATAACAACCCCCAATATCAAGGGTATATTGGGGATCTTTAACAAGAAGGAATAACAAACTCCAATATCAAAAGTATATTGGAGATCTAGAACAAAAAGGAATAACATACCCCAATATCAAGAGTGTATTGGGGATCAAATGAAATTGAAATAATAATGATAATAAATTCACATTTTAATAAGTGTTATTGAATTAATTCTATCTCTATATAGTTAAACTAATATTTAAAAGGGTTCAAAGAAGACATTAATAAAATATCCATTTTATTGAAAAAATATTTTTAAAGAAATAGTTTTTAAATATGATAATTAATTGTGTGATGACTAATATAAATAAATTGCAAACAAAATAAGAATTATAAATAAATTGTTTTTTTTTTAAATCATTTTATTCCACAGAATAACATCGATAGAAAAGTTAAATAAAAGATAAGATAGATACAGGGAGATACATTGGTTGAAATCTCTTCATTACAATAGGCGGATTAAGTGATTTTCTTTTTAAGTCGAAACTGATGAGTACGGCCAGATTATCCCCCGTAAAACCTTGTGGGACTAAAGCATCTTGGAAAGGTTATCAGCGATCTATCGCATAGTTGGCACACCTCGAGGCAGATTTTTCAGGATGTCGTGGCATGTAGTGTCCCGAAAGGTTATTGAGGCGTAGGACGGCTGAGGAGATTAAGCGGGGCGACAAGAATAAAGGGAATGTACAATCACGCCCCCAGCTTTGAAGAATATATTTGAAGGAAAAGCTGAATCCAGATTACTTCCCGCGAACTGGCTGTGGATGTGTGTGAGGATCGTTGTTGAAATTCGCAGGACGACGTTTTTTACCTCGTGCATCACCCGGTAGTTGGTGATCTCTAGTAGACGCTAGCAGAGGCACCAGGAGAGCATTACGCGTTGAGCATCTTATAACACGAACATTTTCAAGGAAGACTCTGATTCCTGAATTGAGACCGCGCGAAGAAGCCAGCAGGTCTGGTGCCCGGTCGAGACTTTTGTCATCTTGCAGACTTGTAGAAATAAAACTAACAAGGAGCGGAATCAGGTTGTTCAGATCAATGATGCTGTACACCAACGAAAGGCTATAGGGACATGGTCATCTTGGAGGAAACTCTTGGCTTTGACACGTCGGTGAAATCCTGGACCCAGTCTCTGAAAATGTAGATCATAGCAGCCATGGCCCAAGGTATTATCGGCGATCTTCAGTTTGTTTTCCCTAAATTACCCAGTATCTACCACCAAATTGTAACGTAGAAATTAGGAAAGAAAACTTCGGAATTACATGGAACATAAGATTCAAAACACAAAGGTTAAGTAATTGTCACCAATACATATATTATGGAAAATTTATTTGTGTAGCTGAGTAATATAATTAAAATCATATAAATCAATATCTTCAATCTTTTTATATTTTATTTTTCAACGTTTCAGCCACTTGCCCTCTTTTGGAAAACTCTATTTGCTATTTTGTGTCAAAAAGCGATCAAAATTTTATATATTTATATAAAAACAGCCTACCTAGATTTGTTAAAGAAAAAAAATGTTTTTTTTTTCTTTAACATATCGAGGTATGCTCTTTTTATATAAATATATCAGCTATTGTTTTGAAAATAGAGTAATCCATGAATAAATATTCAATTAAAAAGGCAAATATTTTGATCTGATATATGCCTTTTTAATTAAATATTTGCAACTGTGTTTATTTTGTATTTAAATTATGAGTGGACTGATATTTTAAAGAGCGTGGAGCGTGTACTCCATACTCAATGAATAATAAAAATGAATTCAAAATTAATGAACAAAATTTAAAATACCTGGAAAGAGGGGTAAAATATAAAAGTGGTTGGAAACGCTGAAAAAATATAAAAAGGTTGACGATATTCATTTATATTTAAATGGAATATACAGGTTGGACCATAAGCCCTGAAAACCTTTTTTTTATTAAAAATTAAAAGGCAAACTAGAATAAAAACTAAAATTATTTAAATCTAGTTTGCCTTCCAATTTTTAAAAAAATGGAATCAATTGGAACCTCTAAAATTAGTTTAATTTATATAGGGATAGAATTAAATCAACAAAAAAGGGTTTAACACTCAAATTTGTTCAGTACTTCATTAGGTATATTTATTCAGAGTCCCATCGTAAATGTTGGGATACCACAAGATAAAGTAGAGCAAGCAGTTGGCATGCTGTTGATGGAAATCATAGCCAGCTTAGAGTCAGCACACATCCCAGACCACCGAATCAATAGGGCCCAGGGAAAGGTCATAAGCCAGGCCAAAGGATCTAAGGGTTCAAGGGGGAGGCCACAGACGGGTCCTCTGAGGCTATGGGGCTAACTTTCTCTTTAAGGACCGTGGAATCGTAATTATAGACGAATTATCAGCATATAATTTTCACAAAGAGGCTTCAGGCGCTATCTGTCCAGGAAGGGAGTCGCGAGAGAGGTGGTATACAACCCCACCCCCCTCCTGGAGGGCTCCCACCCACGCCCCTCCAGAGTGGAGTCCACACCCTCAAAAAGGAGAGTTTCTAAGAATTCTATTCTACTGACTCCCCCTACTCTCCCTTCCTGGTCATCACATAGGATTCCTACATTATCCATTGATAGCAGTTCAAGCTAAAATGGACTCTTTGAACTTGGTAATATTTGCAATACATTTCCACAGTCATGAAAATACTGCTGCACAGTGTAATTGGTATTTTTGTACCTTTTCTCTCAATATGAGAAGCAGAGGTCTAACCTGAAGGGTAGCGCACAAGGTTCACCAAATGGCGCCAAAATAATAAGGATTCTTCAGAACGATTTTTGGGGCCATATAAGTCAAAGGACCACAACAACAGCTTGTATTTTTGCCATGGTTCGATGTATAACTTACATAAGCAATATTATACCAGTGTTATGTGGTCATCAAATTCAAAAGGATATTTTACAATTTCACATCCTTGTGAATGATGTGCTGTGGATTTTAAGATAATGTAATCCATAAAGTATTTGAATGGTGTAAAACCTTGCCTTGTCTCCACATTTTTTCCCATTCATTTATATAATGGAGGGAATTGAATCCTTTCAAAAATTCATTGCTAAAATGCAAAATTAAAACTAGCTCCAAAAGAAAAGGAAAAATTTGGTAATTTAAAGTATTTCTCTCTCTGTTTAGATTTCTTCGGAATATTTATCATTAGCACGGAATATTTGACTGAACCCAACTCTAGCAATTATGTTACTCCTTTGAAAATCGTCATTTTGAAGCACACCATTGATCTTGTTGAAATGAAAAGATGTAAATTCTGTATTACCGCTGTTAGGCAAACTTCCTCTTCTGGAGCTGAACTTTCACTTTCGAAGAGAAGATCAGGAGCAGCCAACCTAAAAACAAAGCGAGTTATTAGAATAGACATTTATACATAAAATTAAATTAATACACATCTAAAAAGGGTCGTGAAATGGTTTAAATCTATTTGTACTAACTGTGTTTTGTACACATATAGCATATTTAATAATCCACTGCGTTTGTAAATTGTATAGAAGCAAAGTTTATGAGAAATACGAAATTATAATTTGCCATATAGTATAAACCCATATATATAATTCAACCTAAATGGCTGAAGTAACGCCCAAGTTCTCTCCGAATGAAAATTTGCAAAATTGAAAAAGAAATCTTCAAAGAAAAGTTTTAATAAACGCAGAGAATGAAAACAAGAGGTGACTGAGATAATGGTTTCAGGCTAATCCTTTATTTCACATATTGACATGGAATTCATGAAATTTTCAGAAAGCGACAAATATATGTTAATTTGTCGAAATGTCTAGGCTAAATCCACGGCCGAAATATAGATGGAAATTTTGTTGTGAGGATATTGATTTTTGAAAGAAGGATCATTTCTTCTGTCGAAAAATAAGATGAAACTTAAACCTATATATTTATTGCATACTTTATGTAGGGTACTAGGGTAGGTGACAAAACCACAATACCTTTGTAATAAGTTTTGACTTTAAGATTTGACTTTCATCTTTGCATGTCAATATATTACAGTAAAAGTGTTCATTTAAATTCGATTAGAAAATATATTGGCAATATATTAAAAATATATATTTCCTTAATGATCAGAATGATCAGTCGACCAAACATTTGAAAAAATGCATCTAAGCATATCCTGGCTGCGGCCAGATCCATTCGCATAGGGTGAATTATATTTTAGAAGATGTCTCACAGTTCAAGATAACTTTGTCACCTACGTTGTCCATCCCAATTTTGCCAGCTAGATATGGAGGAACATTACTCACATGTGGACTAGACGTGCTGAGTCTTATAGGAAACCACAGCCTCCTTGGTCTCGAAGTAGATTTAGATTATGGCATATTCTCTTTTACTGTAGTTTCATTGCAGTAGGAACGTGGGAGAATGATCCAGAATCCAGAATTCCACAGCACACTAAACCACATTGAACAACTATGTTACACTTAATATATTTTAACATAAGTTTCTAAGTTATTTCTAAAGCGTAAATTAGAAACTATTATACTGATAGGGTAGTTTTGTCCTGAGGTTATCAATTGAAATCACGATTACTAATAAAAATAAGCATAATACAATCATAATGAACAAGTTTTTATTACTCAATATTCGTTTGGGAATCTTTCACCGCGGATAAGCTTGGCAAAGCCAGGTCCTTCTGCTAGCATATATATATTAAATCAATATTATCCGTTTTCTAAACAGGTCTATAGATATAAAGCCAGCTCTGAGATTTTCCACAGTTTACATTAAACTAAATGAAAAAAAAATAGAAGATCATCACATGCAGAAATTGAGGAAAAGAAATTAAAAATGACATGACGAAATATTTTAGTACAAAGACAAAAAGAACTTTAATATAACTGCTATTGTTGTAGAGAAATATAATAATATATCAATAATTTTTGGAATAAAATATTCATAAAATATTTTTTTTTCACATTAAGGACAGTAGAATATTTATTTTTCTGTGAAAGGAAACATTCTCCTCCTAATGTCTTCATTTGTTATATATAGATGGCGCGTTTTGCCCTGTATTAATTTATGTCTAACTTGCCTTCTCCTTAATTGTTTGCTGAAGAGCATTGTTCGATGCAAATATTTAAATGTAATTCTACTGTCCTAAAAGCCTACGTCTATATTTTGCTTAAATACCATTTCTAAAATTCCACTCTTCAGTGTAACATATAAAAGCAGAATTTCCAATACAGTATTAGAGCTCTAAAGAAGTGGTCTGGAAGATTAAATTGGCAAACCCGCTGGTACGCTTCATCACTGATGAGCCAATCCCTCCCAATATTTTTTCATCGCAGTAAGGAGAGTCGAAGATTTTTATGTGTAAAAAGAAACATTCGCGTCTCTTAATGTCTTCATTTGTTATATATAGATGGCGAGTTATACATTGCTTTGTATAAAATAATTTTATAAAATTAATGAAGCTTCCAGGGTTAAGTTTCTTTTGTTATAATATTACAATTGCCAAAGGAGCCAATCAGTTTATTGTCATTTGACCGTATACAAATAATCAGAGCGCGAAAAAACTGATACCACGAATATAGACCTTCAAGAGAATATTCTAGCATATTTATATATTCTAAAATGACACCTCTCCCTTTAAATATATGTATTTTGTGCAATGTGGGAAAAATAGGAACCGAAACACACATTTCCGTTGACACATGACTCAAAACAGTATTCTTATTTGAAATATAAAATCTTTTATATATGAAGATGCATTTATTGAATATAAAGGAAAATGGTTTTGTGTGAAAAACAATGCTTTCAGATCTCTATCTATCCCTATAAATATATAACCAGCAATAAAAATTTAAAATATAAACTAAACTAAAATGAGGCTGTTTAGAAACTCTTCAAATATTAGATATAAATCTATGTGAAATTAAAAAAACATTAAAGCTTGATAGCGAGTAATTTAATATAATATAAAGTTCAATATTTATAATGTCTTTTTCTGTCACTTTCATCTCTAGCCCTAAGAATATTGGTAGCTGAAAGTGTGAATTTCTTATGTTTAGCGTACCTTTTAAGTTAAGCCTTTTAATAAAATATTTTTGAATTCATTATTTTCCTAATATGTTTTCTATTAATTTATTTTGTTCTTTTATATTTAATTTTAACTAATGCATTAACCTTTGTACTAAATTAATTAGTTTTTACTTTCTTACTCACGATTATGATGCTATTATCTTGAGGTTCTATTTTATTAGATGCCTCTCTCTTTGAACATTTATTAATAATTAATAAAATATTTTTGAATTCATTATTTTCCTAATATGTTTTCTATTAATTTATTTTGTTCATTTATATTTAATATAAAATAATGCATTAACATTGAACATTGAACATTGAACATTTATTAATAATTAATTAAACACGAAGGCAAAATAGATTATTTTGAACTAAAAGGATTATATTTTCAATAATTTATACCTTTATTTTTTATAAATTGATTACTTTTTACAATTTATTTTATATATTTTCAGTATAAATTATTTGTATTACACAAATTTATTGTATTTTCATTCGTTTGCTTGCTTCATCTTACTTTCTGTTATTTAACAGATTTTCTCTGATTATATTTTACACTTTTATTTTTTCATATAGTCTTTATTTTCATTTGTAAAAGGTTTTTATTTATATCTATTGTTCATTAAACTTCTGCATATTTTTATATTTAACATACTCGCGGATAGAAATCCGCCTAGATGTCTGAAATTTTATTAACAATCATTGTCATCTGATTGAGCCTAGGTGCAAATTTTCAGGCTTTTAAGATGTGGTCTGACAGTATGTCAAAATATAAATACAAAATTTGTTTTCGTTCACAAATCCATTTTCAAAGAATTTCAGACTCTCATAAAATTCTCTTGAGAGATTTAAAAATGAATTACGAAATAGGGAGTGAAAGATCAAAATATTGGATTATACACAAAATAATACTAAATTTGTTATTTAAACCAATGTTTATTTACATCTATAAAAAAATTACAAAAAAGGACAAATATAATAGCTTATATATACAAATACTAATAGTAATTCATAATATTTTAAAGGTTGGAAAGAGAAGAGAGATATTGAATAAATCATATACCCAATTATTGAAACAATTAACATTTAATATTTCAAAATACATTTTATTTTAAATTAAAAAAATATATATATAATTATAATAAAGAGAAAATATTAATATATAATATGGAAAAATATATTTAACAGAAATTACTTAATTTTTCACAAACAAGATTTTATTCAAACAAGGTAGCAAATTGAGAAGTAGATATATGTTGTACATATTTTAATTATTTGTTACCACAGAGTGTGTGTAAGCTCACGGGAAAATAGGCGCTAAAAAACAAGAAGGAAGAGTTCCTTTGTTTCAATATAAGTTTCCCTTTTATATTATATCTCTCTCTTGTTAATCAATAAATATAATGTTTAATTAATAATTATTGGAATCAGTTTCATTAATAATACTAAGCAAAGTCAACAATTGGTAGCAGAGCGTGGTTTATTGATATAAAGCTCAAAAACGAAAATATTCAATCTGAAGATTAAGCAAGAAGTTTATTCTGATCGGTAAACTGAAGCACTTCTAAGAAGATTAAAGGTATTTATATAGGTTAAGTTAAATTATATCTATATATTGCATGCTTAAAAGCTACCCAATATTTAAATAAATTTAATATATATATTTGTTTTAAATTATATATTGGTTTGTTTATATTAGCTCAAAAGACGAAAATGGCTGAATATAATTTTTTATCCCAAACAAAAATTGAACCATTAACAGGAAATAATTATCAAATATGGGCGTTGAAAATCGGCGCAGTTCTGAGAGGAAGAAAATTATTTAAATGTGTAATTTCAGATCCAGAACCTGATATGGAAGACAAAAGTTCTTGGGAGATTTGGAGTGATAAAAATGATGAAGCTTTTGGGATAATCATCACTACGTTGACAAATGAACAAGCTGGAATGTTCATAGGAGAAACAAATGCTAAGAAAGTATGGGACTCACTGAGAAAAACCTACACAGGCCATTTGGAAGATAAAAATTATTGATATAGGCTTAGAATTAAAGAACATTAGAATGAAAGATAATGAAACTGTAGATGAATATATAACGCGGGCAAAAAATATTGCTGCTAGAAGTTCATCATTAGGGCATCAATTTCCCTCAAGAGAACTTTCATTTCATATTGTCAGAGGCATACATCCAAGGTATGAAAATATTGCTATTGTCTTACGATCAAAGAGAGAAGCAACAATTGAAGAGATTCAACAAACTCTAAGAGAAGAGGAGTCAAGAAGAAATATGAGATTAAATCAATCGGTTGAGAATGGGCATGAACAAGCATACAGAATTAAAGATAGAAAAGTTCAACAATCTCAGCCAAAAAGATGTTTTGTTTGTAATAAAATGGGACATCTAGCTAATGATTGCTGGTTTCGGGATAAACAGAAACAAGGATACCAAAAGAAATGGAATCCTGGTTATAGAAATCACAAATACAGTAGGGAACATTCAAATAACCTAGTGGATACTATGAAAAGTGGAATTAATGAGCAAGCATTTGAAACATATGTAAAAGAATTTGAAGATTCACCAGATGAGAGAAATGATAGACAAATATGGTGTATAGATTCAGGATGCACCGCACATTTAACCCCAAACCTAACTTTGATGGAAAATGTGGTAGATTATGAAAGTGAAATCAACCTAGCTGAAAAGGGCAAAACTACCCAAGCCATAGCCAAAGGAGATATGAGACTTACTACATGCACAAGTGAAGGCCAAGAAAATATTCGCATCAAAGATATCTTACATGTACCAAGTTTAAGGAATAATTTCTTGTCAGTATACGAATTAGTCAACAAGGGAAATTCAGTTATTTTCAATAAGGATGGAGCAAAAATTTATAATGAAGGGAATGATTTAGTTGCTGAAGCATATATTAAAGATAGAATGTTTATGCTGGAAACAAAACAAAGAAATGTACCAATAGCAAAAAATGAAAATGTCATGGTTATAAATACACATTTATCCAATAAAAATAGCAATATAAGTTTATGGCATAAGAGATTAAACCATATAAATGAAGAATACATGAAAAAATGATTCAAGGACATATTGTAAGAGGATTGGATCTAAAATTCGAAAGGTTATCAGAGTGCGAAGCATGCATAATGGGAAAACTGGTGCAGAAGCCATATAATATTACAGATAATTATACAGTTAAGCCCCTGCAGTTGATTCATATGGATTTATGTGGACCAATGCCATGTCAATCTTTAGGAGGATCTAAGTATTTCCTTGTTATAGTAGATGATTACAGTAGAAGAATCTTTGTATATTCCCTGAGATCTAAAGATGAGACCTTTGAAAGATTTGAAGAATTTAAAGCAAGAGCTGAAAACGAATTAAGTCTTAGAATAAAAGATGTAAGAACGGACAATGGAACTGAATTTTGTAACTCTAGATTTGAAGGACTTTTCAAGAGAAGTGGGATCCATCACCAACTTACCACCACATACTCACCACAAAGTAATGGAGCCGCAGAGAGAGTGAATAGGACTCTTATAGATACAGCGAGAACCTTACTAATTGACTCAAAATTACCCATGATGTTTTGGGCAGAGGCAATTGCTACAGCTGCATACATTAAGAATTGTACACCCCACAGGTCTATCAAGCAAAATACACCTATGCAGAGATGGAATGGCAGGAAACCATCGGTCAAACACATTCGAATATTTGGATGTTTGACACATTGGCTTGAGAGCAAACCAAGAAGAAACAAGTTTTCACCAAAGGGTAGAAAGGGAATATTTATTGGTTATTCCATTAAAAGAAAAGCCTACAGAATATATGATATAATGTCAAAGAGAATCCATGAAGTCAGATCAGTAAAATTTAGTGAAGATAAGAGAGGAATTGATTATGCAAATGATATTCAGGAAGATACTAATTGTGATAATTTGACCTATAAAGGAAATTGTGAATAAATAGTTGCTGAAGACTTTCTTATCTTGAAAGAAGACAATCCTGTCACAGAGAGTAAAATGAAGTCTCAGGAGGATACTTCAGTAAAACTAGGTGGTGACTGTGAAAATGACTCATCACAAACTGAACCGATACAGGAAAGATGTGAAAAAGGAGGAAGAAAGAAAGGAGAAACAAAGAGCATCTTAGAAGAACGGCACAAGAAAGGAAATTGATTGAAGAAGGAGTTCGACGCTCACAAAGAATAAAGGATAGGAATAATGCAAACTTAATTATGGAAATTGATCATTATATTCCGGAGAACTTTAAAGAAGCAATGGATAGTGGAGAAAGAAATGAATGGCACAAAGCAATGGAAGATGAGCTCAGTGAGATAGAGAAACATAAAGTATGGACACTAGTACCAAGGGAAAATGGTATGAAAGTCATCAATAGTAAATGGGTCTACAGTACGAAGAAAACACCAAGTGACGGCATATATAAACGAAAGGCCAGACTGGTTACTGTTGGATGCAATCAAAGATATGGTGTGGACTATAAGGAATCTTTTTCGCCTGTACTCAAAAAGGAAAGCTTGCGAACAATAGTAGCTCTTGCAACACAACAGAATTTAACCATAAAGACTTATGATGTGAAGACAGCTTATTTCTATGGTGAGTTAAAAGAGACAGTATACATGAGACAACCAGATGGTTTTATACAAAAGGAGAAGAAAACAAAGTGTGTAAATTGGAAAAAAGCCTGTATGATCTACCACAATCAGGAAAATGTTGGAACAAAAAGATCAATGAAATTTTATACCAGTTGGGAATGATTAGAACCAAATGTGATCCATGTGTCTATAAACTCCAGAGAGGAGAAGAGTATGCAATACTGGGTCTATATGTAGATGATCTCATCATTGCTGGAACTAGTAAGGAAATTAATGACAACCTAGCCTCAGAAATAGAAAAATATGTTACTCTAACAGAAAAGAAAGATAGCGAACCATTTATTGGAATTGAAATAAAAAGGGAAGAAGATGGATTTTATCTAACTCAGACTCATTATATTGATACAATTCTTCACAGATTTGGACTGGAAGAATGCAACAGTGTGCAGACACCTAATGATCAAAATCAAAATTTGGATGAATATTTGAACTCTAAGCCAGTAGATAAAACTGTATACCAGGAAATGATTGGATCACTAATGTACCTTTCTACGGGTACTCGACCTGACATATCCTTCAACGTCAGCAATTTATCACAGTATAGTAATGATCCAAGAGAAATACACTTAACTGGAGTTAAAAGGATTTATAGATATCTGAAGGGAACAAGAAATAACATGTTGGCATATAAGTCAAAAGACAACAATATCACAATAAGTACTGATGCTAGCTGGTGCACAACCCGAGACGCAAAATCCTATTCAGGCTATACAGTCAAACTTGGCAACAACTTAATAAACTGGAGAAGTAGAAAGCAAAATTTAGTAGCCTTGTCTACATGTGAAGCAGAACTTATTTCAATATGTGAAGGCATTTCAGAAGTATTATGGTTAAAGGGATTACTAGAAGAACTTTGTGAAAATTTAACTTTCCCAATTACCTTGAAAAGTGACAGCCAGGCTGCAATAAACTGGATACAATCTGACAAGATTACTTCACGAACAAAGCACATAAACCGAAAGTATTATTTTGTGAAAGAGGAAATTCAAAATGGAATCAAGCTGGAATACACTAAAAGTGAAGACATGGAGGCGGATATACTAACGAAGAGTCTACCTAAGGACAAACTACGGAAATGTGCAGATAGCCTTGGACTTGCTGATTAGGGCTTACACACAGGGGAGCGTGTGTTGTACATATTTTAATTATTTGTTACCACAGAGTGTGTGTAAGCTCACGGGAAAATAGGCGCTAAAAAACAAGAAGGAAGAGTTTCTTTGTTTCAATATAAGTTTCCCTTTTATATTATATCTCTCTCTTGTTAATCAATAAATAAAATGTTTAATTAATAATTATTGGAAACAGTTTCATTAATAATACTAAGCAAAGTCAACAATATAATACTTTCAGAAAGATTTGACAGTTACAAAATACTCTCAGAAATACATCAATACTTTTAGACGTAGATTATCACATTGGTTTGTTAAATATACAAATACAATATTTACTTTCAGAAATAAATAAATACATAAACTTGAAAGGAAATATAAAATGCATTCAGAAAAATATATAAATGCAATACTTTCTGAGAAATCACTCTATGAATACAATACCTTCGGGAATAGACAATATGATTTCAGAATTCGACAAATACAATATTTTCAGAAATATATAAACAAATTACTCTCATAAATCGAACAAAAATAATACTTTATTTATAGACAAATACCACACTTCCATTAATAGATATATACAATATTTTCAGAAAAACACCGCCAAATACATTCAGAAATAGACAAATACAATATGAATTTGATAAATTCAATATTTTAAAAAATAGAAATATACAATGCTTCCACAAAAATAGATTAAAAATACTCAAACAAGAATGTTGAAGATATTAATCTGTGATTTTAAATGTTTCTTTTTGACCAGTACTTTTGTTTTGTTTTTGCCCTTTTCCTAAAATGTTTCTTTCTTCTTCTTAATTATTATTTGTTCTATATGTAAAGCTTTGTTTTTTGAAAAACTTGAAAAAACAAATTCAAGTTATTATATTTTTTGTGTGCTTTTAAAGTTAAAACACAACAGGTTATGGACCCAACCACGCATTCACTGCGAAATATAACAAAGCAACGGTAAGCCTAAAAAGAATTCTATTTTGTTTATTACGTTAAAATTTATATTAGTAATGGCTGGAATGGATAATATTAAAATGGGTATGAATATTCCCAAATTGGAAGGATTAATAAACTGGCCAGAATATGAGAAAAATATAAAATTGCTTTTAACAATAAACAAAGTAATAGGCGTTGTTGATGGAACATATAGAAAGCCAATAAAACAAGAAACAAATGAAGAAAAAGAGGCATATGTAAAATGGGAAAGTGAAGATGCAATATCCCAATTGTTATTTACAACAAGTGTGATGCCTGATGTAAGTCAACTAATCATTCCCTGCTCAATTTCTCTTGGAAACAAAGACTACTGGACATATAGTGAAAGAAATTCTCACAGATGGAGGAAAGGAGTTTGTAAATAAAGAAACCTCAAAAATTACAAACAAGTATGGTATTAATCATAGGATCACAATGCCATATACTCCACAACAGAATGGTTCAGCGGAAAGGGAAAACAGGACTTTAATAGAAGCAGCTCGTTCAATGATATATGCCAAAAATATGAGCCTAAAGCTTTGGGCAGAGGCAGTTAATACTGCTACATATGTTTTGAATAGAACAGGACCAACACAAATTGAGGGAAAGACACCTTATGAACTATGGTTTGATAAAAAACCAGCAGTTGATCATCTTCGAATATTTGGAACTGAATTTTTTGTTCATGTGCCTGATGAAAAGAGAAGAAAGTTAGATGCCAAAAGCGAAAAAGGTATTTTAGTTGGTTATTGCAGTAACAAGGATGGGTATCGAATCTGGATGCCGAACTCAAACAAAGTTGTCACAAGTAGGGATGTAATATTCAAGGAAACTATACCAACATTTAGCCTTGATATTGAAAAGAGAAATAAGGAACTTTCAAGTAATCAGATTGATGAACAAAATGATACTCAAGATATTGAGAAAATTGAAAGCATTGTTCAAACATCAGACGTATACAATCTAAGAGATCGATCAAATATATCAAAACCTCAAAGGTATATTGATGCTGAAATAAATATTGCAGAAGGTCTTGAACCCAAGACATACAAAGAAGCATTGGATTCTCCAAATGCACAATTTTGGAAAGAAGCAATGAATGAAGAAATGAATTATTTAACAGAAAATGATGTATACGAATGCACAACATTACCACCTGGCCAAAAACCAATTGATTGTAAATGGGTATTAAAGACCAAATTGAATTCTAAAGGAGAGATTACAAGATATAAGGCAAGACTGGTGGCAAAAGGGTTTGCACAAAAGAAGGGTATAGATTATGAAGAAACATTTAGTCCTGTGGCAAGACATGACACCATAAGAACTCTTTTAGCAATTGCTGCTAATGAAGACTTAAAATTGGTACAGTTTGACATAAAGACAGCCTTTCTCTATGGAGACTTACAAGATCAAATTTATATCAAACAACCTGAAGGATTCAACAATGGAACAGATCTTGTATGGATATTGAAGAAAAGTCTCTATAGACTTAAACAGTCACCAAGATGCTGGAATCAGAAAATAGTCAACTTCATGAAAGAAAGATGTCTGAAGGAAAGTATAGCTGACCCCTGTTTATTCTTCAGAAAAACAAATGATCACCTACTCATTATTGCCATATATGTTGATGATGGAATCATTGCTGGTACAAATGAACAGGAAATCAAAGAATTTCTTGATGAACTAATGTTTTCATTTAAGATCACAAGTGAACCATTAAATTACTTTTTGGGTATTGAGATAGAGCGGCAACCGGATGGGTCAATCTTTATAAATCAAAAGGCATATATAAAAAGAATACTTGAGAAATTCAATATGTCTCAAGCGAATAAAGTGGGAACACCAACTGATAATTCTACTGTTCCTGGGGAAGCAGAGATTCTAGAAAATGTTCCCTTTCGTGAAGCGATTGGTAGTCTGATGCATCTGAGCTGCTTAACAAGACCCGATATCACTTTTGCACTGAATAAAGTTTCTCAAAAACTTGCAGCACCAACAAAATATGACTGGGAAGCAGTTAAACGAATCTTCAAATATCTTGTAGGAACAACTGAATATGTAATTATGTACCAAAAGGGTCATAAAGTAGGAGTTTTGGAATCTTTCAGTGATGCAAATTTTGCTGGAGACCCAGAAACTAGAAGATCTACCAGTGGAGTTGTGTGTAAACTGGCTGGTGGTGCTATTTCTTGGCTTAGCCAAAAACAAAGATCAGTATCTTTGTCAACAACTGAGGCCGAACTCGTGGCAGCAAGCAATACAGCAAAGGAAGTCATTTGGTTAAATATACTTTTCAGTGAAATTTCTCCACTAAAAGAACAACCAATTATAAAAGTTGTAATGTAAGTACAATTAAATTGATCAAAAATCCTGAATTTCATAAGAGAACCAAACATATAGAAGTAAGGCACTATTTTGTGAGAGAAAAGTATCAAGAAGGTATTTTCAATGTAGAACATATTTCTGGAAAAGATCAAGTTGCTGACATTATGACCAAAGGGCTCCCTAAGCCGCGTTTCCAAATGCTGAGATATCTACTGGGTATGAGGGACATTTGAAATCTGATTAAGGGGAAGTGTTGAAGATATTAATCTGTGATTTTAAATGTTTCTTTTTGACCAGTACTTTTGTTTTGTTTTTGCCCTTTTCCTAAAATGTTTCTTTCTTCTTCTTAATTATTATTTGTTCTATATGTAAAGCTTTGTTTTTTGATACTTGAATAAACAAATTCAAGTTATTATATTTTTTGTGTGCTTTTAAAGTTAAAACACAATAAAGAAAAATATATAAAACTCCATAAAATAACAAAAATACAATTTTCCTGATTTAGACAAATGCAAAACTTTCAGGTATAGACAAATACAATACTTTAAGATATAAAACAAATGCAATAATTTCAGGTATAGACAAATAAAATTCTTCCATATGTGGAAAAATACAATACTTTCATATATAAACAAATACAATCTTTCAGATATACACAAATACAATACTTTCAAATATATATAAATACTCTTCGCTTTCAGAAACAGAAATATATATTTATTTTATTTAAAAAATATATATTTTCATAAATAGATTACAATAAATCATAAATTGCGCATATGTACAAATGTAAATAAATATAAATAAAAAGTGTTTGAAATACAGAATTAGGATAAACCTTGGGATATATTTACAGGATTTATGGAACATATTGATGTATAGTCTTTATAATATTTATTTGTTTGTATTGTGTATATGATATTTACTCTTCAATATTTTATTATATTATCTTGTTGTGGACAATATTGTGTCGTAATTTGTCTCTCTTTATATTCCAATTATTTACAATTATTCCATAACCTTTTATGAAAACCAAATAAATAAATATATATACATATTCTTGTATTTACATAATTACAAACTAATATCCCAAAGTGGCGACATTTCCATAATAAAACTGATAATTTGATATATTTATAGGTTGACGTTAATAATATTTTTGTTAAATCAAACTGTCCATTTCTACATTGGATTCTTCAAAAAACATCTTTCGTTTTCAATTGATCTAGTTTTGCCAAGCGGTTTTAAAATTATGAAAAGTTGTTGAAGAATATTATTTGAAGGCTTCAATTGGATTCTTCAAATATTATTTTGCCTAGATTTATATGAATATTTAAGATTGAATTTTTCTATTGCTATTAAAATTTCAAGTTCTTTTTGGCTGTGAAATTTGCATTATTTCAAGGTCTTGATATCCAAATATATTGAAAAGATGATTCACTTCTTATCAGCGACCAACTAACCTGGTTTTGTAATTTTGGCCATCAAGAAATCGGCTGCTGAGTTGGTCGATAGGTCGTCTGCATTGTTTGAAAATAACCATTGATTTATTCATTTAAGAGCTCTGATTGTTTACCGTAATGATATTACACCCTAAATATGCTTTCAGCTGAATACAATAGGAAGTCGTGAGAACGTTCTTCAAAATAAACTTTCTAATATTCGTAATGAAATTGTAAAAAAAATAACAGAAAATAATTGAATTAGTAAATATTTTTGAAGCTTTATATGTGTTGATTTTAAATATAAATAATTAAACGATATTTATATACAGCTTTTATATACTTCATAAAATAAAAATTGAGAGAAGAAGGGCATATATATATATATGGATCATCAGTGGTGAACACTCCCGGCAGTTTCGCCATTTTAATCCTCAGACCGCCTCACTATTCACCGCTTCGTTTTTTAATATATATATATATATATCGTATATTTTAAAACTTTATAATAATGACACTTTTAGTATATGTCACATATCTCCCAATTAGTTAGAGCCGATGCCTTAAAATATCCTACCTTCTATTAAAATGTACACTGTTTCTATTTTCTACCACCCTCATATTTTGTATATATGCTATATCTTTATTAATAATACCTGTAAACCCATATTTGTATGTAACACTAAAATGTCGACGTCAAAATAAAGAACCAAAGAGTGTTCGGTCAGCTGGTGGCAGGGACAGAGAGGAAGAAAATGCTAAAGCCCAGATAGGGGAGCCCCCTCCCCCCAGGGACTTTTTATAGACAACCCCTGTAAACAGGACAGATTTTGGCAGTGGGTCAGCAGCAGATGGTTCTAGGGTGTGGCCATCGACATACGGCTGCTGTCTCACACAGTCTCTCCCTCCATGTCTCGGGGATAAGCATCCAAGTTTGTGTCATGGCCTCTACCTCTGTCCCGTGGGCTGTTCCCGATCACTCTCGGTGTTAACATCTAGCCCTGCCTCTGCTTCTTGTTGTCCGCGTGTGGGAAGAACATCAACACACGCCTCACGTAAACGACTGCCAGCTTATCCATACATCGACATTTGCAACAATATTACATATATACTCAGCATTGCTTATGTAATAAAGTAAATTGGTGTTTTGAAAGACTGTGTGTAGAAGTGTTTAAGGGCTGTAGAAATATTTATTAAATATATCTAAATAGCGGGATAATTTTTTTAAATTTTCAGCGATAGAAGACGCTAAATTGAGGTGATTTTCAATATGTTGTTTAACAAGTTTATTTGTGATACAGCAAACAGTAGCAAGCCCTGAGTAAGTCCAGGTCAGCTGTAGCCACCTTTGACCAGTTCTGCTTTGTGGAGTGGAGGCTCTATCTTTCTTCAATGGACTACATCAAGGCACTGGGGTAAATATTTGGAAAATCATCGGATATTACAAATAATGAAGATGTCATATCAGCTTCTGTTTGGGCTATTCGGCTAATTCTGGCATAGCGCCTAGTTGAAGAGAGCCTCACCATATGGACCATCCTTCTGAAGTCCTTTCTTTATAGGAAATGGGCGGAGAAGTCAGCAAATAGGAACATCACAATTTCTATAAGTGATGAAGACGTCTTAACGGCACTGCGGCCCTACTTAAAGGTGGTTTCTCTTAAACCTGAGGTCGTACTTTAGATGGATACACATGGACTATTGGCAGCAGGGAAACCTTTGTTCTTCTAAATGAAGGCTTCAGACTCAAAGAGTTCCTTGATAAGTTGGTGATCATCTCTGAAGAATATTTTGTACACATTTGTTTATTTCGTGTGTCTTCAATAAAAATCACCCTGTATCAAATATCCTTCAGAGTTAAAGCTTCAATCCCGATATACATGCTAAAAGGTACAACTTCCTTAAGTTTGTTAATGAATGTGTATTTTATAATATTAATATATTATCATAATATAAAGCTCTCCCTTTAAATAATCATTGACAAAATTCATTTAGTTTTCTTCACTATAAAACATAATAATGGTGATAAATAATGTGCCAAATCATTACTTTTGGGAAATTCCGAGAAAATTCCAACATGTATACCATGGCTTCGGTTAGGACCCTAATAAGTACAGAGAAAGCTTCAATTTCATAACATAAAAAGGAGTTATGAAAGTCTTTGAATTTTATACAATATTTTTTTAGCATATTTTACATCACCTCAATTTAATTTGGAAATTTAAAAAAATCATATATTGATACTAAATTGATAAAGAAGATATTTTTATAAAATTGAATTAGCTATATCACCTATTGTAATTGACACAAAAATTGTAATATCTATTGTCTATCTCTTCAAACTAGCAGATATGACTCGTGACAAAATGACTAAACAACAGCTTTGTCAAAGTCAAAACTTCCCATCTGGAGCCCATGGTTTGATGTTAAGGACATCCTCATTTCAGGGCAAACTTAGATTTTCTTTCATATATATAAGGCAAGTATGAAATCCTAAGAATTTAGCTATAGGCGGTCATCTGGTGAAGGGTTTCTTAAGGTATTCTAAACCGATTTGGAAAAGAAAATAATAAATTGATCTGAATATGTGTGTAAAGGCTACTTTTCCTGTTATCAAATCTTTAAAATGTTCAATTATATACAAAGAGTATTGCGAGTATTATAGTAAGATGGGGTGTCATCTATGTTTCCCTTTTTCTCCAACTGAAGAATGAAATTTATAATAACCAGTTACACAGCATGGGTGAGTTTGAAAATTATTTATTGAATATGAATCTGATTTTTTTATCTTGAAATATTGAAGTGAAGAAATATATAATTTGGAGCAGACTGGATAAAACTTCTATAAAACACACAAGAAAAGATTAGTTGAAAGTAGTGGTGAGAGGAAGTAACTTATAGGCGTTGAAATATAATAGAAATAAATTAGATTGACATGGTATGCTTGTCGATATATATTAATGAATATTTATTGACACTGAAAATTATATCAGAAAAAAATGATCTCCAAAATGAAATATTTCACAAAATAATTTTTAAAATAATTGATGATAGGCATTTAGAATATTTTATTTAGGAAATTATATTCATTCCATTCAAAAGTAAACGAAATTAATGTATTGCTATTAATAATTTAAAAGTAAGAACTCGTTTAATTGATAAATAGGCATCCATTTAGTCAAAGTTAATAAATTCTATAAATTCATTAATTTAAATAATCAATTAGTTTGTGAGTTAATAAAAATATTTAAAAACTGAGCTCTTTTGTAATTTAAAATTATTTTAAAAATATGGTATACAACTATATTCTCTTGATAAAACAAAAATAATTGATTAAATTATATTTATAAAAGTTGATTAATAGTAAATCTCTGTTGATGCTATAAAACAATTTCAGTGAAGAGATCACTCATTGTGGATAACATTTTGTTTTGAACATAGTAACAGTTCTTCAGATGGTCTTGAAGTGACTCAATAATGAAATAAGACTAAGTTGACCACCTCATAGCAGATGATCTTAGTATAAATCAACTGTAAATTACCAGTAAGCAACCATCTCAAAGCAGATGATTTTTATATAATTAAAATATAAAATTTATAACATGGCGACCACCTCAAATCAGATGATCTTGGTATAATTCAACTATAAATTAACTTTAGACAACCATCTCAAAGTAGATGATTTTACAATTATTGATATTATGATTCCAACTTTTGGCAAACAACTCTGATAGAAGATATTTTGGGATAGTTCAATTATAGAAAACAAATTGAAACCATCTCATTACAGATGGTCTTTGTTCAATTTACGTATTGATTCTTCAACTTGAAAATTTAAATAATAGGTATGATCTTGACATAAATACCATAAATAAATAACCTCTTAGTAGATGATATTAATTATAATTTGATTATTAAATGAAAAAATCTTTAACATTTTCTCTCACTGGTTTTAAACATATGAAATATCATTTTAGTAGCTTAACAGTTGTACATCTGTGGCAATAATGCAATCATATTCTACATAAAAAATTCCTTAACAGTAATGAGCTCATATCTAGGTTATTATTTCCATCAAGGGCCTTCATTATCCTGAGAAATCAAATTTTACAATTGGTTGTTGAAGGTTTTTAGCGACTACATATATATATTTTTAGGGAAACAATCAAATGATTACAAAGCTTTAATTAAGAAATTTATTTCAATTATAGACGTGTAGTCAACAAATATTGGGTTAATTCTATTCATAGATTTCAGAAATATATTTTATTCTGAAGGATGGGATTATCAATCCAAGTCAGCCCCATAGCCCCATCCAGTGAACCAGTCTGTGGCCATCCCCTGAACCACATAAATCCAATGACCCAGCCTATGACCTAACCAGAGCCCCGCGATCCAGTAGCCCAGTCAGTGGCCAACCCTTCAGCCAGCCATTGAAACAACAAAATGCCAAGTGCCAGCTCTACCTTATCTGGAGGTGTACCCTACATTGGTTGTTGACACTCTGAATCATTGAAAATAGATTTAGTACTGAACAAATATAATTTTTAAAAATGGTATATAAAATTACTCCCTGTCTGTAAAAAAATGTGAATTTATCATCATTACAAGCGATACAAATGGATAGAAGACGGAGCAAGAAAAAAGGCGAGAAAGTAGATGAAAGTTATTTGGAATTTGAAAAAAAAAGAAATTCAGAAATATATTCTGAAAAACATTTCACCTTAATAAAAAAAGAATTAACTCCAATATCAAAAGTATATTGGAGATCTAGTAAAAAAAGGAATAACAAACTCCAATTTCAAGAATTTATTGGAGATCTGGACCAAAGAGAGAGGAATAATCAACCACAATATCAAGGGTATATTGGAGATTTCGAACAAAAAGGAATAACAAACTCCCATATCAAGAGTGTATTGGAGATCTGGACCAAAGAGGAATAACAAACTCCAATATCAAGAGTTTATTGGAGATCTAGACCTAAAAGGAATAACAAACCCCAATATAAAGAGTATATTGGAGATCTCGAACAAAAAGGAATAACAAACTCCCATATCAAGAGTGTATTGGAGATCTGGACCAAAAAGGAATAACAAACTCCAATATAAAGAGTATATTGGAGATCTCGAACAAAAAGGAATAACAAACCCCAATATAAAGAGCATATTGTAGATCTCGAACAAAAAGGAATAACAAACTCCCATATCAAGAGTGTATTGGAGATCTGGACCAAAAAGGAATAACAAACTCCAATATAAAGAGTATATTGTAGATCTGGACCAAAGAGGAATAACAAACCCAATATAAATAGTATATTGATGATCTAGAACAAAAATGAATACCAAACTCCAATATCAAAATTGTATTGGAGACCTGGACCAAAAAGGATTAACAAACTCCATCAAGGTTATATTGGAGATCTATAACAAAAAGGAATAACAAACTTCAATATAAAGGTTATATTGGAGATCTAGAACAAAAGGGAATAACAAACCCCAATATAAAGAGTATATTGTAGATCTCGAACAAAAAGGAATAACAAACTCCCATATCAAGAGTGTATTGGAGATCTGGACCAAAAAGGAATAACAAACTCCAATATAAAGAGTATATTGTAGATCTGGACCAAAGAGGAATAACAAACCCAATATAAATAGTATATTGATGATCTCGAACAAAAAGGAATAACAAACTCCCATATCAAGAGTGTATTGGAGATCTGGACCAAAAAGGAATAACAAACTCCAATATAAAGAGTATATTGGAGATTTCGAACAAAAAGGAATAACAAACTCCCATATCAAGAGTGTATTGGAGATCTGGACCAAAGAGGAATAACAAACTCCAATATCAAGAGTTTATTGGAGATCTAGACCCAAAAGGAATAACAAACCCCAATATAAAGAGTATATTGGAGATCTCGAACAAAAAGGAATAACAAACTCCCATATCAAGAGTGTATTGGAGATCTGGACCAAAAAGGAATAACAAACTCCAATATAAAGAGTATATTGGAGATCTCAAACAAAAAGGAATAACAAACTCCCATATTTAGAGTGTATTGGAGATCTGGACCAAAGAGGAATAACAAACTCCAATATCAAGAGTTTATTGGAGATCTAGACCCAAAAGGAATAACAAACCCCAATATAAAGAGTATATTGGAGATCTCGAACAAAAAGGAATAACAAACTCCCATATCAAGAGTGTATTGGAGATCTGGACCAAAAAGGAATAACAAACTCCAATATAAAGAGTTAATTGGAGATCTCGAACAAAAAGGAATAACAAACTCCCATATCAAGAGTGTATTGTAGATCTGGACCAAAGAGGAATAACAAACTCCAATATCAAGAGTTTATTGGAGATCTGGACCCAAAAGGAATAACAAACCCCAATATAAAGAGTATATTGTAAATCTCGAACAAAAAGGAATAACAAACTCCCATATCAAGAGTGTATTGGAGATCTGGACCAAAAAGAAATAACAAACTCCAATATAAAGAGTATATTGTAGATCTGGACCAAAGAGGAATAACAAACCCAATATAAATAGTATATTGATGATCTAGAACAAAAATGAATACCAAACTCCAATATCAAAATTATATTGGAGACCTGGACCAAAAAGGATTAACAAACTCCAACATCAAGGTTATATTGGAGATCTATAACAAAAAAGAAAAACAAACTTCAATATAAAGGTTATATTGGAGATCTAGAACAAAAGGGAATAACAAACTCCAATATCAAGAGTATATTGGAGATCTGGACCAAAAAGGAATGACATTACCCCAATATAAATATTATATTGGAGATCTAGAACAAAAAGGAATAACAAAGCCCAAATTAAAAGTATATTGGAGACCTGGACCAAAAATGAATAACAAACTCCAATATCAAGAGTATATTGGAGATCTGGACCAAAAAGGAATAACAAACTCCAATATCAAGAGTATATTGGAGATCTGGACCAAAAAGGAATAACAAACTCCAATATCAAGAGTATATTGGAGATCTGGACCAAGAAGGAATAACAAACTCCAATATTAAGAGTATATTGGAGATCTGTACCCCCCCCAAAAAAAAGGAATAACAAACTCCAATATCAAGAGTATATTGGAGATATAGACCAAAAAGGAATAAAATTACCCCAATATCAAGAGTGTATTGAGGATCAAATGAAATTGAAATAATAATGATAATAAATTCACATTTCAAAAAGTGTTATTTAATTTATTCTATCTCTATATAGTTAAACTGACATTTAGGAGGGTTCAAAGAAGACATTTATAATTTATCCATTTTTTTGGAAAAACATTTTCAAAGAAATAGTCTTTAAATATGTTTATTAAATGTGTGATTTCTAATATAAAATAAGTTGCTACCAAAAAGTAATTATAAAATAAATTGTTTTTATTATAATTTTATTCCACAGAATAACATCGTTAGAAAAGTTAAATAATAGATAAGATAGATACAGGGAGATAGATTGTTCAAAATGTCTTCATTCAAGAGGCGGATTAAGTCATCTTCTTTTGAAGTCGAAACCTTTGAGAACGGCCAGATGATCCCCCGAAAAACCTTGTGGGACGAAAGCATCTTGGAATGGTTAAAGGGCGCGGCAACTCAATAAGCTGTTTATCAGCGATCTATCGCATAGTTGGCACACCTCGAGGCAGATTTTTCAGGATGTCGTGGCATGTAGTGTCCCGAAAGGTTATTGAGGCGTAGGACGGCTGAGGAGATTAAGCGGAGGCGACACGAATAAAGGGAATGTCCAATTACGCCCCCAGGTTTGAAGAAAATATTTGTAGGAAAAGTTGAATCCAGATGCCTTCCCGCGAACTGGCTGTGGAAGTGTGAGGGTCGTTTTTGAAATTCGCAAGACGACTTTTTTTACCTCGTGCACCACCCGGTGGTCGGTCACCTGTAGTAGACGCTAGCAGATTCTCCAGGAGCGCATTACGCGTTGAGCAGCCTATAACTTGAACATTTTAAGGGAAGGCTCTTTAGACTTGAGACCGCGCAAGGAAGCCAGCAGGTCTGGTGGCCGGACGAGACTTTTTCATCTTGCAGACTTGTAGAAATAAAACTAACAAGGAGGAGAATCAGGTTGTTCAGTTCAACGATGCTGTACAACTACGAAAGGCGTTAGGGACATGGTCATCTTGGAGGAAAATCTTGGCTTTGACACGGCGGTGAAATCCTGGGGCCAGTCTCTGAAAATGTAGATCATAGCAGCCATGGCCCAAGGTTTTCTCGGCGATCTTCAGTTTGTTTTCCCTAAACCACCCAGTATCTACCACCAAAATGTAACGTAGAAATTAGGAAAGTCAACTTTGGAATTACATGGGTCACAAGATTCAAAAAACAAAGGTTAAGTAATTGTCACTAATATATATGTTATGGAGAATCTATTTGTGTAGTTGAGTAATATAATTATAATCATAAATGAATATCTTCAATTTTCGAATATTTTTTCAACGTTTCAGCCACTTGCCTTCTTTAGGAAAACTCTATTTTCTATTTTGTGTCAAAAAGAGATGAAATTGTATATATTTATATAAAAAAGCCTACCTAGATTTGTTTAAGAAAAAAAAACATTTTTCTCTTTAACATATCGAGGTATGCTCTTTTTATATAAATATATTTGCTCTTGTTTTGAAAATAGAGTAATCCTTAAACAAATATTTATTTAAAATGGCATATATTTTGATCTAATATATTCCTTTTTAATTAAATATTTGCAACTGTGTTTACTTTGTATTTAAATTATGAGTGGACTGATATTTTAAAGAGCGTGGAGCGTGTACTCCATACTCAATGAATAATAAAAAATGAATTCAAAATTAATGAACAAAATTTAAAATACCTGGAAAGAGGGGTAAAATATAAAAGTGGTTGGAAACGCTGGAAAAATATAAAAAGGTTGAAGATATTCATTTATATTTAAATTAAATATACAGGTTGGACCATAAGCCCTTAAAACCTTTTTTTAAATTAAAAATTAAAAGGCAAACTAGAATAAACTGAAATTATTTACATCTAGTTTGCCTTCCAATTTTTAACAAAAATAAAAGGGTTCAGGACTTACTGCCCAATCTAGAATCATTTGGAATCTCTAAAATTAGTTTAATTTATATAGGGATAGAATTAAATCAACAAAAAAGGTTTATCACTCAAATTTGTTCAGTACTTCATTAGGTATATTTATTCAGAGTCCCATCGTAAATGTTGGGATACCACAAGATAAAGTAGAGCAAGCAGTTGGCATGCTGTTGATGGAAATCATAGCCAGCTTAGAGTCAGCACACATCCCAGACCACCGAATCAATAGGGCCCAGGGAAAGGTCATAAGCCAGGCCAAAGGATCTAAGGGTTCAAGGTGGAGGCCACAGACGGGTCCTCTGAGGCTATGGGGCTAACTTTCTTTTTAAGGACCGTGGAATCCTAATTATAGACGAATTATCAGCATAGAATTTTCACAAAGAGGCTTCAGGCGCTATCTGTCCAGGAAGGGAGTCGCGAGAGAGGTGGTATACAACCCCACCCCCCTCCTGGAGGGCTCCCACCCACGCCCCTCCAGAGTGGAGTCCACACCCTCAAAAAGGAGAGTTTTTAAGAATTCTATTCTACTGACTCCCCCTGCTCTCCCTTCCTGGTCATCACATAGGATTCCTACATTATCCATTGATAGCAGTTCAAGCTAAAATGGGCTCTTTGAACTTGGTAATATTTGCAATACATTTCCACGGTCATGAAAATACTGCTGCACAGTGTAATTGGTATTTTTGTACCTTTTCTCTCAATATAAGAAGCAGAGGTCTAACCTAAAGGGTAGCGCACTAGGACCACCAAATGGCGCCAAAATAATAAGGCTTCTTCAGAACGATTTTGGGTCATATAAGTCAAAGGGCCACCACAACATATTGGATTTTGCCTTGGTTTGATGTTTAACTTACACAAGCAATATTATACCAGTGTTATGTGACCATCAAATTCAAAAGGATATTTTACAATTTCACATCCTTGTGAATAATTGTGTGAATTTTAAAAGATAATGTAATCCCTAAAGTATTTGAAATGTTTAAAACCTTGGCTTGTTTTCATATTTTTTTCTATTCCTTCATATAATGGAGGAAATTGAATCCTCTCAAAAATTCATTCTTAAAATGTAAAATTATAACAAGCTCCAAAAAAAAAAGAAAACCTTTAGTAGTTTGAAGTACTTCTAACTTGGTTTAGATATCTTCGAGATTTTTACTATTAGTTAGGAATATGTGACTAAACCCATTTCTGTAAATTGTGATAATCCTTTCTAAATCGTAAATATAAAGCACACTATTGAGGAAGTTGGAATAATAAAAGATAAGTTCTGTATTACCACAGTTAGTAAAGATTCCTCTTCCGAAGCTGTATGGGGGGAAAGGTCAGGACAGCCAACCTGAAAAACCGAGTTACTAGAAGGGGCATTTATAGATCAAATTCACTCAATACACATCTAATAAAGGGTCATAGAATTGTGTGAATTAATTTCTAATGAAAACACATTTTGCATAATTAAAAATCTATTGCCATCATTTTGTATAGGATCAAAGGTTATGGAATTATAATTTTTCAAGACGATAAAATCCCTATATATAATTCTAGCCCAATGTGTAAAGCAATGCCCTGATATTCTCCGAGTGAATATGTTTGCCGCGAATAGTAAGAAATAGTTTTCCAAGGAAAATTTTGAAATCTATTATCTCTCTTTCTTTTCGTACTTCTAAAATATCACCATTATATTCTTAGCGTTATTTACCAGTATAAGTGTAATTTCAGAGAAATATGGCGTTAATTGAACATATACAAATTAAAATTAATATGCTACCCGAGGATGTAATGCAAATAAAAATAAATATTTATTGAAAAAATCAATATTTTTGGATTAACAAATGATTATATTACAAGAAATTTGAAGATATGCAAACTAATAAATCGTTTCCCAGACGAAATATTTTGGCGGCAACGATGTTTACATGGAGAAATATCCCATACATCCCAAACATTATACCACAGTTCATCGACAGTAGTAACTGGGGTGTGGTGATAAGACTCAGTAACCATTGACCAGACTCTTACTAGGGTGAAAGCTAGGAGAACGTTCTGGCCAGGGCAGTAGCCACAAATTTCTGTATGTATGAAGTTATGCACAATGGCAGCATCATGCGCACGTGCATTATTCTACTGAAGTGTAGCATTTCACAGGCCTAGATTGAAGATTCTACCACGGGCCTTAGCACATTATATATGTAATGGATCTGTATAAAAATGGAGGAATGGAAGCAAGAAGTGACCGAGATAATGGTTTCAGCCTATTTGCTAGTTGGTCTTGGGATTCCACGATGTTCACAAGAGATTTAATAAATCTTCAGAAAGTGACAAAGAGAGGTTTATTTTGCAAAGTGTTATTTATATGGCCGAAATATAGAGAAAATTTGTTGTAGGGTATTGAAATTTTTTATTGGTCACTCCTTCTATCAAAAAGAAGATGAAACCTAAAACTATTCATTCATTGTTTTATATATGTAGAGGACTCAGGTTTATCACAAAACCACAATACCTTAGAAATAAGCTTTTAGCTTATATCCATGTGATATTTGACTTTTAACTTTACATATCAATATATTACAATAAAACTTTTCATATGAATTTGATTTCAAAATATTTTGCCACTATTAAGAATATAGATTTCTTTAAATAATCAGTCGATCAAACATTTGATAAAATGCTCCTAAGCATATCCTGGCTGCGACCAGATCCATTCACATAAGGGAAACTATATCTTAGAAGATTTCTCACGGTTCAAAATAACTTGGTAACCCACATTGTCCATCTCAATCGTCCCAGCTAGTTAAGAATGAACATTACTCACTTGTAGGCTGGACGTGCTGAATATTAAAGGAAACCACAGCCTCCTTTGTCTCGGTGTAGATTTAGATTTTGGCATCTTCTCTTTTACTGAAGTTTCACTGCAGTAGGAACATTGCAGTGACACAGAATTCGATATTCCACAGCACCCTGCACCACATAGAACAAGTATGTTAGATTCATGTCAAAATCTATCGATGATTTCTAAAGAGTAAATTAGAAACTACTATACTGAGAGAGAGAGAGAGAGAGAGATAGTGTTGTTCTGTTCTAAGTTTATTATTATAATCACGATTACTAATAAGAATGAGCATAATATAATCATAATGAACAAGATTTGATAACTCAATATTCGTTTGGCAAACTTTCACCGCGGATAAGCTTAGCAAAGTCAGGTCCTTCTGCTATATATTAAATCATTATTATCCGTTTTATGAAAGTGTCTATAGATATAAAGCCAGCTCTGAGATTTTATACAGTTTACATTAAGCTAAATAACAAAATTAGAATACCATCACATGTAAAAATTGAGGAAAATATTCAAAAATGAAACGACAAAAATTTAGTCCAAAAACAAATAAAACATTTGAAATACCTGATATTGTTGGTTAGAAATATAAAAATATCAAGATGGGGAATAATATATTCATGAAATATTTTTTATTGCATTGAGGACAGTAGATTTTTATTTATTTGTGAAAAGAAACATTCACGTCTTAATGTCTTCATTTGTTATATATAGATGGCGCGTTATTGCTTTGTATTAAATAACTTGTCCTTTTTGGTTGCTGAAGAACATTGCTCGATGCAAATATTTAAATGTAATTATATTGTCCTAAATGCTGATGTCCATAGTTTGTCTAAATAACATTTCTGATATTCCCCCTTTCAGTCTAGAATATAAAGGCTGAATGATCCAAAACAGTATTAGAGTTATAAAGAAGTGGTCTGGTAGATTAAATTAGTGACACCGCTGGGAGGGTTCACCACTGATGAGCCAAACCTCTAAAATATTTTTATCGCAGTAAAGACAGAAGAATATTTTATTTTATTTGTGAAGAGGAACATTTGCGTCTCTAAATGTCTTCATTTGTTAATTATAGATGGCGCGTTTTACATTGCTTTGTATGGAATAATTTGTTACAATAGCCAAAAGAGCCAATCAGTTTATTGTCATTTAACCTCATACAACTAATCAGAACACGAATAAAATGATGCCACATATATAGGCCGTGAAGTAAATATTCTTGCATACATATGTTCTAAAAAAAGACACCTCTGCCTTCAAATATATGTATTTGGTGCCATTTAAAAAAATTTGGAACCAGCACACCCAGTCCGTTGACTCATGACTCAAAATGGTATTCCTAGCTGAAATATACAAACTTCTATATAAGAAGATGCATTTATTGAATATAAAAGGAAAAAAGGTTTGTGTGAAAAATAATGCTTTCAGAGATTTAATATCTCTCTATATAAATATATACAATAAACAATTAAAATATAAACTAAACTAAAATGAGAATGTATAGAAATTCATTACATATTGAATATAACTCAATGTAAAATTTAAAAACTTTGAAGCTTTATAGCGAGTATCTTTATAAAAAATAAAGTTCAATAATTATAATGTCTTCCTTTGTCGCTTTTATTTATAGCCATGAAAATCTATTTTAAAATAGTAGTTAAAAGCGTGAATTTCTTATGTTTAGCGAATCTTCTAAAGTAAGCCTTTTCATAAAACATTTTGAATCCATTATTTGGCTCATATGTCTTTTATAAATATATTTTGTTCTTTTCTGTTTATATAAACAAATGCATCAACTTTTGCACTGAATTAATTAGTTTCTACTTTCTCACTCACGATTATTAATATGTATCTAATTTAAAATATAAAGACGCAACGCAAGTTATTTTTCCATACTACTCATTTTAATTAAAAACAAAGTATTTATACAGCAAACGATGATGATAATCTCAATGAAAATATAATACATAACAACTTCTCCCCACAACAAAAATTTACATTTCAAAAAACTTCGAAGGCCTTCTTAATCTTGAGGACCTTCTCAAAATAGGACCCGATGCTTCACCAGTAGGATCTATTTCCTGACCAGCTTGGGGGTCTCCAATTTTAGTTGACTCTTGTGGAGTTGACGATGTAGACGGAGTTGCTTCACTTTCCCCACAACCTCTGACTTGATCTAAATGCCGGTTTAAAATTTATCCGTCATCTGTCTCTACCTTAATAGAAACAGGACCCGTTTTTTCTTGCACTACACCTGGTAGCCATCTGGGGCCATGGTACCCTCGTGCTATAACTGCCTGTCCTTCATTTACTACTCTATGGGGTTTCCAATTTCTTATAAACCTGTCTTCCTGTCGTATCCTTCCTTTAGACACACTTTCAGGATGAAATTTATTTATGAGACTCTTCAAGTTTCTGTTCATCAACAACTGAGCTGGGGATTTTTGCGTCGTGCTGTTTATCGCTATTCTCATCGATAATAAAGATCTAGATAACCTAGTCGTCCAATTTCCCGAGCTGTTCTTTCTTAGCAGATTTTTAAGCGTTTGAATAGCTCTCTCCACCTGCCCATTTGACGCTGCATGATAAAGCGCACACAAGATGTGCCTTACGCCATTTCTTTTTAAGAAAGTCTTGAAAAGTTCCGATGTGAAGGACGTACCATTATCTGAAACTATCACATCCGGCAATCCGTTAGTCGCGAATATTTCCTTTGGACTTTTGATGGTAGTTTCAGTAGATGTTGTAGATACGATTTTAGCCTCAATCCACTTAGAATAGGCATCCACTACAACCAGAAAAAGGTTTCCTTGAAAGGGACCCGCATGATCAATATGTAGTCTCGACCAAGGTCTTGATGGCCAAATCCAAGGATATACGTCAGTTTTTGGCGGATCGTGACCACACGACAAACAAACTGCACAAATGGATATAATCCGTTCAATATCTTTATCCATCTTGGGCCACCAGCATAATCCTCGAGCTAGCGCCTTTGTCCCCACTATGCCAATATGAGTATCATGTAACAGATTTAAAATATCTTTTCTTGATCTTTCAGGTATAATCACTTTGCTCCCCCACAATAAACAATCCTTATGAACTGATATTCCATTAGATTTGGAGACAAAATCTTTAAATTTATCATCAACTTTCCTTTCAGGCCACCCATTCATTGCCCAGAATTTAATCTTAGAAAGGATTGGATCTTTACTAGTTAGTTTTGCCACTTCCGAAGAATTAATTGCTCATGTTCCGATTCTATAAAAAAACACCTCTGAAGGGTTCGGAACTACACTTGGACATTCATTTAAAGGAAGTCTACTTAATGCATCGGCATTACAATTTAATTTTCCCGGTTTATACTCTATAGTATAAGTATACGCAGCCAGAGTCAAACACCATCTCAACATGCGCGGCGATAGCACTTGAGGTATCGGCTTTTTTGGGTTGAACATTCCAACTAGGGGCTTATATGATCAGTTAATATTTTAAATTTTCTCCCTAGAAGATACTGCGAAAATTTTGATACACCAAAAATGACTGCTAACGCCTCTTTACCAATTACTGCATATCTTCTTTTGGCTTTATTTAAAGTCTGGGAGGCGAACATAACTGGTTTTTCCACTCCATGGTGTATTTGAGACAAAATGGCGCCAATGCCATACTCTGATGCCTCACAGTTGATTAAAATAGGTAAATTGTCATCAAAAAGAGCCAACACCGATTCAGAACTAATCAAATCTTTAGCCTTATCAAAAGATCCTTGGTGTTCTCTTCTCCATTTCCAAGGTGAATTACTATCCAACAGTCTATGAAGCGATTCAACCACTGTGGACTTGTTTTTTAAAAACCTTTCATAGTAATTCAAAAGTCCAAGGAAAGACATTAACTCTTTTTTATTACATGGCGGTCTAGCGTCTTTAATTGCTCTTAGCTTTTCATTAGATGGATAAACTCCTCTATAGTCAATTTCAGGCCTAAAAAATCGATTTCAGACACGAAGAATTTGCATTTGTCTCTTTTAAGCCGAATTCCTGTTTCTTTGAAACGCAAAATAACTTTTTCAGTTTTCTTTTTAAGTCTTCACAATTACTTCCTGCGATAAGGACATCATCCATATACCGCTACTCCATCAATTCCACTCAAAAGAGTGTCCATAAACCTCTGGAAAGTTCCAACGGCAGAATTCAAACCAAAAGGTAGACGTTTCATCTTATATAAGCCTCTATGTGTATTAATAGCCAGGATTTCTGATCATTCCTCATCAACTTTCAACTGCTGGTACGCTTGAGCCATATTTACTTTAGTTAACAATTTGCCTCCTCTCAACTTATCTAATAGTTGCGGAATTGTACGCAACGGATA
The DNA here is from genome assembly GCA_030710605.1 of Cordylochernes scorpioides. Classification (NCBI taxonomy): domain Eukaryota; kingdom Metazoa; phylum Arthropoda; class Arachnida; order Pseudoscorpiones; family Chernetidae; genus Cordylochernes; species Cordylochernes scorpioides. The sequence continues at coordinate 113,940,572 of CP092866.1, read as the reverse complement.
TTTATCCGGATTAGAATATAAATTAACTGTTGATTTATAATCGTGGCAAATTCTTATGGAGCCATCATTCTTCAGAACCGTAACAATTGGAGAAGCCCATTTAGTGAATATTACCGGTTCGATAACACCTTGTTCCTCTAGTACTTTCAATTTTTCATCCACTAAATTTCGTAGAGCAAACGGCACGGTTCTGGCCTTCACAAATTTGGGCTCAGCATTATCAGGAATATCAATGTGAATCAATGGCCCATTATAGACATCAATTTCTTTCTTAAACAATTCCTCGAAATCAGGTGAAATAGGATTAGTTTCCAATGAATTTAAAAAGGTTTAACTTCAGGCGAAAAGCTGCACAAACCATTGCCTTCCCAGAATGTTGGGACCTAATCCATCAGCCACTAAATTTGGTAAACTTCTACTACCATGGGATAGTCTTGTTTTAACATGGAGTTTCCCAAGAATTTTTACTTGACTGGATGACCAAGTATTTAGAAGTATCTCAGATCTTTTAAGTTGCGTCAATTTCCAATATTCAAGAAAAGTATCTTTATTTAATAATGAGTATGCACTTCCCGAGTCAATTAACATGTGTACATCGTGGTTATCCAAATTTACTGTTTTATAATAAGGATTGCTTATCTCTTCCCTTCTCAGGCAACATAAAGTTGGATTACTATTACCCTATATAGTTTCCAGATTTACCAACATTTGTTAAGCAAGCTTTTTGTAAATGACCAATCTTGCCACATTCAAAACATTTAGCATTTCGGAATTTACATACATTTGGCATATGATTTCCTTTACAAAGTATGCAAATAATTATTTTATTATTTATTTTCTTGAATTCCTTAAAATGAACTTTGCCCGATTTAAATTTAGGTGGTTCAGTTTTGCTAGTCTTTTTCATCATATTTACTTCCGTAATTTTTTCTTGCAAAACACTGGCGTCTGCACTAGCCGATTCATCACATATAGCAATGTTTAAGGCCTTATCAAGAGTTAAATTACTTTCAGATAATAATCTTTTCACTATTGATTCTTTTCTCAATCCACACACCAGTCTATCTCTCAATCGATCCTCCAAATCAATAAATTCACAATTTTCACTTAACTTTCTTAGCTCTGCAACATAGGCACTAACTGATTCCTCACCCTGGTTTCTTTTATTGAAAAATAATCTTTGGACTATTAAATTTGGCTTAGGACAAAAATGATCATTCATTAATTTAATTAAGTTATCATATTCTACGAGAGATAATTCTTTTGGCGAGGCCAACGATCTTGCTATAGCATAAGTTTCAGCGCCTATTAGCGTAATAAATATAGCCTTTCGTCTTTCAAGTTTTACAATATCGTTACCAGGAAGAAAAAATTCATTCTCTCCAAGTACGTTATCCATTTCTCTGGATTTTTAGGATCAAAAAACATTCTATATTAAAAATCATTTTCAATCATTTTAAAAATAAAATTCAACTTACCTAAGCTTTAACTTAGTAACAATAAAAGATTTACCTCAGCTTTAACTTATTAAAAATAAAAAGATTTACCTTCGCCGCCAATTATTATGTATCTAATTTAAAATATAAAAACGCAACGCAAGTTATTTTTGCATACTACTCATTTTAATTAAAAACAAAGTATTTATTCAGCAAACGATGATGATAACAATCTTAATAAAAATATAATACATAACAATTATAATGCTAATATTTTGAGGTTCTATTTTATTAGATGTCTGAACATTTATTTATATTCAATTAAACATGGAGGCAATAGTAATTATTTTGTACTATGATGATTAGAGTTTTTTTCGTATTTATTTCTACCTTTCTTTTTGATAAATTGATTATTTTCAACTTTTTTGAAATTTATTTTCAGCCCTAAATTATTTATTATTTTACCAATTTCCTGTATTTTCATTCGTTTGTTGTTTTATCTTACTTTCTGTTATTTAACAGAATTCCTCTGATTATTTTACACTTCTATCTTTTCATATAGTCTTTATTTTTATTTGTGAAAGGTTTTATTTCCACCTTTTGTTCATTATATTTCTGCATATATTTATATTTAACATACACGCGGATAGAAATTCACATTGATGTCTGATATTTTATGAACGATCATTGTTATCTGATTGAGCCTAGGTGCAAATTTTCAGGCTTTTAAGATGTGGTCTGAGAGTATGTCAAAATATGAATAGAAAATTTGTTTTCACCCAAATCCATTTTTAAAGAATTTTAGTATCTTATAAGATTCTCTCTTGAGAGAATTAAAAATTAAAAGATTTAATAAAATAAGTGGTGAAAGATCAAAATATTGGTTTATACACAAAATAATACTGAATTCGTTATTTAAACCAATGTTTTTATTTACATATTTGAATATTTACAAAAACAAATATAATAGCTTATATATACAAATACTAATATGGTGAAATATAATATTTTTAAAGGTTGAAGAGAGAAAAGGGAATTTCAATAAATTACATACACAATCTTTGATAAATAAACATTTAATATTTTAAAATACTTTTTATTTTTAATTTAAAATATAAAATTATTTATAAAAAGAAAGAGAAAATGAATATATAATTTTGGAGAAGGAATTTAATAGAAGTTATATAATTTATAAAAATAATTGTAATCAAACAAGGTAGAAAATGTTAAGAAGTATAATGATACTTTCAGAAATAGACAGATACAAAATACTCTCAGAAATATATTAATACTCATGGATATAAATTATTACATTGTTTTTTCATGTGTAAATATACAACTACATTATATATACATCTATATATATTTGTACATCTTCAGAAATAAATGAATATGTAACCTTTAGAAGTTGATAAACAAAATACCTTTCAATAAAATAGCAAATACAATACTTCCTCTCTCTCTCTCTCTCTCTCTCTCTCTCTCCTGAAAAAAATATATATTGTACAATATTTTCAGAAAAAGATAAGAAAAATATCATTCCAGTATAATAGCAAATATATAATAGCAAATACTGAAATGATATATACAAAACCTAAGAAGTATACATATAAATGCATTATTTTCAGAGAACTCTCACTCTCTCTATTTATACATACCTCCAGAAATAGACAGAAAAATATTTCAGAATCAGATAATTACAATATCTACAGAAATATATAAATGCATTACTTGTATAAATAGACAAAAACATAGATATAGACAAATACAGCCATTAATATAATATTAATACAATATTTCATAAAAAAACAACCAAATACTTTTAGAAATAGACGATAAAAATACTTTCAGAAATAGATAAATTTTAACTTTAAGAAATTGAAATATACAATGGCTTTCACACAAATAGATAAAAATATTATTTTTATCATGAAATATACACAAATACAATACTTTCTGATATAGACAAATACAATACTTCAGAAATGAAAAAACACTTAACCATCAGATATAAAAAATATACTACTTTCACTTAAAACAAACATATTATTTTTAGATTCAGACAAATATATACTCGTATATGCAATTTTTGTATTATTCCATGGGTAAGATTACACCAGGTCATGAAGATTGAAAGAAATAATTTTTCTACTATAGTATATCTAAACAATAATTTTAGATATAGACAAATACATTACTTTCAGATATAAACAACACCCCACCATTAGATATGAAATTTACATTACTTTCAAACGTAAACAATTACAATACTATCAGATGTGAACAAATACAATATTTTCAGATATAAGCAAATACGATACTTTCAGATGTAAACAAATATGATACTTTCAGATATAAACAAATACAATATTCTCAGATGTATAAACAAATACAATATTTTCATATATGAACAATTAAAATACTTTCAGATATGAACAAATACAATACTTTCATATGTAAACAAATACGATACTTTCAGATGTAAACAATTACAATACTCTCAGATATGAACAGATACAATATTTTCAGATGTAAACAAATACGATACTTTCAGATATAAACAATTGCGATATTTTCAGATATGAACAAATACAATACCTTCAGATGTAAACAAATACAATACTCTCAGATATAAAGAATACAATATTTTCAGATATGACAAATAAAATATTTTCAGATAAGAAAAAATACAATACTTTCAGATAAAACCAAATATACAATCCTTTCATATATAAGCAAATACGATACTTTCAGATGTAAACAAATATAATATTTTCAGATATAGACAAATTCAATACTCTCAGGTTAAAAACAAATATACAATACTCTCAGATATAAACAAATACAATGATTTCAGATATAAAATATTGTACAAACCTTCATATATGGAAACTTTCATATATACATGGAAACAATGTTTCAAATAATATACAAATTATTTTACTTTTGGATATAACAATTATATTTCTTTTAGAAATAGATTTATAGAAAGCGCTGAAAAATAGGGAAATATTTTATTTTTGGAAATACATTAATAAGAGAAATCATGCACATATCTCCATACGTAAATGAAGATGAATAAAATATTCTTTAGAGAATACAGAGTTAGGATAATTTTTTTATATGTTAACAGGATTTATATTTATGGAATATTTTTATGTACAGGCTCTATAAATATCTATTCATTGTATTGTGTGTTTCCTATTTATATAGTCTATCATATTTATTTTATCTTGTTGTATGTGTGGACAATATTGCGTCGACATTTCTATCTCTTGTTTCTAATTATTTATAATTTTTACAGGAAGAGAGTTATATTTTAATATCCAATTATATATATATTTTGAATTCACAAAGTTGCAAATCAATATCCCAAAGTGGCGACATATCCAGAATTAAAGTGATAATTTTTGATTTCTAGATTCTGACGTCATATGCATTTTTGTTCGAACATACTGTACATTTTTACATTGGATTCTTCTAAATACATCTTCGATTTTCAATTGATCTGATCTCGATAAGAGATTTTAAAATTATAGAGAGTCGTTCAAAAAATTATTCAGAATCTATTTTTAGAGAAAATTGAATTATTTTCATTTATATTAATTATTTAAATTGAATTTTGCCTTTTGGAATTAAAATTTCCTATCTCATTTTGCTAGACAATTTGCATTATTTCAAAGTCTTGATGTCCGAATATATTGGAAAGCTGATTTACTTCTTATCGGCGACCAACTAACCTGGCTTTGTAATTTTGGTCATCGAGGAATCTGCTGCTGAGTTGGTCGATAGGTCGTCTGCATTGTTTGAAAATATCCATGGATTTGTTTTTTTCAGGAGCTATGACAATCATCACATTCAATGGTATAAAGTTATGGGAAAATATTTTGCTAAAATAAAAAATGTCCACTAAAAATCGTAATGTACTTGTGGAAAAAATATAAAAATATTGAAATTATGAAAATTGATGTAAAAGTGAAATTGTATTTGGATGGGGTGAGATATTAAGAAAAAGGCAAGTCTTGATCGTGCGACTAAAAATTGATGATTGCTTGTGCCATATTTCGGCAAAAAAATAATTAATAGTTGAATTTTAAATATTCCAGAATTTGCCAAATACCTTTTCCTGATATATAAAAGAAGTGGTTAATTTCTATTTTTCAAACAAGAGAAGTAATTGGACAATTATAAAATAATTTAAAAATCAACTTTCCGCTGATATTTATTGTGACAAATGGTGCAATGAGCATCAAATTTTAGTCACGATTAGAAGATTCCTTTTTCTTAATAATTAATAATACAATTTTACGCAAAAGAGAGAACGAGAGGGCTCGATGCATAAAATCCTCAATTTTTTGGAAACATTTCTACAGAGATTACTAGAAGAGAAATGTCCATAGTTCATTCAAAAAGCTAATTTACTGTATTTGATAGCGAATGCTGGGTATATAGGAAAATCACTCTAATCCAATAGTAGAACCATCTGTATATTCATTTGCAGAAACCACTGGGAGGGTTAACCACTGATGAGCTATTAACTACCATTTCAATTTTATATTCATTGCAGCATATATATACCATCATATACTTATTAAAGTTTCTTTGGGAGAAGATATGTAAAAAAAATAATAAAGTATGTTTACCTGATTTTGAAAATAAAGTATAGTTTAAAGAATGAGTCAGACTTATACTGTATTATATAATACCATTAAGCATATTTTTAAAATTTATATATTTGATAATTGAATTGAGCAAAAGAGGTTTGTTTTATATATTTAACATATATATAAATAGAAGGATATAATAGGATAAAATAAATCCCAGCGCAGTTTCGGCCGTTACGTGTCATGGGCTAGGTCTACCCAATGTATCTTGTTTATAAGTTAAAAGGGAATTTCTGGTGAATATATCAATTTGAAATTGTCTGTTTTTACAAGTCATATCAATTCTGAAAATAATCTTTATTACTAGTGATTTTAAAACCACTCTTCCGCTCAATAGAACTAAGTATTCTTGTAGCAATGCTAACACAATCCTAGTTAATCTTGCTGCTAAATGTGGTGTAATAGGTAGCACAAGGCCAAGTATGGAATTGGCACTGCTTGTATTGAGGAGTCCAAGTTATTGTAGTTCCCATTGAGAACCTGGACACATGTTCACATTTCTAACCTATATAAACTGTGGTGTGTTAAAGTTAAGGTTTATTGTTTATAAACTGATCATCCATTAAAAATACAAAAAAATAATTAAACTTTCATCAATATATTATAATGTTCAAAATATTCGATTTTCAGGATCTTCCTTCTTTGAATAAAGACGAATTGTATTTATTAAAATTCTGCGGTTGATTTTGTATTCAGAAGAGAAAGATTCATTTCTTTATTTTTCCTTCTATAAACTACTCATCTATAACTATTTTATGGACAGGTTTTAAAATATTTTAGAAATAAAGGATCTTTGGTAATAAGCCTTGGGAAATCCTATCAAAATTATAAATGCGAATTCTTAATTTTTTAAAAATGTCCTCCTTTCTCCAATTTCCTATGGGCTTTAATTATTCTTGCTAAGTATTCCTTGTTCGATTCTTCATTTATATTTGAAAGGGTAAAAAGACCCATTAAAGTTAATGTAAAATGTATGTAGTCGATATCTGTTAATGTTGTATGTGTGGTGTAGAATGTGTATTGTTTATCGTATATTTTTTGTGCATGGTGTGTATATTGTTTTACATTCACGGGTCAATAACTCAATTACGTACAAAAAATTTTACCTATGGGCAAAAGGTTAAGGAAATTAAAAGTCTTAGAAATCGTCTATCATCCGTCCTTTTTTTGTAAGAGAAAGAGGCAAATGTGTTCCCTTTTGGTTATTTCGTGTGTCATCAATAAAGGTGACTGTAATATCTTTCAGAGTTATTGTCTGAATCCCGATATACATGCTAAAAGTTACAACATTCTCAAGTTTGTCTATGATTGTGTATGTAATAATATCAAAATATGTAATTTTTTATAATAAAAACCTCTCCCTTTAAATATTAATTAAAACAATGCATTTAGTTTATCACCCAATATAAAACGTAATGGTTGTGACGAATAATGAGCCACAAAATCAGTTTTGGCAAATTCAGACAGAATGTCTACCTGTATAACATGGCTTTGGCGCTAGAGCCTTAATCAGTACATAGAAGGCTTCAATTTCATAACATAACAACAAAAAGAGTAATAAAAGTGTTTGAATAAGACCAAAAATGTTTGAACAGGTGAATTTATGTTGCCAATTTTCAGGACAAAAATACATTGTAAAATCTACATTCGTAGAATTCATTGTTTAAAACGAGATTTCCCCCTTTGGTCACATGGTCCATGGTCAAATACAAAGTTCCTAATTCCATGGCAGAGATAGCAATAGCATGCATAACATTAAGAACCCTTGATAAATAACTACCTTGGCCATTTATATTTAGAATATTTCATATCACCTTAATTTAATTTGGATACATTAATAATTTCATATATTGATAATAAATTTGTCAAGAAGATATTTTTATAAATATTAATCAGCTATATCACCTATTGATATTGACATAAAAATTGTAAACTCATTTGACTGTCTTTTCAAACTAGTAGATTTGCTCGTGACAAACCGACAGCACAACAGCTTTGTCAAATTCAAAACTATTCATCTAGAATTCAGCGTTTGATGGTAAGGCCATTGTCATTTCAGAGCTGATTTAGATTTATTGGTATTTATAAGTCGACTATGAAATCCTAAGAATTTAATAAAAATGCGATCATCTGGTAAAAGGTTCCTTAGGGTATTATATGGCCATAATGGAAACCGATTTGAAAATAATATATATTGATTTAAAATGTGTGTAGGTGGAAGGCTACTTTTCCTGTTATCAAATCTTCTAAATGTTCAAATATATACAAAGTGTATTGTGAGTATTATAGTAAGATGGGGTGACATCTATGTTTTCCTTTATTTCTCCCAATGATGAATGGAATTTATAATAACCAGTTAACAAAAGAGTTGAGTTTGAAAATTATTTATTGAATGCGAATTTTCGAATTTTCTTATTTTGAAGGATTGAAGAGAAGCAACATATAATTTGGAGCAGACTGACTAAAACTTCTAAAAAACACACCGAAAAAGATTAGTTGAAAGTAGTGGTGAGAGGAAGTAACTCACAGGTGTTGAAATATAATAGAAATAAATTAGATTGACATGGTATGCTTGTCGATATATATTAATGAATATTTATTGAAACTGATTATTATATCAGAATATTATTTTCTTAAATAAAATATTTCACTAAATTATTTTTAAAATATTAATGATAGGCATTTAGGACATTTTATATAGGAAATTTTATAATTACATTTAGAAGTTAACGAAATTAATGAATTGATAGTTTATAATTTAAAAGTTAGAACTCGTTTAATTGACAAATAGGTATCCATTTAGTCAATATTCATAAAATCTCCAAACTGTTAATTTAAATGAAACAATTTGTTTGGGAATTAATAAAAGATATTTCAAGACTGTGAGGTGGTTTTGTAATATAAAATTATTTAAGAAATATGAAATACAACTATATTCTCTTGATAAAACAAAAATAATTGATTGAATTATATTTATAAAAGGTGATTAATAGTAAATCTCTGTTAATACTAAAAATCAATTTTAGTGAATAGATCACTCATTGTGGATAACATGTTGTTTTGTACATAGGAACAGTTCTTCAGATGGTCTTGAAGTGACTCAATAATGAAATATGACTAAGGTGACCACCTCATAGCAGATGATCTTAGTATAAATCAACTGTAAATTGTCATTAAGCAACCATCTAAAAGCAGATGATTTTATATAATTCAAATATATATTTTAACATGGTGACCACCTCAAATCAGATGATCTTGGTATAATTCACTATAAATTAACATAAGACAACCATCTCGTATAACAGATGATTCTGGAATTATTGAAATTATAATTTCAACCGATAAACAACTCTGATAGAAGATGATTTTGGTATAGGTTAATTATAGAGAACAACTTGAAACCACCTCATTACAGATGGTCTTTATGTAATTTATCTTTTAAATCCCCAACTTGAATATTTTATATCAGATGATCCCTTGGCATACTTTAAATGTAAATTACCATAAATAAATAAGCCCATAATAGATGATTTTAATGAAAATATTTGATTTATAAATGAAAATAACTTTTCCATTCTCTCTCATTTAATTTGAACTTAGGAAATGTCAGTTTTGTATCTTAAAACAGTTGTACATCTATAACAATAATGATATTTAATTATACATAAAGATTCTTTAACAGTAATGAGATCATATCTAGTTTAATATTTCCATCAAGGTTCTTTATTATCTTGAGGATTCATATTTTACAATTGGTTAGTGAAGAGAGAGAGAGAGGTTTTTAAAACCTACATAAATATATTTTTAGCGAAATAATGTAAAATTCACCAGGCTTCAAACAAGAGACATATTACTTGTAATTGCGTGTCAACATATATTGGTTCAATTCTATTTCTAGAGGTAAAGAAAGTATTTTATTCTGTTGGATGGGATTATAAATCTAAGTCAGCCCCATAGCCCCATCCAGTGGACCAGTCTGTGGCCATCCCCTGAACCACATAGACCCAATGACCCAGCCTATGACCTAACCCGAGCCCCGCGATCCAGTAGCCCAGTCAGTGGCCAACCATCCAGCCAGCCATTTAAACAACAACATGCCAAGTGCCAGCTCTACCTTATCTCGGGGTATACCCTACATTGGTTGTTGAGACTCTGAATCATTAAAAATAGATTTAGTACTGAACAAATATAATTATAAAAAATGGTATATAAAATTACTCCCTGTCTGTAAAAAATGTGAATTTATCATCATTACAAGCGACACAAATGGATAGAAGACCGAGCAAGAAAAAAAGCGAGAAAGTAGATGTAAGTTATTTGGAGTTTGAAAAAAAAAAAGAAATTCAGAAATATATTCTGAAAAACATTTCACCTTAATAAAAAAAAAATTAACTCCAATATCAAGAGTATATTGGAGATCTAGTACAAAAAGGAATAACAAACTCCAATTTCAAGAATTTATTGGAGATCTAGACCAAAAAGGAATAACAAACTCCAATATCAAGAGTGTATTGGAGATCTGGACCCAAAAGGAACAACAAACCCCAATATAAATAGTATATTGAAGATCTAGAACAAAAATGAATACCAAACTCCAATATCAAAAGTATATTGAAGACCTGGACCAAAAATGATTAACAAACTCTAATATCAAGGTTATATTGGAGATATATAACAAAAAGGAATAACAAACTTCAATATCAAGGTTATATTGGAGATTTAGAACAAAAGGGAATAACAAACTTTAATATCAAGAGTATATTGGAGATCTGGACCAAAAAGGAATAACATTACCCCAATATAAATAGTATATTGGAGATCTAGAACAAAAAGGAATAACAAACCCCAATATTAAAAGTATGTTGGAGATCTGGACCAAAAAGGAATAACAAACTCCAATATCAAGAGTATATTGGAGATCTGGACCAAAAAGGAATAACAAACTCCAATATTAAAAGTATGTTGGAGATCTGGACCAAAAATGAATAACAAACTCCAATATCAAGAGTATATTGGAGATCTGGACCAAAAAGGAATAACAAACTCCAATATCAAGGTTATATTGGAGATCTAGAACAAAAATGAATAACAAATTCTAATATCAAGAGTATATTGGAGATCTGGACCAAAAAGGAATAACAAACTTCAATACCAAGAGTATATTGGAGATCTGGACCAAAAAGGAATAACAAACTCCAATATCAAGAGTATATTGGAGATCTGGACCCCAAAAAAGAATAATAAACTCCAATATCAAGAGTATATTGGAGATATAGAGACCAAAAAGGAATAAATTACCCCAATATCAAGAGTGTATTGGGGATCAAATGAAATTGAAATAATAATGATAATAAATTCACATTTCAAAAAGTGTTATTGATTTAATTCTATCTCTATATAGTTAAACTAAAATTTAAAGGGTTCAAAGAAGACATTTATAATTTATCCATTTTTTCCGGAAAAACATTTTCAAAGAAATACCCTTTAAATATGTTTATTAAATGTGTGATATCTAATATAAAATAAGTTGCTACCAAAAAGTATATATAAAAAAAATGTTTTTATTATAATTTTATTCCACAGAATAACATCGTTAGAAAAGTTAAATAATAGATAAGATAGATACAGGGAGATAGATTGTTCAAAATGTCTTCATTCAAGAGGCGGATTAAGTGATCTTCTTTTGAAGTCGTAACCAATGAGAACGGCCAGTTGATCCGCAGAAACACCTTGTCGGACCAAAGCATCTTGGAATGGTTAAAGGGCGCTAGAACTCCATAAGCTGTTCATCAGTGATCTATCGCATAGTTGGCACACCTCGAGGCAGATTGTTCAGGATGTCGTGGCATGTAGTGTCCCGAAAGTTTAATGAGGCGTAGGTCGGCTGAGGAGATTAAGCGAGGCGACACGAATAAAGGGAATGTCCAATCACGCCCCCAGCTTTGAAGAATATATTTGTAGGAAAATCTGAATCCAGATTCCTTCCCGCGAACTGGCTGTGGAAGTGTGTGAGGATCTTTGTTGAAATTCGCATGACGACCATTTTTACCTCGTGCACCACCCGGTAATTGGTGACCTGTAGTAGACGCTAGCAGAGTCTCCAGGAGCGCAGTACGCGTTTAGCATCCTATAACACGAACATTTTAAAGGAAGATTCTGACACAAGATTTGAGACCGCGCAAGGAATCCAGCAGGTCTGGTGGCCGGACGAGACTTTTTTCATCTTTCAGACTTGTAGAAATAAAACTAACAAGGACGAGAATCAGGTTGTTCAGATCAATTATGCTGTACACCTACGAAAGGCTATAGGGACATGGTCATCTTGGAGAACTCTTGGCTTTGACACGGCGATGATATCCTTGAGCCAGTCTCTGAAAATGTAGATCATAGCAGCCATGGCCAAAGATTTTCTCGGCGATCTTCAGTTTGTTTTCCCTAAACTACCCAGTATCTACCACCAAAATGTAACGTAGAAATTAGGAAAGACAACTTCGGAATTACATGGGTCACAAGATTCAAAACACAAAGGTTAAGGAATTGTCACCAATATATATATTATGGAGAATCTATTTGTGTAGCTGAGTAATATAATTAAAATCATAAATGAATATCTTCAATCTTTTTATATTTTATTTTCAACGTTTCAGCCACTTGCCCTCTTTAGGAAAACTCTATTTTCTATTTTGTGTCAAAAAGCGATCAAATTTTATATATTTATATAAAAAAAGCCTACCTATATTTGTTAAAGAAAGACATTTTTTCTTTAACATATCGAGGTATGCTCTTTTTATATGAATATATTTGTATTGTTTTGAAAATAGAGCAATCCATAAATAAATATTTAATTAAAAAGGCAAATATTTAGATATGATATATGCCTTTTTAATTAAATATTTGCAACTGTGTTTACTTTGTATTTAAATTCTGAGTGGACTGATATTTTAAAGAGCGTGGAGCGTGTACTCCATACTCAAAAATTAATAATAATATAATAAAAATTAATGAAGAAAATTTAAAATATCTGGAAAGAGGGGTTAAATATAAAAGTGGTTGGAAACGCTGGAAAAATATAAAAAGGTTGAAGATATTCATTTATATTTAGATGAAATATACAGGTTGTACCATAAGCCCTGAAAACCTTTTTTTTTTTAATTAAAAATTAAAAGGCAAACTATAATAAAAACTAAAAAAAATTAAATCTAGTTTGCCTTCCAATTTTTAACAAAAGTAAAAGGGTTCAGGACTTACTGGCCAATCTCGAAAATCAATTGGAACCTCTAAAATTAGTTAAATTTATATAGGGATAGAATTAAATCAACAAAAATGGATTAACACTCAAATTTGTTCAGTACTTCATTAGGTATATTTATTCAGAGTCCCATCGTAAATGTTGGGATACCACAAGATAAAGTAGAGCAAGCAGTTGGCATGCTGTTGATGGAAATCATGGTCAGCTTAGAGTCAGCACACATCCCAGACCACCGAATCAATAGGGCCCAGGGAAAGGTCATAAGCCAGGCCAAAGGATCTATGGGTTCAAGGGGAAGGCCACAGACAGGTCCTCTGAGGCTATGGGGCTAACTTTCTCTTTAAGGACCGTGGAATCGTAATTATTTACGAATTATCAGCATAGAATTTTCATGAAGAGGCTTCAGGCGCTATCTGTCCAGGAAGGAAGTCGCGAGAGAGGTGGTATACAGCCCCACCCCCATCCTGGAGGGCTCCCAACCACGCCCCTCAGAGTTGAGCCCATACCCTCAAAAAGGAGAGTTTCTAAGAATTCTATTCTACTGACTCCCCCTGCTCTTCCTTCCTTGTCATCACATAGGATTCCTACATTATCCATTGATAGCAGTTCAAGCTAAAATGGGCTCTTTGAACTTGGTAATATTTGCAATACATTTCCACAGTCATGAAAATACTGCTGCACAGTGTAATTGGTATTTTTTCCTTTTCTCTCAATATGAGAAGCAGAGGTCTAACATGAAGGGTAGCGCACAAGGTCCACCAAATGGCGCCAAAATAATAAGGCTTCTTCAGAACGATTTTGGGTCATATAAGTCAAAGGGCCACCACAACATATTGGATTTTGCCTTGGTTTGATGTTTAACTTACACAAGCAATATTATACCAGTGTTATGTGGTCATTAAATTCAAAAGGATATTTTACAATTTCACATCCTTGTGAATGATGGTGTGGATTTTAAGATAATGTAATCCCTAAAGTATTTGAAATGTTTAAAACCTTGCCTTGTTTTCATATTTTTTTCTATTCCTTCATATAATGGAGGAAATTGAATCCTCTCAAAAATTCATTCTTAAAATGTAAAATTATAACAAGCTCCAAAAAAAAAAAAAGAAAACCTTTAGTAGTTTGAAGTACTTCTAACTTGGTTTAGATATCTTCGAGATTTTTACTATTAGTTAGGAATATGTGACTAAACCCATTTCTGTAAATTGTGATAATCCTTTCTAAATCGTAAATATAAAGCACACTATTGAGGAAGTTGGAATAATAAAATATAAGTTCTGTATTACCACAGTTAGTAAAGCTTCCTCTTCCGAAGCTGTATGGGGGAAAAGGTCAGGACAGCCAACCTGAAAAAACCGATTTACTAGAAGGGGCATTTATAGATAAAATTCACTCAATACACATCTAATAAAGGGTCATAGGATTGTGTGAATTAATTTCTAATGAAAACACATTTTGCATAATTAAAATTCTATTGCCATCATTTTGTATAGGATCAAAGGTTATGGAATATAATTTTCCCAGACGATAAAATCCCTATATATAATTCTAGCCCAATGTGTAAAGCAATGCCCTGATATTCTCCGAGTGAATATGTTTGCCGCAAATAGTAAGAAATAGTTTTCCAAGGAAAATTTTGAAATCTATTATCTCTCTTTCTTTTCGTACTCTCAAAATAGCACCATTATATTCTTAGCGTTATTTACCAGTATAAGTGTAATTTCCGAGAAATATGGCGTTAATTGAACGTATACAAATTAAATTAATATGCTACCAAAGGATGTAATGCAAAAAAATATATATATATTTATTGGAATATTCAATATTTTTGGATTAACAAATGATTAAATTACAAGAAATATGAAGATATGCAAACTAATAAATCGTTTCCCAGAAGAAATATTTTGGCGGCAACAACAGCACCTTTACGTAAGGGCATTGATTCAATCAGAGAATAGATGGAATTCACATGGAGAAACATCCCATACAACCCCAACATTATACCACAGTTCATCGACAGTAATAACTAGGGTATGTTGATAAAAGTCAGTAACCATTGACCAGACTCTTACTATTGTGAAAGCTAGAAGAACGTGGGACAGCAGCCACAAATTTCTGTAAATATGAAGATATATACAATGGCAGCATCATGCGCACGTGCATTATCCTACAGAAGTGTAGCATCTCTCAGGCCTAGATTGAAGATTCTACCACGGGCCTTAGCACATTATATATGTACTGGACCTGTATAAAAATGGAGGAATGGAAGCAATAATTGACCGAGATAATGGTTTCAGCCTATTTGCTAGTTGGTCTTGGGATTCCACGATGTTCTCAAGCGATTCAATAAATCTTCAGAAAGTGACAAAGAGAGGTTTTTTTTTGCAAAATGTTATTTATATGGCCGAAATATAGAGGAAAATTTGTTGTAGGATATTGAATTTTTTTATTGATCACTCCTTCTATCAAAAAGAAGATTAAACCTAAAACTATTTATTCATTGTTTTATATAAGTAGAGGACTCAGGTTTATCACAAAACCACAATACCTTAGAAATAAGCTTTTAGCTTATTTTCATGTGATATTTGACTTTTACCTTTACATATCAATATATTACAATAATACTTTTCTTATGAATTTGAATTCAAAATATTTTGCCACTATTAAGAATATAGATTTCTTTAAATGATCAGTCGATCAAACATTTGATAAAATGCACCTAAGCATTTCCTGGGTGCCACCAGATCCATTCACATAAGGGAATCTATATCTTAGAAGATTTCTCGCTGTTCAAGATAACTTGATACCCACATTGTCCATCTCAATCGTCCCAGCTAGTTATGAATGAACATTACTCACTTGTGGGCTGGACGTGCTTAATTATTAAAGGAAACCACAGCCTCCTTGGTCTCGCTGTAGATTTAGATTATGGCATATTCTCTTTTACTGGAGTTTCACCGCAGTAGGAACATGGGAGTAATCCAGAATTCCACAGCACACTACACCACATAGAACAACTATGTTACCTTAAGTGATAAAAGCTATTAATTATTTCTGAAAAGAGTAAATTAGAAACTACTAAACTGGTACTGTGTTACTGCTGTCCTAATTTTATTATTATAATAACGATTAATAATTAGACTGAGGGTAATATAGACATAAATAAGAAGATTTGATAACTCAATATTCGTTTGACAAACTTTCACCGCGGATAAGCTTGGCAAAGTCAGTTCCTTCTGCTAGCATTTATATACTGATTCTTAATTATCCGTTCTATGAACGGGTCTATAGATATAAAGCCAGCCCTGATATTTTCCACAGTTTTACTTTAAACTAAATAATAAAATTAGAAAATCAAAACTCGTAGAAATTGGGGGAAATAATTGAAAATGATACGACGATTTTTTTTTAGTCTAAAGACAAATAAAACCTTCAAAATACCTGATATTGCTGTTTAGAAATATAAATATATCAAGATGTGGGAATAATATATTCATAAAATAAATTTTATTGCATTAAGGACGGTAGAAAATTTATTTGTGAAAATAAACATTCGCGTCTCTTAATGTCTTCATTCGTTATATATTGATGGCGGTTATACATTGTTTTGTATAAAATAATTTGTTACAATATTACAATTGCCAAAAGAGCCTATCAGGTTATTTTCATTTGACATAATACAATTATTCAGACCGCGATTAATACTGATACCACAAATGTAGGCCTTGAAGAGAATATTCTATCATATATATGTTCTAAAAAAATACACCTCTTCTTTTAAATTTATGTATTTGGTGCAATTTGAAAAATTTGGAACCAGCATACAAAACTTCCATTGACTCATGACTCAAAAATTTATTCTTAGTTCAAATATAAAAACTTCTCTTTAAGAAGATGTATTTATTGAATTTAAAGGGGAAAAAGGGTTCGTGTGAAAAATAACTCTTTATTATCTCTCTCTCTCTATAAATATATAGCCAACAATTAAAAATGTAAACCAAACTAAAATGAGTCTGTAGAGAAATTCCTTATATATTGGAATACTATGTAAAAGTTAAATAACATTTAAACTTGATAGCCAGTTGCTTCAAATAAAATGTCTGCCGTGTCGCTTTTATCTTTAGTCATAAAAATCTACTTTATAGTGGTAGCTGAAATGTTAATTTATTATGTTTAACGCACCTTTTCGATGTAAGCCTTCTTATGAAATATTTTTGAATCAATTATATGCCTAAAATGTTTTCTATAAATATATTTTGTTCTTTTATGATTCATAAAACAAATGTATTACTTTTGAACAAAATAAATTAGTTTCTACTTTCTCATTCACGATTATGATGCTATTATTTTGAGTTTCTTTTTTAGTAGAAGTTTTAATGCTTATTTATATTTAATTAAACACGAAGGCAATAGTAATTATTTTGAAATAAAACGTTTATATTTATATATATATATATATACTCTTTTATAAATGGATTACTTTTTTATCATATATTTTATATATTTTCAGCCTAAAATTATTAATTTGTATTACACCAATTTATTTTATTTTCATTCGTTTGTCTTTATCTTACTTTCTGTTATTTAACAGTTTTTTCTGATTTTTTTACACTTTTATCTTTTAATATAGTATATATTTTTATTTGTGAAAGGTTTTCTTTCTATCTATTGTTTATTAAATTTCTGCATATATTTATATTTAACATACATTCAGATAGAAATTCACATTAATATCTGATATTTTATGAACAATCATTGTTATCTGATTGAGCCTAGGTGCAAATTTTCAGGATTTTAAGATGTGGTCTGACAGTATGTTAAAATATGAATAGAAAATTTGTTTTCACCCAAATCCATTTTTAAAGAATTTTAGTCTCCTATAAGATACTCTCTTGAGAGAATTAAAAATTAAAAGATTAAAATAAAATAAGTGGTGAAAGATCAAAATATTGGTTTATACACAAAATAATACTGAATTCGTTATTTAAACCAATGTTTTTATTTACATATTTGAATAATTACAAAAACAAATATAATAGCTTATATATACAAATACTAATATGGTGATATATAATATTTTTAAAGGTTGAAGAGAGAAAAGGGAATTTCAATAAATTACATACACAATCTTTGATAAATAAACATTTAATATATTTCAAAATACCTTTTATTTTAATTTGAAATATATAATTTGATATATGCGATAAAACAGAATAAGAGAAGAAAAGTTTCTTTATTAGACAAATTTGATATATAGCTAGCAATAAATATGTATATATATATGTTTCTATGAAAATGTTAATCTGCAAGACGCAGGTTATCATCATCCCTTTTTGATTTGTTTTTGTCACTTTTTGGCGTTCCGAAAATAAACAATAAAAGGCTGTATCAGACTTTACTAAGACAATAAAGATTTGCTAAAAATAAATGTGTACGAAGATGTTGCATTTGGCGACGAGGATATAAGAGTAAGTACCCTCGAATTTTGAAGTAAATATTTTTAGAAAATATCTTTGATTTTGCATATAATTGAAAGTAAATTTTAAAAGACACAAATTGCAAAGTTTTAGGATGCAAATTTAAGAAAGAGTGAAAAAAATGGCTAGTTACCAATTTAAGGAATATAATGAGGAAACTGAAACTTTTGGAACGTTTTATGAACGATTGGAACAGTTTCTCATATTGGAGGAGGCAAGGGATGAGAAGAAAAAGGCTTATCTCCTAACCCTCATGGGAAGTAAAACATATGGTGTTTTGAAGAATTTGTGCAGTCCTGACAAAAGTTACTATTTACGGGTTAACACACAAATACAATATACTAGGGCCTACAGTAAGAGTAACTTAAACACAGAAAAATCGTGGACTCAAAAGTACAACACAAAAAAAAGTAAATAATAAACCACAATTTGTTAAATAAAATAAAAAACAGTACTTAGCTTTATTGCTGCCTAGGTAGGGATCGGACCGGGGTTACACAGGTATGCGCCGAGATTGCCAGACAGGGATATAGCACGCAGAGAACACTTTAAGTGTCCCCACAAGATAATCCACCACACTCGCCTCGACTCATACCATAGCCCCCTTTATATACAAACATGGCCACATTCGTCCAATGAGAAGGCGGGAGAGATTTTTTCACGAATAAACGAAAACACAAATTCTTTCCACTAAAACCTGAGATAAGACATGATAAGATTGCAAATATTTGTCAATACAATTTGACAAAAAGTATCCTTCCAAAAAAAAAAAGAAACTAACAAATCTCCCAAACATTCCCATTGTCCCGTAAGGAAAACCTCCCGCTATTCGGGAGGGAAAAGCTCACGGGAGCCATGTTAAAAAGATACAAAAAAAAAAAAAACTAAAGAGAGGAGAAGTAGGCATCCGGGTCGTTCCATAAAGGTGCCTTCCATCTTGCTCCTCCCAAAAGAAACTACAAAACAAAAACTGCGCAAACTACGTGAGATACCATGAGTGATTACCAAACACACACATATATAATATGCTTTAGTATACAGAGTTTAATGGGGGACCAAATAAGCTCTCATCTGGGACTGGCTGGGCATGTTAGGTAGAGACATTGGGTACTGACAGACGCTCACTTGATGAGAAACCGAACGATCCAATTCCATTCAGTTCTCTCAAGTCCAAGAGCTAAAAGCTCTTCTTAACGTCTGTTTCTAAACGCTTTCATCCTATCGACATGTACAACTTTCACATCGTGCATGGTGACCCCTCTTACTCTAAAGTTAACATCGGAGACTCTAGCTTCCACACGGAAAGGCCCATAGACGTTGGAGTAACCTTCAGTCTTAGGAACAGCTAGCATTACCAGATCTCCTCGGTCGAAACTTTTGGTATAAGGTGGCCGTGGATTCATAAGCTTTTTAGCAGAATTACCTGACATAAACTGTCTGACAGTCTCCTTTGCTTTCCGCATTACCCTTAACCTCTCAGCCCAAGTAGGCTTTCTAAAACTATTAACAGACCCAGCCCTACACTCACAGCTTCTGTTAAACTCAGTAGGTGGCAACTTTACAGCCTCGTTTTCAATGCGTCTCACTGATTTCTCATCTATGGAGCTTGAAACCATTGGTCTATGTGCACTGGCAACGTAGCTAAGGTCTACATAATCATGGTCTTCTGGTTTCAAGGAAATCATGTTGCAACGTTCCCGTACGGGAGGCAACTGGATATTGAATCTCCTTATATCATTGATTCCCAGAATCCCGTCGTAGCCTTTATCTCCGAGTGACATTAACCAGAATCTTATCTCTCCCAGCTGGCTGCCGTTTTCGTTACCAACTCTACAGGTTTTAACACGTGTAAGTGTCTGCTCGTGGCCTGTCACTGAAACTATACGTAAAGTTTTAAGTGCATCGTCCCAATTCTCCTTCAAGACATTACACTTTTCGGAATCAATAATACTGACTTGGCTTCCTGTATCGTATAACAGGTGCCACATATTGCCGTTAATATTCACTTTAACTATTGGCAGATTTCTAAACTGATTTCCTCCATATGAACGTATGTTCACTATCTCAGCATTGTCAAGAGTATTGCGGTTGAAAAACATAGAAGACTGTCTTGAGCAATCACTAGCTATATGTCCTAAGCTACACTCAGGTGGACTCAGCCTGATTTCGCCCAACAATTTAGTCAGTTTTTCTATCTCACCTCTAAGATCTGCAATACACTGCTCATTTTCGTGCTTCATCCTGTTTACACTGGCACTAAGCATCTTCATCTCACTCTTAATGCTATTTATTTCTTCAACCCCTTCTACTGAACATACCCCTTTCATAAAGCTGCAACGGTGTTCTACACTATCCTCCGTGGCCATGACACTGACTGCTTTGTCTATTGATTTAGCCTCGCTGTGAACAATAGCCTCTCTATACTTATCGAGCACATTTTCGAGGAAAATTTCGAACACTAGGCTATCGTCAAAGCTGTACTCTACTTTATCTCTAATGGCCAGGAATCTTTCTTTAAAAACCATAGGACTTTCCCCAACTCTCTGCTTAAGACCTTCTATTAATTTAAGGCATTCCCTAATACCACGCGCTTTCTTAGGGTACAATATGTTCAGTTTACTAGCAATACTTTTGGAGCTGCTATCGTTACGGATACCCATCTCCTCTAAGCTCAACCTAACTTCAGGGGATAAAGCCTCGAACATGAGCAATGCTTTGACCTCAGGATCCCATTTGCCTATTCGAGCTTTAAGCTCGACTTCCCGAATGAAAGATTCGAGATCAACCCCATTAAACACTGACAAGTTGAGCATAGAATTCGCGAACATGATGGAGTACAAAAAAAAGTAATAAACCACACAATCAAAGAAAAAAAAACCGCACGTAAAATTACAGGAATTTACACGTGCAAAACACCAGTAATCCTGGCAGGGCTCGCCAATGACAAAAGTTACTATTTACGGGTTAACACACAAATACAATATACTAGGGCCTACAGTAAGAGTAACTTAAACACAGAAAAATCGTGGACTCAAAAGTACAACACAAAAAAAAAGTAAATAATAAACCACAATTTGTTAAATAAAATAAAAAACAGTACTTAGCTTTATTGCTGCTTAGGTAGGGATCGGACCGGGGTTACATAGGTATGCGCCGAGATTGCCAGACAGGGATATAGCACGCAGAGAACACTTTAAGTGTCCCCACAAGATAATCCACCACACTCGCCTCGACTCATACCATAGCCCCCTTTATATACAAACATGGCCACATTCGTCCAATGAGAAGGCGGGAGAGATTTTTTCACGAATAAACGAAAACACAAATTCTTTCCACTAAAACCTGAGATAAGACATGATAAGATTGCAAATATTTGTCAATACAATTTGACAGTCTTATTCTACCTAAAGATAAAACTTTTGATAACCTAATAGATATCTTGAAAAGGCACTTCTCTCCAAAGCGCTCAATTGTAGTAGAGAGGTTCATTTTTTTTTTAAATAATGCAATTAAAGGAAGAAAGCATCTCGGATTACTTGGTGGAAATTAAGCGTTTGGCTTCCTCATGCAACTTTGGAAATTTTCTGGAGGATTCTTTACGTGATAAAATGGTTTGTGGGTTATATAATGCCAAAATACAAAATAGAATTTTGTCGGAGGGTGACATTTCTTTAGCTAAAGTAATTGAGATAGCATTATCTATGGAAGCGGCCGAGAAAAATATAAAATTATTCCATTTGGAGCAGGGTGAAGATTGTGTAGATAAGTTGAGGATGGAACGCAAGGTTGAATCAAATTTCCAGAATGGCAAATGTAAACATTGTGGTAAACCGCACAAAGAACCATGTAGATTTAAGGAGGCGATATGCTTTAAGTGTAATAAAAAAGGACACATTGCCTCAATATTTTGGAGCAGTAGAAGAAATCTAAGGCAATATCAGAATCAGCCGGGAAATATACATCAGATAGGAGACCAAGAAGAGGAGGAAGAGTATGTCCAGAAAATTATAAGCGTGACGATAGCTGAGTATAAAATTAATTTTGCCTCAAGTGACCCTCCCTATCTGATGGAGTTAAAAGTAGAAGGAAACTTTATTAAATTTGAAATGGATACGGGTAGTGGTCTAACACTGATATCAGAAAAGGATTTTAAAAATAGTCTTCAACACTTGAAATTGGAAAAAGCGAGTATTATTGTAAGAACTTATGATGGTACCGTGGTATCCATTCTGGGTAAAATCAATGTCAAAGTGGAGTGTCAAGATATTACTTACAAACTTAGAGCGTTGGTGGTGAAAGGAGAAAAGAGGGCGTTGATGGGAAGAGAATGGATAAATAGATTGAAATTGGGCTGTTTCGCGGTAAAACATATGCCTGTGGAAATTACCATTGAGGAAATTTTGAAGGAAAATCAAGCCTTATTTGTGGAGACAACTGAACCAATAAAAGGTTTCACATTTTCAGTAAACATGTGTGATGTGAATCCAATTTTCCATAAGGCTCGTCCGGTGCCTTTCGCCATTTGGCCAGCAGTTACTGAAGCATTAGACAAAATGGTGGCTAAGGGTTATCTATGTGAGGTGGCGAGCAGTAAATGGGCCACTCCAGTGGTTGTAGTGCCGAAGAAAAATAAAGAGATCAGAATTTGCTGCGACTTCAAGGTAACTCTAAATAAATATTTGGACACTGCGGCCTATCCCCTTCCCAAACAGCAAGATTTATTCTCCACATTGGCCAAGGGAAAATACTTTTCTAAATTGGATTTGAGGAACGCTTATCTGCAAATAGAGGTGGACCCAGGCACCCGACCGTTACTAACGATAAATACTCATAAAGGGCTGTTCAGGTTTAAGAGAATGCCATTTGGATTGGCAAATGCGCCCAGTTATTTTCAATCTGTAATGGATAGGGTTTTGTCGGGTATAGGAGGCGTAATTTGTTATATTGATGATGTCCTTATAGCCACAGCATCAATTGAAGAACATCTGGCGTTGTTGAAGACTATATTTGCTCGCTTGGCGAAGTATAATATCAAACTAAAGAAAGAAAAATGCCTATTTTTGCAAAAAGAAATTGAATATTTAGGACATCTTGTCACGGGAGAGGGCATCAGACCTTTAGATCATAAGGTACAAGCAATACAGAAGGCCAAAACGCCTACGAATATCTCTGAATTAAGGTCATTTCTTGGTTTAGTTAACTTTTATGGGAAGTTCATACCCAATTTGCCAGAGCTTTTGAAGCCTCTTCATGAGCTTCTTCACAAAAAACGTCCTTGGGTTTGGACAAAGGAATGTGGAGAGGCCATTGACAAGTGCAAGAATAGCATTACCTCGGAGAGGGTGCTAGTCCCTTATGATGCGACTTTGCCATTGTGTTTGGCCACTGATGCATCGCAGATTGGAGTGGGCGCTGTGTTGTCAGATATTATAGAAGGCCAGGAGAGACCGATTATGTTTGCCTCACGGACTTTATCGGTAGCAGAACAAAATTATTCTCAGATTGAGAAGGAGGCTCTAGCCATTATTTATGGAGTTAACAAGTTTCATCAATTTATTTATGGAAGAAAATTTATTCTTATTACAGACCATAAGCCATTGGTGACCATTTTGGGCTCAAGATCAGGAATCCCCACCTTATCTACTTCAAGATTGCAGCGTTGGGCGCTTATTTTGTCAGCTTATACTTACGATATTAAATTTCGAAGAACTCAAGACCATGGGAATGCAGATCTTCTGTCACGTTTTCCTGTGGGCTGTGAAGAAATTCCAAGATTAAATAATGTCTATGCTTTATCCTATGTGGAAGAATTGCCGATCACAGCAGAGGAAATTGCCACGGAAACTGAAAAAGACGAAGTGCTCTCATTGGCCAAATTTTATACTCAGCAAGGCTGGCCTGAAAAGGTGGCTGATCACCTCAGACCTTATTTTCAAAGGAAACTTGAGCTAACTGTAGATGGGGAGTGTTTGGTTTGGGGAATGAGAGTTGTCATTCCACCATCTCTCAGAATAAAAATGTTGAACTGTCTTCATGAGACTCATTCCGGTATGAACAAAATGAAGGCTGTAGCAAGATCACATTTTTGGTGGCCAAATCTAGATACCCAAATCGAGTTTTTGGTAAATAAGTGCAGAAGCTGTCAGCAATCCCAGGATGGGCCAAATAAAGGAAAATGGCAACCCTGGAAATGGTCAACCAGACCTTGGCAAAGAATTCACATTGATTTTGCAAATAAGGAAAACATTAATTTATTAATAGTAGTAGATAGTCATTCAAAGTGGATCGAAGCCATCCCAATGAGAGAGACCACCACACGCAAAACCATTGAGCAACTACGGCGACTTTTTTCTTCCTATGGTCTACCGGAGGAACTTGTATCTGATAATGGACCTCAGTTTACTGGTAGTGAAATGAAAGGTTTTCTGGAAGGAAATGGAATTAAACAAACATTGATCCCGGCGTACCACCCGCAAAGTAATGGCTTGGCTGAAAGAGCGGTTAGAACAATTAAGACTGCCCTGGATAAAAATAAAAGGAAAATTGGGGATACACACACACCATTCAAGACACCTTATCAAAAGTTCTTCTGGCATATCGAAGCACCCCGCATGTGACAACGGGAAAGACTCCATCAGAGCTCTTTATTGGGCGTGCGCTTCGAACCAGAGTATCGTTGATACATCCCAGCTTGGCATCTAGAGTTAGGGACCAGCAAGCCAGGCAAATGAAGTATGATCGGCGAACCCATTTGGAAGAATTCCAGATAGATGATTTAGTGTGGTGTAAAAACTTTAGAGGTGGTGATAAATGGATCCCAGGAAAAATTGTGGGCAAGAAGGGAACTAGAGTCTACACCATTTTGATCCACGGACAGGTAAAGGCCTATCACAGGGATCAAATAAGAAAAAGGTGGAGGAATGGTGAGGAAGATGAGAGTGGAGATGGAGAGCGTCAACCCGAGCACTCAAGAGGAGTAGGTCCCAGTGCCATAATCTCGGAGGTTGTACGAGACAGAGGTTATATGGAGTCGCTGTCGCCAGGACTAACTAGCCAGCGGTCGGATCAAGATTCAGAGGTTCAGAGTGATACAGACGATGGAAAGTCATTGGAGCCTCTTCGCTCGCTGGACCCCGAGGCCTTGAAAGAGGAGGGTCCTGTCCTGAGGCGGAACCCACCTCGAGCGAGGAGACCGCCTGTGAGATTTCGTGTTTGAAGAGAGAAGATGGTGATATATAGCTAGCAATAAATATGTATATATATATGTTTCTATGAAAATGTTAAACTGCAAGACGCAGGTTATCATCATCCCTTTTTGATTTGTTTTTGTCACTTTTTGGCGTTCCGAAAATAAACAATAAAAGGCTGTATCAGACTTTACTAAGACAATAAAGATTTGCTAAAAATAAATGTGTACGAAGATGTTGCATAATTAATGATAAAAAAAAGAGAATATGAATATATAATATGTGGTTGAAGGAATTCAATAGAAGTTATATAATTCAGAAAAACAATTGTAATCAAACAAGGTAGTAAGTGTTAAGAAGTATAATGATACTTTCAGAAATAGACAGATAAAAATTACTCTCAGAAATATATCAAAACTTATGGATATAAATTATTACATTGTATTTTCATGTGTGAATATACAAATACATTATTTATACATCTACAGAAATAAATGAATACATAACCTTTAGAAGTAGATAAACAAAATACCTTTCATTAAATAGTAAATACAATACTTCCTCTCTCTCTCTCCTGAAAAAATATATATTGCACAATATTTTCAGAAAAGGATAAGCAAAATATCATTCCAGTATAATAGCAAATATATAATAGCAAATACTGAAATGATATATACAGTACCTAAGAAGTATACATATAAATGCATTATGTTCAGAGAACTCTCTCTATCTCTATGAATACATACCTCCAGAAATAGACGGAAAATGATTTCAGAATCAGATAAATGCATTACTTGTAAAATTTAAGATATAGACAAATACAGCCATTAATATAATATTAATACAATGTTTCATTAAAAAAAAAACCAAATACCTTTAGAAATAGACAAATACAATACTTTCAGAAATAGATAAATTTTAACTTTAAGAAATTGAAATATACAATGCCATTTACACAAATAGATAAAAATATATTCAATATATATATATACTTTCATGAAATATGCACAAATACAATACTTTCTGATATAGACAAATACAATACTTCAGAAATAAAAAAAATACTTAACCATCAGATATAAAAAATATACTACTTTCACCTAAAACAAACATATTATATTTATATTCAGACAAATATATATATATATACATATATATATATATAGTGTAAAAACTATATAATAAAAATATAACAGTGATTCTACATTTAAAGCTTAATGAGCAAACTGATAAGAATGATAAATCATATCAAGTAGATTTGGTTAGATTAGCAAGCTAAATCTAAATTAGTTATAAAAATAAATAGTTGTATAGTTTTATAGTTAAGTATTTTATTAAAATTATCTTCATAAATTTGATTATTTAATTTCAAATTATAAAATTTGTAAAATGTTATTATTTAGTATAGATAGAGAGAAAAAAAATCCTTTACTTCTAAACATCATCTAGTTAATTATATATTTATAATTAATAACAATAAAATTTAACAACGTAACGTCTTTTGTATCGGCTTTTACACGTCATTTAGACATACTCTAATCCTATATATAGAATAATAGAAGTGAGAATATATATGATAGTTAGAAAAAAGAGAGAAAGACAGAACCATGCACTTTTAATCAAACTAATAATAAGAAAACAAAAAGTTTTGTAAAGAAGGTAGATAAGGTTGTTAGTATATATATATATATATTTTTATAATTTTATATTTTTCAACGTTTCAGCCACTTGCCCTCTTTAGGAAAACTCTATTTGCTATTTTGTGTCAAAAAGCGATCAAAATTTCATACATTTATATAAAAAAAGCCTACCTAGATTTGTTGAAGAAAAAAAAATGTTTTTTTTTTCTTTAACATATCGAGGTATGCTCTTTTTATATAAATATATTTGCTATTGTTTTGAAAATAGAGTAATCCATAAATAAATATTCAATTAAAAAGGCAAATATTTTGATCTAATATATGCCTTTTTAATTAAATATTTGCAACTGTGTTTACTTTGTATTTAAATTATGAGTGGACTGATATTTTAAAGAGCGTGGAGCGTGTACTCCATACTCAATGAATAATAAAAAATGAATTCAAAATTAATGAACAAAATTTAAAATACCTGGAAAGAGGGGTAAAATATAAAAGTGGTTGGAAACGCTGGAAAAATATAAAACGGTTGAAGATATTCATTTATATTTAAATGGAATATACAGGTTGGACCATAAGCCCTGAAAACCTTTTTTTTAATTAAAAATTAAAAGGCAAACTAGAATAAAAACTAAAATTATTTAAATCTAGTTTGCCTTCCAATTTTTAAAAAAATAAAAGGTTCGGGACTTACTGGCCAATCTGGAATCAATTGGAACCTCTAAAATTAGTTTAATTTATATAGGGATAGAATTAAATCAACAAAAAAGGCTTAACACTCAAATTTGTTCAGTACTTCATTAGGTATATTTATTCAGAGTCCCATCGTAAATGTTGGGATACCACAAGATAAAGTAGAGCAAGCAGTTGGCATGCTGTTGATGGAAATCATAGCCAGCTTAGAGTCAGCACACATCCCAGACCACCGAATCAATAGGGCCCAGGGAAAAGTCATAAGCCAGGCCAAAGGATCTAAGGGTTCAAGGGGGAGGCCACAGACGGGTCCTCTAAGGCTATGGGGCTAACTTTCTCTTTAAGGACCGTGGAATCGTAATTATAGACGAATTATCAGCATAGAATTTTCACAAAGAGGCTTCAGGCGCTATCTGTCCAGGAAGGGAGTCGCGAGAGAGGTGGTATACAACCCCACCCCCCTCCTGGAGGGCTCCCACCCACGCCCCTCCAGAGTGGAGTCCACACCCTCAAAAAGGAGAGTTTCTAAGAATTCTATTCTACTGACTCCCCCTGCTCTCCCTTCCTGGTCATCAAATAGGATTCCTACATTATCCATTGATAGCAGTTCAAGCTAAAATGGGCTCTTTGAACTTGGTAGTATTTGCAATACATTTCCACAGTCATGAAAATACTGCTGCACAGTGTAATTGGTATTTTTGTACCTTTTCTCTCAATATGAGAAGCAGAGGTCTAACCTGAAGGGTAGCGCACAAGGTTCACCAAATGGCGCCAAAATAATAAGGATTCTTCAGAACGATTTTTGGGGCCATATAAGTCAAAGGGCCACAACAACACCTTGTATTTTTGCCATGATTCGATGTATAACTTACATAAGCAATATTATACCAGTGTTATGTGGTCATCGATTTCAAAAGGATATTTTACAATTTCACATCCTTGTGAATGATGTGCTGTGGATTTTAAGATAATGTAATCCATAAAGTATTTGAATGGTGTAAAACCTTGCCTTGTCTCCACATTTTTTTCCATTCATTTATATAATGGAGGAAATTGAATCCTTTCAAAAATTCATTGCTAAAATGCAAAATTAAAACTAGCTCCAAAAGAAAAGGAAAAATTTGGTAATTTAAAGTATTTCTCTCTCTGTTTAGATTTCTTCGGAATTTTTATCATTAGCACAGAATATTTGACTGAACCCAACTCTAGCAATTATGTTACTCCTTTGAAAATCGTCATTTTGAAGCACACCATTGATCTTGTTGAAATGAAAAGATGTAAATTCTGTATTACCGCTGTTAGGCAAACTTCCTCTTCTGGAGCTGAACTTTCACTTTCGAAGAGAAGATCAGGAGCAGCCAACCTAAAAACAAAGCGAGTTATTAGAATAGACGTTTATACATAAAATTAAATTAATACACATCTAAAAAGGGTCGTGAAATGGTTCAAATCTTTTTGTACTAACTGTGTTTTGTACACATATAGCATATTTATTAATCCACTGCGTTTGTAAATTGTATAGTAGCAAAGTTTATGAGAAATACGAAATTATAATTTGCCATCAAGTATAAACCCATATATATAATTCGACCTAAATGGCTGAAGTAACGCCCAGGTTCTCTCCGAATGAAAATTTGCAAAATTGAAAAAGAAATCTTCAAAGAAAAGTTTAAAAAAACGCAGAGAATGAAAACAAGAGGTGACTGAGATAATGGTTTCAGGCTAATCCTTTATTTCACATATTGACATGGAATTCATGAAATTTTCAGAAAGCGACAAATATATGTTAATTTGTCGAAATGTCTAGGCTAAATCCGCGGCCGAAATATAGATGGAAATTTTGTTGTGAGGACATTGATTTTTGAAAGAAGGATCATTTCTTCTGTCGAAAAATAAGATGAAACTTAAACCTATATATTTATTGCATTCTTTATGTAGGGTACTAGGGTAGTTGACAAAACCACAATACCTTTGTAATAAGTTTTGACTTTAAGATTTGACTTTCATCTTTGCATGTCAATATATTACAGTAAAAGTGTTCATATAAATTCGATTAGAAAATATATTGGCAATATATTAAAATATATATTTCCTTAATGATCAGAATGATCAGTCGACCAAACATTTGATAAAATGTATCTAAGCATATCCTGACTGCGGCCAGATCCATTGGCATAGGGTGAATTATATTTTAGAAGATGTCTCACAGTTCAAGATAACTTTGTCACCTACGTTGTCCATCCCAAATTTGCCAGCTAGATATGAAGAAACATTACTCACATGTGGACTAGACGTGCTGAGTCTTATAGGAAACCATAGTCTCTTTGGTCTCGGAGTAGATTTAGATTATGGCATATTCTCTTTTACTGTAGTTTCACTGCAGTAGGAACGAGGGGGAATGATCCAGAACCCGGAATCCCACAGCAAACTAAACCACATAGAACAACTATGTTAGACTTAATAGATTTTAACATAAGTTTCCAAGTTATTTATAAAGCGTAAATATTAGGAACTACTATACTGATAGGGTTGCTTTGTCCTAAGTTTGTTATTATAATCACGATTACTAATAAGAATGAGCATAATACAATCATAATGAACAAGATTTGATAACTCAATATTCGTTTGGCAAGCTTCCACCGTGGATAAGCTTGGCAAAGCCAGTTCCTTCTGCTAGCATATATATATTAAATCAATATTATCCGTTTTCTAAACAGGTCTATAGATATAAAGCCAGCTCTGAGATTTTCCACAGTTTACATTAAACTAAATGAAATAAAATAGAAGACACCCACATGTAGAAATTAAGGAAAAGAAATTAAAATTCACATGACGAAATATTTTAGTCCAAAGACAAAAAGACCTTTAATATAACTGATATTGTTGTAGAGAAATACAATAATATCAAGAGGTTAGAATAAAATATTCAAAATTTTTTTTTTTCACACTAAGATCAGTAGAATTTTTTTTTGTGAAAAGAAACATTCGCGTCTTAATGTCTTTATTTGTTATATATAGATGGCGCGTTTTGCTCTGTATTAATTCATGTCTAACTTGCCTTGTCCTCGATTGTTTGATGAAGAGCATTGTTCGATGCAAATATTTAAATGTAATTCTACTGTCCTAAAAGCCTACGTCTATATTTTGCTTAAATACCATTTCTAAAATTCCACTTTTCAGTGTAGCATCTAAAAGCAGATGCTCCAATACAGTATTAGAGCTCTAAAGAAGCGGTCTGGTAGTTTAAATTGACAGAACCGCTGGTAGGCTTCACCACTGATATGCCAATCCCTCCCAATATTTTTTCATCGCAGTAAGGAGAGTCGAAGATTTTTATTTGTGAAAAGAAACATTGGCATCTCTTAATGTCTTCATTTGTTATACACCTATCCCCCGATTTACACGGTACTTGTTTTACACGTTTTCGGTTTTACACAATGTTCCAAAAATGTTGTTTTTTTTTATCGCACTATACTAAATGCTTCTGTGATTGAACACATGCGCTGTGTACACATCTCACGAGGAATCCCGAGCTTATGTGCTGACTGTAAATCGGGGGATAGGTGTATATAGATGGCAAGTTATACATTGCTTTGTATGAAATAATTTTAAAAAATAAATGAAGATTCCAGGGTTAAGTTTATTTTGTTATAATATTACAATTGCCAAAAGAGCTAATCAGTTTATTGTCATTTGACCTTATACAAATAACCAGAGCGCGAAAAAACTGGTACCACAAATATAGACCTTCAAGAGAATACTCTAGCATATATATATTCTAAAAAGACACCTCTCCCTTTAAATATATGTATTTAGCGCAATTTGGGAAATATTGGAACCGAAACACATTTCCGTTGACACATGACTCAAAACAGTATTCTTGGTTGAAATATAAAAACTTTTATTTAAGCAGATGCATTTATTGAATATAAAGGAAAAAAGGTTTGTGTGAAAAACAATGCTTTCAGATCTCTATCTATCCCTATAAATATATAGCCAACAATAAACAATTAAAATATAAACTAAACTAAAATGAGGCTGTTTAGAAACTCTTCAAATATTAGATATAAATCTATGTGAAATTAAAAAAGCATTAAAGCTTGATAGCGAGTAACTTAATATATTTATAATTTCTTCCTTTGTCATTTTCATCTTTAGCCCTAAGAATCTATTTCATATTGGTAGCTGAAAGTGTGAATTTCTTATGTTTTGCCTACCTTTTAAGTTAAGCCTTTTAATAAAATATTTTTGAATTCATTATTTTCCTCTAATATGTTTTCTATTAATTTATTTTGTTCTTTTATATTCTTATATAAACTAATGCATTAACCTTTGTATTAAATTAATTAGTTTTTACTTTCTTACTCACGATTATGATGCTATTATCTTGAGTTCTATTTTATCAGATGCCTCTCTCTCTGAACATTTATTAATAATTAATTAAACACGAAGGCAAATTTAATTATTTTGAACTGAAAGGATTATAATTTCAATTATTTATACCTCTTTTTTTATAAATTGTTTACTTTTCACAATTTATTTTATATATTTTCAGTCATAAATTATTTATATTACACATATTTCTTGTATTTTCATTCGTTTGCATGCTTCATCTTACTTTCTGTTATTTATCAGATTTTCTCAGATTATTTTGCACTTTTTTCTTTTCATATAGTCTTTATTTTCATTTGTGAAAGGTTTTTATTTCTATCTTTTGTTCATCAAATTTCTGAATATTTTTATATTTAACACACACGCGGATATAAATCCGCATAGATGTCTGAAATTTTATGAACAATCATTGTCATATGATTGAGCCTAGGTGCAAATTTTCAGGCTTTTATGATATGATCTGACATTATGTTAAAATATGAATACAAAATATGTTTTCGTTCACAAATCCATTTTCAAAGAATTTCAGACTCTCAAAATTCTCTTGAAAGATTTAAAAATGAAAGGACAAAATAAGTAGGGAGTGAAAGATCAAAATATTGGATAATACACAAAATAATACTAAATTTGTTATTTAAACCAAGGTTTATTAACATCTATGAAAATTACAAGATAAAAAAACAAATATAATAGCTTATATATATAAATATTAATAGTAATTCATAATATTTTAAAGGTTGGAAAGAAAAGAGAGAAATTGAATAAATCATATACCCAATTTTTGAAACAATTTAAATTCAATATTTCAAAATACATTTTATTTTAAATTAAAAAATATATAAATAATTATAATAAAGAGAAAAATATTAATATATAATATGGGAAATGTATTTAACAGAAATTACTTAATTTTTCACAAACAAGATTTTATTCAAACAAGGTAGCAAATTGAGGAGTAGATATAATACTTTCAGAAAGATTTGACAATTACAAAATACTCTCAGAAATACATCAATACTTTTAGACGTAGATTATTACATTGTTTTTGCTAAATATACAAATACAATATTTACTTTTAGAAATAAATAAATACATAAATACATACATTCCTTTCTCTCTCCAGATAATATATATACAATACTTTCAGAAATAGATAAACAAAATACCTTTTCAGTATAATAGCAAATATAATGTACTTCCTGAAAGGATATATACAATACATTCAGAAAAATATATAAATGCAATACTTTCTTAGAAATAACTCTATGAATACAAAATCTTCGGGAATAGACAAAATGATTTCAGAATTCGACAAATACAATATATTTAGAAATATATATAAACAAATTACTCTCATAAATCGAAAAATAATAATACTTTATATATAGACATATACCACACTTACATAAATAGATATATACAATAATTTCAGAAAAACACGGCCAAATACATTCAGAAATAGACAAATACAATTTGAATTTGATAAATTCAATATTTTAAGAAATACAAATATACAATGCTTCCACAAAAATAGATTAAAAATACTCAAACAAGAAAAATATATAAGGCTCCATAAAATAACTAGAATACAATTTTCCTGTTATAGACAAATACAAAACTTTCAGCTATAGACAAATACAATACTTTAAGATATAAAACAAATGCAATAATTTCAGGTATAGACAAATAAAATTCTTCCATATGTCGACAAATACAATACTTTCATATATAAACAAATACAATCTTTCAGATATACACAAATACAATACTTTCAAATATAGATAAATACTTTTCGCTTTCAGAAACAGAAATTTATAATTATTTTATAAAACATAGATATATACAATACAATATTTTCGGAAATAGATTACAATAATTCAGAAAATGCGCATATTTACATATGTAAATAAATATAAATAAAAACTGCATGAAATACAGACTTAGGATAAATCGTGAGATATATTTATAGGGTTTATGGAATATATTGATGTATAGTCTTTATATAATTTATTTGTTTGTATTTTTTATGATATTTACTTTTCAATATTTTATGATATTATCTTGTTGTGGACAATAGTGTGTCGTATTTTGTCTCTCTTGATATTCCAATTGTTTACAATTATTCCAGAAACCTTTATAAAAACCGAAAATAAATATATTTATAATATTATGCACCAGCCCGCCATCTGTTATCAAAATTCGAAATTATTTTATAAATATTTATATAATTACAAATTAATATCCCAAAGTGGCGACATTTCCATAATAAAACTGATTATTTGATGTTTATAAGCTGACGTTATTAATATTTTTGATAAATCAAACTGTCCATTTCTACATTAGATTCTTCCAAAAACATCTTCCGTTTTAAATTGATCTGGTTTTGCTAAGAGGGTTTTTTAATTTATGGAAAGTTGTTGAATAATATTATTTTGAGGCTTTCAATTGGATTTTTAAGATATTATTTTGTCTTCATTTATATACATTTTTAAGATGGAATTTTTCTATTGATATTGAAATTTCAAGTCTTATTTTGCTATGCAATTCGCATTATTTCAAGGTCTTGATATCCAAATATATTGGAAAGATGATTCACTTCTTATCAGCGACCAACTAACCTGGCTTTGTAATTTTGGCCATCGAGAAATCTGCCTCTGAGTTGGTCGATAGGTCGTCTGCATTGTTTGAAAATATCCATTGATTTGTTTTCTTCAAGAGCTCTGATTGTTTACCGCTATGATATATACACCCTCAATCCGCCTTCAGCTGAATACGATTGGAAGTCGTGAGAACGTTCCCCAAAATAAACTTTCCAATATCCGTAAGGAAATTGTGAAAATAATTACAAAAAATAATTGAAATTGTAAATATTTTTGAAGCTCTCTATATGTGTTGATTTTGAATAAAAATAATCAAAATATATTTCTATACAGTTTATATACTTCATTGAATAAAATTAAGAGAAGAAAGGCATGGCTCATCATTGGTGAACAATCCCGGCGGTTTTGCCATTTTTATCTTCAGAGCGCTACATTATTGTATATATTCTCAGCATTGCTGATGTAATGAGGTATATTGGTGTTTTGAAAGACTGTGTGTGTTTAGAAATATATATCTAAATTAAATATTTTATGCAGCGAGTAATTTCTTTTCACAAAATCATAGTATTCATTTTATTGCAGTTTAAGGGCTGTATAAATATTTATTAAATATATATAAGTAGCGAGATAATTTTTTTTTAAATTATAAGCGATAGAAGACACTGAATTGAGGTGATATTCAATATGTTGTTTACCAAGATTATTTGTGATTTTTCGAAATGCAGCAAACAGTAGCAAGCCCTGAGTAAGTCCAGGTCAGCTGTAGCCACCTTTGATCAGTTCTGCTTTGTGGAGTGACGCTCTATCAATCTTCAATGGATTATATCAAAGCACTATAGAGAATTTTGGAAAATCACCGGTAATACAAATAATGAAGATGTCAGATTAACTCCTTGTTGGACTCTTTGACTAATTCTGAAGGAGCGCCTAGTTAAAAAAAAAGCCTCACCATTGGGGCCACCCTTCTGAAGACCTTTCTTTATATGAAAAGGGCAGAGAAATTAGCGATTGGGAATTTCCCGATTTCTATGAGTGTGGAAGACGTTTTAACGGCAGTAGGCCCTAATGCAAGATGGTTTCTCTTAAACCTGAGGTCGTGACATTCGACGGATACACATGGACTACTGTCAGCAGGGAAACCTTTGTTCTTCTAAATGAAGACTCGAGACTCAACTAGTTTCTTGATATCTCTAAAGGATATTTTGTACATATTCGGTTATTTCGTGTGTCTTCAATAAAAATAACGCTATATCAAATATCTTTCAGATATATCACCTCAATCCCGATATACATACTAAAAGAGGAAACTTCTTTAAGTTTACCTATGTGTGTGTGTGTTGTAATATGAAGCTCCCCATCTATAAATAATCATTAAAATAATACATTTAGTTTAGCTCTACTATAAAACGTAATGGTGGGGATCAATAATGAGCAACAACATCAGTTCAGTTAATTTGGACAAAATGCCAACCTTGATCCCATGGCTTTGGCTAGGACCCTAATCAGTTAGGAGAAATCTTCAATTCCGTAACATAAAAATGTGATATGAAGGTGTTTGAATCTTACAATAAATGTTTGGACAGATGAATTTATTGTGCCAATTTTCTGAAAGGATTAAAATGTAAAATTTCTATTTGTAAAATATATAGTTTAAAGTGGGATTCTTTTCTTTGGTTACTTGAATATACAATCCTTCTGCATTTTATATGTAATTAGATGATCAAGAAAACTCACTGTCCATGCAGTGCCGACCTATGGTCAAATAGAAAGGATCCTAATTCCATTACAGAGATAGCAATAACATGCTTCATTAAAAACCCTTGATAAATAAATACCATGGCCATTTATATTAAGCATATTTTACATCACCTCAATATAATTTGGAAACTTTAAAAATTTCATATATTGATAACAAACTTGTCAAGAAGATATTTTTATAAAAATGAACTAGCTATATCACCTATTGAAATTATCACAAAAAATGTGATATCTTTTGACTGTCTCTTCAAACTAGCAGGTTTGGCTTGTGACAAACCCACACAATAACAGCTCTGTTGATTTCAAAATTTCCCATCTGGTGCCCATGGCTTGATGTTGAAGTCATCCTCATTTTAGAGCAGTCTTAGATTTATTTTCATATTTATAAAGCAAGTATGAAATCCTAATAATTTGACAATAAGCGGTCATCTAGTAAAAGTTACTTAAGGTATTCTATGGCAAGAAATGAAAATCGAAATTTGTTGGAAAATATTGATCTAAAATGTAAGGGGCTACTTTTCCTGTCATTAAATATTCAGAATGTTCGAATATATACAAAGTGTTTTGAGTGTAAATTAACACAAAACAATAACGCGCCATCTATACATATAAAATAAAAGGATTTAAAAACGCGAATGTTTCTTTTATAAATAAAACGAACTTCTACTGTCCTTACTGCGATGAAAAAATATATTTTTTCATCGCAGTAAGGACAGTAGAAGTTCGTTTTATGTATAAAAGAAACATTCGCGTTTTTAAATCCTTTTATTTCATATGTTTTGAGTGTATTATAGAAAGATGGGGTGTCATCTATGTTCTCCTTTTTTCTCCTACTGATGAATGAAATTTATAATAACCAGTTACACATAATAGTTGAGTTTCAAAATTATTTATTGAAATCGAAATTGAATTTATTTTATATTGAAGGATTGAAGTGAAGCAACATATAATTTGGAGCAGACTGGCTAAAATTTCTATAAAACACACAACAAAATATTAGTTTAAAGTAGTGGTGAGAGGAAGTAACTTATAGGTGTTGAAATACAATAGAAATAAATTAGATTGACATGGTATGCTTGTCGATATATATTAATGAATATTTCTTGACACTGTAAATTATATCAAAATTTATTTTCTTAAATAAAATATTTCACAAATATATTTTAAAAATAATAATGATATGCATTTAGGATATTTTATTTAGGAAATTATATTCATTCCATTTAGAAGTAAACGAAATTAATGAATTGATAATTGATAATTTCAAAGATATATAGAACTCGTTTAATTGATAAATAGGCATCTATTTAGTCAAAGTTAATACTTTCTTTAAACTCATTAATTTAAATAAATCAATTAGTTTGTGAGTTAATAAAAATATTTAAAAACTGAGTTCTTTTGTAATATAAAATTATTTTTAAAATATGGTATACAACTATATTCTCTTGATTAAACGAAAATAATTGATTGGATTATATTTATAAAAGTTGATTAATAGTAAATCTCTGTTGATGCTATAAAACAATTTCAGTGAATAGATCACTCATTGTGGATAACATGTTGTTTTGAACATAGTAACACTTCTTCAGATGGTCTTGAAGTGACTCAATAATGAAATATGACTAAGTTGACCACCTCATAGCAGATGATCTTAGTATAAATCAACTGTAAATAACCAGTAAGCAACCATCTCAGAGCAGATGATTTTATATAATTCAAATATAAAATTTAACATGGCGACCAGAACAAATCAGATGATCTTGGTATAATTCAACTATAAATTAACTTTAGACAACCATCTCAAAGCAGATGATTTTGATATTATGGAGATTATAATTCCAACTTTTGGCAAACAATTCTGATAAGAGATGATTTTGGTATAGTTCAACTACAGAGAACAAATTGAAACCACCTCATTTACAGATGGCTTTTGTTCAATTTACATATTTATTCCTCAACTTTGAAATTTTGTATGAGATATGACCTTGACATTTATACCAAAAATAAATATACTCTTAGTAGCTGATATTAATGATGATTTCATTTTGAAATGAAAATTTCTTTTCCATTTTCCCTCATTGGACTTAAACTTAGGAAATGTCATGTTAGCAGGTTAACAGTTGAACATCTGTGACAATAATGATATATAATTATACTTAAAAATTCTCGAACAGTAATGAGTTAATATGTCGGTTATTCTTTCCAACATTGACCTTCATTTTCATGAGAAATCATATTTTATACATTTTGTTAGTGAAGGTTTTTGGCAACTACATAAATATACTTTTAGCAAAACAATGTAATTATTACAAAGCTTTAATTAAGAAATATATTTCAATTATAGACATGTAGTCAACAAATATTGGTTAAATTCTATTCGTAGATTTCAGAAATATATTTTATTCTGAAGGATGGGATTATCAATCCAAGTCAGCCCCATAGCCCCATCCAGTGAACCAGTCTGTGGCCATCCCCTGAACCACATAGACCCAACGACCCAGCCTATGACCTAACCCGAGCCCCGCGATCCAGTAGCCCAGTCAGTGGCCAACCCTTCAGCCAGCCATTGAAACAACAACATGCCAAGTGCCAGCTCTACCTTATCTCGAGGTATACCCTACATTGGTTGTTGAGACTCTGAATCATTGAAAAGAGATTTAGTACTGAACATATATAATTTTAAAAAATGATATTTAAAATTACTCCCTGTCTGTATAAAAATGTGAATTTATCATCATTACAAGCGACACAAATGGATAGAAGACCGAGCAAGAAAGAAAGGAGTTTGAAAAGGAAGAAATTCAGAAATATATTGTGAAAAGCATTTCACCTTAATAAAAAAGAATTAACTCCAATATCAGGAGTATATTGGATATCTGGACTAAAGAGGGATAATAAACCCCAATATCAAGAGTTTATTGGAGATCTGACCCAAATAAGAATAACAAACTCAAATTTCAAGAGTATATTGGAGATATGGACCAAAGAGGCATAAAATACTCCAATATCAAGAGTATATTGGAGATCTGAACCAAATAGAAATAACAAACTCCAATATCAAGAGTATATTGGAGATCTGAACCAAAAAGAAATAACAAACTCCAATATCAAGAGTATATTGGAGATCTGAACCCCAAATAGAAATAACAAACTTCAATATAAAGAGTATATTGGAGATCTGAACCAAATAGAAATAATAAACTCCAATATCCAGAGTATATTGGAGATCTGGACCAAAGAGGAATAACAAACCCCAATATCAAGAGTATATTGGAGATCTGGACCAAAGAGGAATAACAAACTCCAATATCAAGATTATATTGGAGATATAGTACAAAAATAAATAACAAACCCCAATATCAAGAGTATATTGGAGATCTGTACCAAATAGGAATAACAAACTCCAATATCAAGAGTATATTGAAGATCTAGACCAAATAGGAATAACAATCCCCAATATCAAGAGTATATTGGAGATCTGGACCAAAGAGGGATAACAAACTCCAATATCAATAGTATATTGAAGATCTAGACCAAATAGGTATAACAAACCCCAATATCAAGAGTATATTGGAGATCTGGACCAAATAGAAATACCAAACTCCAATATCAAAAATATATTGGAGATCTGAACCAAATAGAAATAACAAACTCCAATAGCAAAAGTATATTGGAGATCTAGACTAAAGAGGAATAACAAACTCCAATATCAAGAGTATATTGAAGATCTGGACCAAAGAGGGAAAACAAACTCCAATATCAAGAGCATATTGGAGATCTTGATCAAAAAGGAATAACAAACTCCAATATCAAAAGAATATTGGAGATCAGAACCAAAAAGGAATAACAGACCCCAATAACAAAAGTATGTTGGGGATCTGGACCAAAAAGGAATAATAAACTCCAATATCAAGAGTATATTGAGATCTGGATCTCAAAAAGGAATAACAAACCCCAATAACAAATGTATATTGGGGATCAAATAAATTTGGAATAATAATGATGATAGATTCTCATTTTAAGAACTGTTATTGAATTAATTCTATCTCTATATAGTTAAACTAATATTTAGAAGGTTTCAAAAAGAAACAATATTAAGAATAAATGCATTTTATTGAATATTTATTTTTCAAAAAAATTTTAAATATGATAAATTATTGTGTGTAATCTAATATAAAATATGTTGTTACCAAAATAATTATTGAAAAATAAATTATTTTATTACCATTTTATTCCACAGAATAACATCGATAGAAAAGTTAGAAATAGATAATATAGATACAGGGAGATAGATTGTTTAAAATGTCTTCATTCAAGAGGCGGAATAAGTGATCTTCTTTTGAAGTCGAAACCGATGAGAATGGCCAGTTGATCCCTAGAAACATTTTGGGGGAAGGGAGGAAGCAAACACATCTTGGAATGGTTGAGGGTACGGGAACTCCATAAGATGTTTTTCAGCGATTTATCGCATAGTTGGCACACGTTGATGCAGATTGTTCAGGATGTCGTGGTATGTAGTTCCCCGAAGAATAACTGAGGCGTAGGTCGGCCCAGGAGACGAAGCGGAGGGGACACAAATAAAGGGAATATCCCAGCATGCCCCTCAGATTTGAAGAATATATTTGTTGGAAAAGCTGAACCCGCGAACTGGCTGTGGATGTGTGTGAGGGTCGTTGTTGAAATTCGCAAGACGACGTTTTTTACCTCGTGCACCACCCGGTAGTTGGTGACGTGTAGTAGACGCTAGCAGAGGTTCCAGGAGCGCAGCACGCGTTGAACATTCTAAGACAGGAACATTTTAAGTGAAGGCTCTGACACCAGACTTGAGGGCGCGCAAGGAAGCCAGCGGGTCTGGTTACTAGACAAGACTGTTGTCATCTGGCAGACGAGTAGAAATAAAAATGACGAGGAGGAGTACCAGGTTGTTCAGATCAACGATACTGTACACCTTCGAAAGGCTTAAAAGTTCCTCTACTCGAAGTGAAGTATATGTCTTGGACGTCTGTCAATAGTAACTTTGCGTCCTTTTCTTATGGTGTGAAGAGCGGCTTTGTTGTATCATCAATAGGGACTTTTTCATCTTGGAGGGAACTCTTGGCTTGACTAGGGGGTGAAATTCTGGAGCCAGCCTCAGAAAATGTAGATCATAGCAGCCATGACCTCAAGGTTTTCTCGGCGATCTACATTTATTTTCCCTAATCTACCCAGCATCTACCACCAAAATGTAACGTAGAAATTGGGAAAGACTACTTCAGAATTACACGGGTCACAAGATTCACATACACAAAGGTTAAGGAATTGTCACCAATATGTATATTATGGAGAATCTATTTGTGTAGCTGAGTAAATAATTAAAATCATAAATGAATATCTTCAATCTTTTTATATTTTATTTTAAACGTTTCAGCCACTTGCCCTTTAGGAAAACTCTATTTTCTATTTCGTGTCAAAAGGCATTCAAAATTCAATATATTTATATAAAAAACCTACCTAGATTTGTTTAAGAAAAAAAAAAACATTTTTTTCTTTAACATATCGAGGTACGCTCTTTTTATAAAAATATATTTGCTATTGTTTTGAAAATAGAGTAATCCATAAATAAATATTTTATTGAAAAGGCAAATATTTAGATATAATATATGCCTTTTTAATTAAATATTTGCAACTGTGTTTACTTTGTATTGAAATCCTGAGTGGACTGATATTTTAAAGAGCGTGGAGCGTGTACTCCATACTCAAAAAATGATAATAATAAAATAAAAATTAATGAAGAAAATTTAAAATATCTGGAAGGAGGGGTTAAATATAAAAGTGGTTGGAAACGCTGGAAAAATATAAAAAGGTTTAAGATATCCATTTATATTTAAATGAAATATACAGGTTGGACCATAAGCCCTGAAAACCCTTTTTTAATTAAAAATTAAAAGGCAAACTAGAACAAAAACTAAAATTATTTAAATCTAGTTTGCCTTCCAATTCTTAACAAAAATAAAGGGTTCAGGACCTACTGGCCAATCTGGAATCAATTGGAACCTCTAAAATTAGTTTAATTTATATAGGGATAAAATTAAATCAACAAAAAAGGTTTAACACTCAAATTTGTTCAGTACTTCATTAGGTATATTTATTCAGAGTCCCATCGTAAATGTTGGGATACCACAAGATAAAGTAGAGCAAGCAGTTGGCATGCTGTTGATGGAAATCATGGCCAGCTTAGAGTCAGCACACATCCCAGTCCACCGAATCAATAGGGCCAAGGGAAAGGTCACAAGCCAGGGCAAAGGATCTATGGGTTCAAGGGGGAGGCCACAGACTAGTCCTCTGAGGCTATGGGGCTAAATTTCTCTTTAAGAACCGTGGAATCGTAATTATAGACAAATTATCAGCATAGAATTTTCACAAAGAGGCTTCAGGCGCTATCTGTCCAGGAAGGGAGTCGCGAGAGAGGTGGTATTCAACCCCACCCCCCTCCTGGAGGGCTCCCACCCACGCACCTCCAGAGTGGAGACCACACCCTCAAAAAGGAGAGTTTCTAAGCATCCTATCCTACTGACTCCCCCTGCTCTCCCTTCCTGGTCATCACATGGGATTCCAACATTATCCATTGATAGCAGTTCGAGCGCTGAATGGGCTCTTTGAACTTGGTAATATTTGCACCACATTTCCACAGTCATCACAATACTGCTGCACAGTGTAACAGGTATTTTTGTACCTTTTCCCTCAATAGGAAAAGTAGAGGTGTAACTTGAAGCGTAGCGCACAAGGTCCGCCAAATGGCGCCAAAATAATAAGGCTTCTTCAGAACGATTTTTGGGGCCATATAAGTAAAAGGGCCACAACAACAGCTTGTATTTTTGCCATGGTTTGATGTATAACTTACACAAACAATATTATACCAGTGTTATGTGGTCATCAAATTCAAAAAGGATATTTTAAAATCTCACATTCTCATGAATTAATATGGGGATTCAAAGATTAAGTAATACTAAAGATATTTCAAAGATGTTAATCTTGCCTTGTCTTTATAATTTTTCCCATTCATTCATATAATTGTGGAAAGGGAATCCTTCAAAAACCATTAATAAAATGTAAAATTATATCTCGGCTCATCAGAAAAATAAAAACTTTGGTAATTTGAGGTATTCCTCTCTCAGTTTAGATATCTTCGAAATATTTATTATTAGCATGGAATACATGACTAAACCAAAATCTGCCAATTGTGAGATTCCTTTCAAAATCGTCAA
This sequence comes from Cordylochernes scorpioides, assembly GCA_030710605.1. Lineage (NCBI taxonomy): Eukaryota > Metazoa > Arthropoda > Arachnida > Pseudoscorpiones > Chernetidae > Cordylochernes > Cordylochernes scorpioides. Next base: position 113,896,232 of record CP092866.1, on the reverse strand, counting down.
TTTCAAGCACACCATTGAGGAAGTTGGAATGATAAAAGGTAAGTTCTGTATTACCGCAGTTAGGCAAACTTCCTCTTCTGGAGCTGCAGTTTCACTTTGAGGGGAAGATCAGGAGCAGTCAACCTAAAAACAAAACGAGCTATTAGAAGGGGACATTTATAAATAATATTCACTCAATACACATCTAATAGAAGGTTGTAGGATTGTGTGAAGCTATTTGTAATAACTGTATGCACATATAACATGATTAATAATCTATTGTGTGTGTAGATTGTATAGTAGCAAAGGTTATGAGTTCCGAAATTATAACTCACCACAGAGGATGAAACCCATATATATAATTCTAGCCAAATGGCGCAAACAACGCCCAGGTTATCTTCAAGTGAATGTTTTTTACAGAATAGACAAAAGGTTTACTAAAGAAAAGGTTTAAAATTTCAAAAATTCAGTTTTCAGGCTAATCCTTTATTTCACGATAAACACAAGGAATTCATGAAATATTCAGAAAGTGAAAAAGATATGTTTATTTGTCAAAGTGGCTAGGCCAATTATATGGCCGAAATATTGATGGGAATTTTGTTGTGAGGATATTGATTTAAAAAATATATTTTTTTTAATGTAGAGGACTAGGATAGGTGAAAAAACCACAATACCTTAATAAAAAGGTTTGAGCCTAATTAAATGAGATATTTGACTATTACCTTCAAATATCAATGTATTACTATAAAATATTCATATAAATTCAATTTGACACTATTTTGACATTATTTTACAAAAATATATTTCTTCAAATGATCAGTCGAACAATGTAAACATTTGATTAAAATAATCATCTAAGCATTTCCTGGCTGCTATCAATTCCATTTATATAGAGTAAATTATATCTTAGAAGATGTCTCACAGTTCAAGATAACTTTGCCAACCACGTTGTCCATCCCAATTGTTCAAGCTACTTATGGAGGAACATTACTCACATGTGGGCTTGACCTGATTCATCTTGAAGAATATCACAGCCTCCTTGGTCTCGGAGTAGATTTAAATTATGGCATCTTCTCTTTTACTGGAGTTTACCGCAGTAGGAACATTGCAGTGACACAGAATTCAGAATTCCACAGCACCCTCCACCACATAGAACAAGTATATTAGATTTATGTCAAAATCTATTGATTATTTCTAAAGAGTAAATTAGATACTACTATACTGATAGTGTTGTTCTGTCCTAAGTATATTATTATAATCACGATTACTAATAAGAATGAGCATAATACAATCATAATGAACAAAATTTGATAACTCAATATTCGTTTGGCAAACTTTCACCGCGGATAAGCTTGGCAAAGACAGGTCTTTCTGCTAGCATATATAAACTAAATTATTATTATCCCATCTATGAATAGGTCTATATATATACAGCCAGCTCTGAGGTTTTCCACAGTTTTACTTTAAACTAAATAACAAAATTAAAATACCATCACATGTAGAAATTGAGGAAAAGAATTTAAAAATGAAACGACAAAAATTAGTCCAAAAACAAATAAAACATTTGAAATACCCGATATTGTTGGTTAGAAATATAAAAATATCAAGATGGGGAATAATATATTCATAAAATAAATTTTATTGCATTAAGGACAGTAAATTTTTATTTATTTGTGAAAAGAAACATTCGCGTCTTAATGTCTTCATTTGTTATATATAGATGACGCGTTATTGCTTCGTATTAAATAATGCTTAACTTGTCCTTTTTGGTTACTGAAGAGTATTGCTCGATGTAAATATTTAAATGTAATTCTACTATCCTAAAGGCTTATGTCCATTGTTTCTCTAAATAACATTTCTGATATTCCACCTTTCAGTCTAGAGTATAAAGGCAGAATGATCCAAAACAGTATTAGAGCTATAAAGAAGCGGTCTGGTAGATTAAATTAGTGAAACCGCTGGGAGGGTTCACCACTGATGAGCCAAACCTCTAAATTATTTTTATCGCAGTAAAGACAGAAGAATCTTTTTTTTTTTCTATTTGTAAAGAGAAACATTTGCGTCTCTAAATGTCTTCATTTGTTAATTATAGATGACGCGTTATACATTGCTTTGTATGGAATAATTTATTACATTTGTCAAAAGAGTCAATCAGTTTATTGTCATTTAACCTCATACAACTAATCAGAGCGCGAATAAAATTATGCCACATATATAGACCGTGAAGTAAATATTATTGCATACATATGTTCTAAAAAAAGACACCTCTACCTTCAAATATATGTATTTGGTACCATTTTAAAAAAAAATGGAACAAGCACACCCATTCCGTTGACTCATGACTCAAAAAGGTATTCCTAGCTGAAATATAAAAACTTCTATATAAGAAGATGCATTTATCTATTATATATATAAAATTGAATGTCTGTCTGTCTGTACTCTATAGATTCAAAACTCATACATCCAATCGCCGTGAAATTTTGGGATATTATTAGGTATATCCCCGGGAAGGGTTTTGGAAAATAATTTCTTGAATATCTTAAATATCCTTAGAGTTATTTGCAGATTTGTAGATTTAACTAAATAATGATGATTATTTATCAAAAGTAAGATCATCTACCTATTATTTGCGCACATTTATGTAGGGATAATTTTATTGTTAATTTTCATTTTGATGTATTGTATACATTTGATCATTAATAAATTATTATTTAGGTATTAAAACTGCCTTTTTGTTCAAAGACAGCAACATTTGAACGGGTACAGCTAGGTGGAGCAGATAATCAAACATAAAGTTATCTTGCCAAGTATAGATTCAGTAGGGATTGGATGTTTTCTAGAATTGTTTTAACTAATGTTCGTTAGGTAAACTTTCACTAGGGTAAAACCCGGGCGAAGCCGGGTACATGCGCTAGTATATATATAAATTTGAATGTCTGTCTGTCTGTACTCTATAGATTCAAAACCCATACATCCAATCGCCGTGAAATTTTGGGATATTATTAGGTATATCCCCGGGAAGATTTTTGAAAAATATTTTCTGGAATATCTTAAATATCCTTAGAGTTATTTGCAGATTTGTATATTTAACTAAATGATGATGATTATTTATCAAAAGTTAGATTTTCTACCTATTATTTGCGCACAAGTCAAAGTTAGTTTTATCATTTATCTACAACATATATATTGGGAGAATAGATAAAATGATGATTTTGTAATGTAGAAAATTAGAAAAGACAAAATTCAGGATGACACGGCAATTTATTTGAGACAAAAATAATGATAATTAATATTGATTTTATTCAACCTATCGAGTATTTTTCAAGGGACCGGGAAAAAATGTTCACATTATCGAGAGATTCAAATTTACGAGTTTCAAATTATAAAAATATATCTATTATTTTTTACATATGTTATATTCAAATGACATTTATGTAGGAATAATTTTATTGTTAATTTTCATTTTGATGTATTGTATACATTTGATCATTAATAAATTATTATTTAGGTATTAAGACTGCCTTTTTGTTCAAAGACAGCAACGTTTGAACGAGTACAGCTAGGTGGAGCATATAATCAAACATAAAGTTATCTTGCCAAGTATAGATTCAGTAGGGATTGGATGTTTTCTAGAATTGTTTTAACAAATGTTCGTTAGGTAAACTTTCACTCGGGTAAAACCCGGGCGAAGCCGGGTACATCCGCTAGTTGAATATAAAAGGAAAAAAAGGTTTGTGAAAAATAATGCTTTCAGAGATTTCAATCTCTCTCTATATAAATATATATCCTAACAATAAACAATTAAAATATAAACTAAACTAAAATGAGACTGTATAGAAATTCCTCACATATTGGATATAACTCAATGTGAAATTAAAAAAGCTTTGAAGCTTTATAGCGAGTATCTTCATAAAAAATGAAGTTCAATAATTATAATGTCTTTCTTTGACGCTTGTATTTATATTCATAGACATATATTTTATAATGGTAGCTAAAAGTGTGAATATTTTATGTTTAGCGAATCTTCTAATGTAAGCCTTTTCATAAAATATATTGAATCCATTATTTGGCTAATATGTCTTTTTAAATATATTTTATTCTTTTCTGTTTATATAAACAAATGCAATAATTTTTGCACTGAATGAAACAGTTTCTACTTTCTCACTCACGATTATAATACTATTATTTTGAGATTCTATTTTATTCGATATCTGAACATTTATTTATATTCAATTAAACATGAAGGCAATAGTAATTATTTTGTACTATGATGATCAGAATTTTTTTCGTATTTATTTCTACCATTCTTTTTGAAAAATTGATTATTCTTAACTTTTTAAAAATATATTTTCAGTCATAATTTTTTCCCCCAATTTCCTGTATTTTCACTCGTTTGCTTGCTTTATATTACTTTATGTTATTTAACAGATTTCCTCTGATTATTTCACACTTTTATCTTTTCATATAGTCTTTATTTTTATTTGTGGAAGGTTTTATTTCCACATTTTGTTCATTAAATTTCTGCATATATTTATATTTAACATACACGCGGATAGAAATTCACATTGAGGTCTGATATTTTATGAACGATCATTGTTATCTGATTGAGTCAAGGTGCAAATTTTCAGGCTTTTAAGATGTGGTCTGACAGTATGTTAAAATATGAATAAAAATTTTGTTTTCAACAAAATCCATTTTAAAATAATTTTTGTCTCTTATAAGATTCTCTCTTGAGAGAATTAAAAATTAAAATATTAAAATAAAATAAGTGGTGAAAGATCAAAATATTGGTTTATACACAAAATAATACTGAATTCGTTATTTAAACCAATGTTTTTATTTACATATTTGAATATTTACAAAAACAAATATAATAGCTTATATATACAAATGCTAATATGGTGATATATAATATTTTGGACGGTTGAAGAAAGAAAAGGGAATTTCAATAAATTACATACACAATCTTTGATAAATAAACATTTAATATTTTAAAATACTTTTTATTTTAATTTATATATAATCCCTATATATATAAAAGTCAGTGTCTGTATGTATGTGGGTAACTATGTCGGCTATACACGTCCACAATACGTAACTAAATATACTGAAATTTTAACAGTATATAGAGTAGAATCAGGAAAAACTTATAGTGAAAATTTCAGGTCTATATCACGAATATTCTTCGAGTTATTTGCAAATTGCGTTGCAAATTTGCTTTTTCGCTTGCAAGCAGCGCCTCTTGCGGTGAAGATGGGAGGTAATATCAGCTGACCTAATGTACATGTAAAACGTGTTTTGACAGGACATAGAGAAAAATCTGGAAAAGATATTTATCGGAATTTTAGCCAATAAAAAATAAAATTGACAGGTTCTGTGAAAAAATAGTTGTTTTTTTAGTCAGATAATGATGATGACAATATTGCTGTATCATGTTTGATTATCAGATACAAAATTATATCGGGAAAAATTCCAAAAAGCTGAGACAACGGGTGAAGCCAGTTAATTTTTAGTGTGCAGGAACAAAATTCTAACAGAAAAACATTCATTCGAGCAGAAGACACAAAGCCAGATCATCTCTTTATAAAAATATCGCTTCTCTGACACAAAGTTTGGAGCGGGACGTTTCACAAGAGTGACATCCACGGCGCCAATTTATAATTATAACGAATAGTATTTGAATAAAAACATTTAATCGGGTAAAACCTGGGCGTTGCCCGGGTCATTCGGCTAGTTATTGATAAAAAGAGAGAGAATATGAATATATAATATGGAAGAAGGAATTTAATAGAAGTTATATAATTTAGAAAAATAATTGTAATCAAACAAGGTAGCAAGTGTTAAGAAGTATAATGATACTCTCAGAAATATATCAATACTCATGGATATAAATTATTGCATTGTTTTTTCATGTGTTAATATACAAATACATCATATATACATCTTCAGAAATAAATGAATACATAACCTTTAGAAGTAGATAAACAAAATAACTTTCATTAAAATAGCAAATACAATATTTCCTCACTCTCCTGAAATAAATATATATTGTACAGTATTTTCAGAAAAAGATAAGCAAAATATCATTCCAGTATAATAGCAAATACTGAAATGATATATACAATACCTAAGAAGTATACATATAAATGCATTATTTTCAGAGAACTCTCACTCTCTCTATGAATACATACCTCCAGAAAAAGACGGAAAATGATTTCAGAAACAGATAATTACAATATTTACAGAAATATATAAATGCATTACTTGTATAAATAAACAAAATATTTAGATATAGACAAATACAGCCATTAAAATAATATTATTACAATATTTGATAAAAAAACCAACCAAATACTTTTATAAATAGACAAATATAATACTTTTATAAATAGATAAATTTTTACTTTAAGAAATTGAAATATACAATGGCTTTCACACAAATAGATAAAAATATTATTTTTAACAAAGATAAATTTACTTTCATGAAATATACACAAATACAATACTTTCTGATATAGACAAATACAATACTTCAGAAATGAAAAAACACTTAACCATCAGATATAAAAAATATACTACTTTCACTTAAAACAAAAATATTATTTTTAGATTCAGACAAATATATATATATACAATTTTTGTATTATCCCATGGGTAGGATTACACCAGGTCATGAAGATTGAAAGAAATAATTTTTTCTACTATAGTATATCTAAACAATATTTTTAGATATAGACAAATACATTACTTTCAGATATAAACAACACCCCACCATTAGATATGAAAATTACAATACTTTCAAACGTAAACAAATACAATATTTTCATATATAAACAAATACAATACTTCAGATGTAAACAAATACAATACTTTCAGATTTAAATTAATACGATACTTTCATACATAAACAAATACAATATTTTCATATATGAACAATTACATTACTTTCAGATAAGAACAAATACAATACTTTCGGATGTAAGCAAATACGATACTTTCAGATATAAACAAATACAATATTTTCAGATATGAACAATTACAATACATTCAGATATGAACAAATACAATAATTTCAGATGTAAACAAATACAATACTCTCAGATATAAACGAATACAATATTTTCAGATATGACAAATACAATATTTTCAGATAAGAACAAATATACAATACTTTCAGATAAACAAATACAATACTCTCAGATATAAAGGAATACAATATTTTCATATATGACTGTAATATACCTTATAATAATATTATAATATACTCTGTTTAATTAATTTATTTTTGATTGTTTGGATTTGGCAGCACTGTAATTATTGTTGTTGTTATGAATCTATTTAAAAAGTGTACGTTTGACATTAAAAATATATATAATAAAAATTAGTTTATTAATTTAATAAAGCATATTTATTTATTTAATCGAAGAGGAACATTACAAAAATGGCGCAGCCGGCAGGATCGATCATCCTGCATTTTAAGAATAAAAAGGTAATTGGCTATAGCTTTAACCCTGATGCTAACGTTCTATCTATCCCTGAAGAATTTCAAATGCCCATTTATCACGAGCTCGTGTTTAAATGTGGAAAGAATCTAACTTCTTACTATTTAGAAAAGGATTCTAATAGATTTGTTAAAGTTCCATCAAAAATAATTGAAATATACAAAAATCGATCATTTGAAGATTTACAAATTTGCGTAATGGATGAGGAGGAATTAGATGCAAAATCTCTATTAACAGAAGACACTTTTAGCAAATTGATAACTACTGTAGCAGAACAACAAAAACTAGTTAATTCTTTAGTTCAAAATTTAAGTTTAAACCAGCATGAATATGCACCAAGACATATCGAAATGAAAGCACCTGATTTCTCCGGTAATAACTTAGATCCAGCCACTTGGATAACCCTATATTAAAATGTCTGTGCAAATAATGGTTGGGTAAAAGATCAATCCAAAATATATGGTATGAGAAACTACCTAGGGGGAACTGCACAATTGTGGTTCGATAGCATACTTGCTGATGAATGCAACTTTAGCTGGGAAACATGGAAAGAAGATTTTGTATCCTCATTTGGGGATAACCCCATAGACAAATATGATAGGGCGTTCAAGTGGAGATATCGAGGCGGCTCTCTGATCGATTACTTCCACCAAAAACAAAGGAAAATGCGATTAGGGATGCCCGGCTTAAGTGAAAAGCTATTGATAATTGGAGTGATTCATGGGCTACCCCCAGATATGCAGAATCAGTTGTCCACTGTGAAAATCGAAAACAAAGAGACTCTTCTTCAGCTGCTGAAAAATATCCGTCCCAGTTTGGAGAAAAAACCTTTTGAACCCAAGCCCTACCAGACAACTGGCAACACATTGGTCAAGAAGCAAGCCTATTTTGCCAAACTTGATCAAATTGAGGAGGCATCACAGACAATGAACAATCAAAATAATTCTGTATCTTCTCTTCAAAAAAACTAAATTTAGAGGGTTGTTCGATCCCGATGACAAAATCGATCCTATTTTTGTCTTGCAAAAGTCCCGATTCTATGTTGCCCGTTATTATAAATGGTGTAAAACTTGTTGCTTTCTTGGATCCAGGTTCTTCTATCAATCTAATGAGAAGAGACCTTTTGGCCAAATATAAATGGAAAAGTTATCCATCAGAGACCACGATAACAACGATTGACGAAAGCCATGTCCGAGCTACTGAGAATATTGAGGTGGAACTTCAGAGGTTGACGATCAACAGAGAATGATGACGGCGACAATATTGAGGGAGATGCCATTCGAACTGTTAATAGGAAAGCCCACCATGAGGGATCTCCGAATTCAATGGAACTTTGGGACTGATGAGATTAAGTGCTTGTCTTTGCGGTCAAAAGAAGTTATTTTTACCAGTGATGACCTGATCACTATATTCCCCAAGCTTTGCAATGTCTCCAAAAAGGAATTACCATTGCACGAGATCGACTTTCTATTGAAGCCCAATAATAACATCGTGGCGTGTAAACCTTACCCTATGTCAGATCACAAGAGAGCATGGACTGCTGGAAAAATCAAGGAGATGCTAGATGGGGATATTATTACTCCTTCTACTTCTGAGTACGCATCACCTTGTATTCTAGTTCCTAAAACGGACTCGTCCTACCGACTCTGTATTGACTATCGACAGTTGAATAAAGATACTTTTTTGGACCCTTTTCCTTTTCCTAGAATCGACTCAATCATTAATAAATTTGGGGGTTGTCGATACTTTACAAAAATTGATTTGAAGGATGGGTTTTGGCAAGTCGGTCTAACTAAAGCCACGAGAAAGTTCTCTGCTTTTGTAACACCTGATGGACTTTATGAGTTTAAGAGACTACCGTTCGGGTGGAAAAATGCATCTCCTAGATTTCAAAGGGTTATGTTGGCTGATAGCATATTTATTTATTTAATCGAAGGAACATTACAATGACAAATACAATATTTTCAGATACGAACAAATACAATACTTTCAGATAAAACCAAATATACAATACTTTCAAATATAGACAAATACAATCCTTTCATATATAAGCAAATACAATACGTTCAGATGTAAACAAATATAATTTTTTCAGATAAGGACAAAGACAATACTTTCAGATATAAAATATTGTACAAACTTTCAAATATACATGGATACAATACTTCAAATAATATACAAATTATTTTACTTTTAGAAATAACAATTATATTTCCTTTAGAAATAGATATATAGAATGCTTCGAGAAATAGAGAAATATTTTATTTTTGGAAATGCAATAATTAAAGAAATCATGCACATATCTCCATACGTAAATGAAGATGAATAAAATATTCTTTAGAGAATACAGACTTGGGATAATTTTTTATATGTTCACAATATTCATATTTATGGATTATTTTTATGTACAGGCTCTATATAAATATCTATTCATTCTATTGTGTTTTTGCTATTTACTTTTATTTAGTCTATTATATTTATATTATCTTGTGTGTGTAGACAATATTGCGTCGCCTTCTCTATCTCTTGTTTCTAATTATTTATAATTTTTACAGGAAGAGAGTTATACTTTAATATCCAATTATATATATTTTGAATTCACAAAGTTGTGCAAATCAATATCCCAAAGTGGCGACATATCCAAATTAAAGTGATAATTTGATTTCTATATTCTGACGTCATATGCATTTTTGTTCAAACATACTGTCCATTTTTACATTGGATTCTTCCAAATACATCTTCGGTTTTCAATTGATCTTGTCTCGATAAGAGATTTTAAAATTATACAGAAGTCGTTCAAAAATTATTCAGAATCTCTTTTTAGAGAAAATTGAATTATTTTCATTTATATCAATTATTCAAATTGAATTTTGCTTTTTGGAATTAAATTTTCCTATCTCATTTTGCTATGCAATTTGCATTATTTCAAAGTCTTGATGTCCGAATATATTGGGAAGATGATTTACTTCTTATCGACGAACAACTAACCTGGCTTTGTAATTTTGGTCATCGAGAAATCTGCTGCTGAATTGGTCGATAGGTCGTCTGCATTGTTTGAAAATATCTATTGATTTGTTTTCTTTAGGAGCTATGACAATCACACCTTAATTCTGAACTCAGCTGACTTCAATAGTATAAAGTTAAGGGAATATATTTTGCTAAAATAAAAGATGTCCACTAAAAGTCGTAACTTACTTGTGGAAAAATATAAAAATATAGAAATTATGAAAAATAATGTAAAAGTGAAATTGTATTGGGATGGGGTGAAATATTAAGAAAAAGGCATCTCATGATCGTGCGACTAAAAATTGATGATTGCTTGTGCCATTTTTCGGCAATAAAATAATTAATTGTTAATTTTTAAATATTCCAGAATTTTCCAAATACTTATTCCTTATTTATAAAAAAGTGGTTAATCTCTATTTTTTAATCAAGAGAAGTAATTGGCCAATTATGGAATAATTTAAAAATCAACGTCCCGCTGATATTTATTATGACAAATGGTGCAATGAGCAACAAACTTTAGTTGCACGATTAGAAGATGCCTTTTTCTTAATAATTAATAATACAATTTTACGCAAAAGAGAGAGAGTAAAAAGAGCACAATGCATAAAATCCTCAATATTTTGGAAACATTTCTACAGAGAGTTCTAGAAGAGAAAATGTCCTTTTAAAATTCTTTTAAAAAGCTAATTTACTGTATTTAATAGCGAATACTGGATATAGAGGAAAATCACTCTAATCCAATAGTAGAACCATCTGTATATTCATTTGGAGAAACCACTGGGAGGGTTAACCACTGATGAGCCTTTAAGTACCATTTCAATTTTTATTCATTGCATCATATAATACCATCATATACATATTAGAGTTACTTTGGGAGAAGATATGTAAAAGAATAATAAAGTATGTTCAGCTGATTTTGAAAATAAAGTATAGTTTAAAGAATGAGTCAGAACAGCAAACTTATACTGTATTATATAATACCATTAAGCATATTTTTAAAATTTATATATTTGATAATTGATTTGAGCATAAGAGGTTTGTTTTATATATTTAACATAAAAAATAGAAGGATATGATAGGAGAAAAAGAACTTCAGCACAGTTTCGACCGTTACGTGTCATGGGCTAAGTCTACCCAATGTATCTTGTTTATAAGTTAAAAGGGAATTTTCTGGTGAACACTTATTTGAAATTGTCTGTTTTTACAAGTCATATCAATTCTGAAAATATTCTTTAGTACTAATGATTTTAAAACCACTCTTCCGCTCAATAGAACTAAGTATTCTTGTAGCAATGCTAACACAATCTTAGTTAATCTTGCTGCTAAATATGGTGTTATAGATAGCACAAGGCCAAGTATGGAATTGGCAGTGCTTGTATTGAGGTGGCCAAGTTATTGTAGTTCCAATGAGAACCTGGACTGAAAACACATGTTCACATTTTTAACCTATATATATACTGTGGTGTGCTAAAGTTTAGGTTTATTGTTTATAAACTAATCATCCATTAAAAATTACAAAAATATTATTAAACTTTCATCAATAAATCATAATGTTCTAAATATTCGATTTTCAGGTTCTTCCTTCTTTGAATAAAGACGAATTGTATTTATTAAAATTCTGGTGTTGATTTTGTATTCAGAAGAGAAAGATTCATTTCTTTATTTTTCCTTCTATAAACTACTTATCTATAACTATTATATGGACAGGTTTTAAAATATTTTCAAAATAAAGGATCTGTGGTTCATAAGCCTTGGGAAATCCTATAATCATTATAAATGCGAATTCTTAATTAAAAAAAAAATGTTTTCCTTTCTCCAGTTTCCAATGGACTTTAATTATTCTTGCTAAGTATTCCTTATTCGAATCTTCATTTATATTTGAAAGGGAAAAAAGACCCATTAAAGTTAATGTAAAATATATGTAGTTGATATCTGTTAATGTTGTATGTGTGGTGTAGAATGTGTATTGTTTATCGTATCTGTTTTGTGCATGGTGTGTATATTGTTTTACATCAAGTTCACAGGTCAATTACTCAATTACGTACAAAAAAATTCACCTATGGGCAAAAGGTTAAGGAAATTAAAAGTCTTAGAAATCGCCTATCATCCGTCCTTTTTTTTTTTTTTTTGAAGGAGAAATTTGTTCCCTTTTGGTTATTTTGTGTCATCAATAAAGATCACTGTAATATCTTTCAGAGTTATTGTCTGAATCCCAATATACATGCTAAAAGGTACAACATATTTAAGTTTGTCTATGATTGTGTATGTTATAATATCAGAATATGTAATTATAATAAGAAGCTCTCCCTTTAAATATTCATTAGAACAATGCATTTAGTTTATCACCCAATATAAAACGGTTGTGATGAATAATGAGCCACAAAATCAGTTTTGGCAAATTCAGACAGAATGTCTACCTTTATACCATGGCTTTGGCGCTAGAGCCCTAATCAGTACATAGAAAGCTTCAATTTCATAACATAACAACAAAAAGAGCAATAAAAGTGTTTGAATAAGACCAAAAATGTTTGAACAGGTGAATTTATGTTGCCAATTTTCAGTAAAAAATACATTGTAAAATCTCCATTCGTAGAATACATTGTTTAAAACAAGTTTTTCCCCTTTGGTCACATGGTCCATGGTCAAATACAAAGTTCCTAATTCCATGGCAGAGATACCAATAAAATGCTTAACATTAAGAACCCTTGATAAATAGCTACCTTGGCCACATTTATATTTATAATATTTCACATCACCTCAATTTTATTCGGATACATTAATAATTTCATATATTGATAATAAATTTGTCAAGAAGATATTTTTATAAAATTTAATTAGCTATATCACCTATTGATATTGACATAAAAATTGTAAACTCATTTGACTGTCTCTTCAAATTAGCAGATTTGCTCGTGACAAACCGACAGCACAACAGCTTTGTCAAATTCAAAACGCTTCATCTGGAATTCATGGTTTGATGGTAAGGCCATTGTCATTTCAGAGCTAATTTAGATTTTTGGTATTTATAAGTCAACTATGAAATCCTAAGAATTTAACAAAAAGGCGGTCATCTGTTAAAAGGTTTCTTAGGGTATTATATGGCCATAATGGAAACCGATTTGAAAAAAATATATATATTGATTTCAAATATGTGTGGGCGGAAGGGTACTTTTCCTGTTATCAAATCTTCGAAATGTTCAAATATATACAAAGTGTATTGTGAGTATTATAGCAAGATGGGGTGACACCTATGTTTTCCTTTATTTCTCCCAATGATGAATGGAATTTATAATAACCAGTTAACAAAAGAGTTGAGTTTGAAAATTATTTATTGAATGCGAATTTCAGAATTTTCTTATTTTGTAGGATTGAAAAGAAGCAACAGATATAATTTGGAGCAGACTGGCTAAAACTTCTATAAACACACACAAGAAAAGATTAGTTGAAAGTAGTGGTGAGAGGAAATAACTTACAGGTGTTGAAATATAATAGAAATAAATTAGATTGACATGGTATGCTTGTCGATATATCAATGAATATTTCTTGATACTGAAAATTATATCAAAATATTATTTTAAAGAATGAAATATTTCACAAAATTATTCAAAATATAATTGATGATAGGCATTTATAATTTTTTTTTTTTTTTTTGGAAATTATATTCAGTCCATTTAAAGGTGAACGAAATTAATGAATTGCTAGTTGATAATTTGAAAGTAAGAACTCGTTTAATTGATAAATAGGCATCAAATTAGTGAAAGTTCATATTTTCTTCAAATTCGTTAATTTAAATAAATCATTCAGTTTGGGAGTTAATGAGAGATATTTCAAGACTGTAAGAAGTTTTTGTAATATAAAATTATTTGAAAAATATTGTATACAACTATATTCTCTTGATTTAAAAAATAATTGATTGAATTATATTTATAAAAGGTGATTAGTAGTAACTCTCTGTTAATACTAAAAATCAATTTTAGTGAATAGATCGCTTATTGTGGATAACATGTTGTTTTGAACATAGTAACAGTTCTTCAGATGGTCTTGAAGTGACTCAATAATGAAATATGACTAAGTTGACCACCTCAGAGCAGATGATCTTAGTATAAATCAACTGTAAATTACCAGTAAGCAACCACCTCAAAGCAGATGATTTCTATTTAATTCAAATATGGCGACCACCTCAAATCAGATGATCTTGGTATATTAAACTATAAATTAACATTGAAAAACCATCTCAAAGCAGATGATTTTACAATTATTGAAATTATAATGCCAACTTGGCAAACAACTTTGATAGAAGATGATTTTGGAATAGTTCAAGTATAGAGAACAATTTAGAACCACCTCATTACAGATGGTATTTGTGTAATTCACCTTTTAAATCCCCAACTTGAACATTTTATATTAGATGATATCTTGGCATGCTTTAAATGTACACTACCATAAATAAATAAACTCTTAGTAGATGAAATTAATTATAATTTTATTTTCAAATGAAAATAACCATTTCATTTTCTCTCATTGGACTTAAACTTAGTAAATGTCAGTTTCGTAGCTTGAAACAGTTAACAATCAGTAAAAATCATGATATCTATTATACATGAAAATTCTTTAACAGTAAAATGAGCTCATATCTAGGTTATTATTTTCAACAAGGTTCTTTATTATCTTGAGGAATTATATTTTACAATTGGTTATTGAAAGGGGTTTTAGCAATTACATAAATATATCTTTAGCAAAATAATGTAATATTCACAAAGGTTTAAACAAGAGACATTATTCCCTGTGATTGTGTGCCAACAAATAGTGGTTCAATTATATTTCTAGAGGTGAAAATGTATTTTATTCGGGAAGATGGGATTATCAAACCAAGTCAGCCCCATAACCCCATCCAGTGGACCAGTCTGTGGCCATCCCCTGAACCACATAGACCCAACGACCCAGCCTATGACCTAACCCGAGCCCCGCGATCCAGTAGCCCAGTCAGTGGCCAACCCTTCAGCCAGCCATTGAAACAACAACATGCCAAGTGCCAGCTCTACCTTATCTCTAGGTATACCCTACATTGGTTGTTGAGACTCTGAATCATTGAAAAGAGATTTAGTACTGAACAAATATAATTATAAAAAATTAAATTTAAAATAACTCCCTGTCTGTAAAAAAATGTGAAATCATCATCATTACAAGCGACACAAATGGATAGAAGACCGAGCAAGAAAGAAAGCGAGAGAGTAGATGAAAGATATTTGTTGTTTGAAAAGGAAGAAATTCAGAAATATATTCTGAAAAACATTCACCTTAATAAAAAAGAATTAACTCCAATATCAAGAGTATATTGGAGATATAGAGCAAAAAGGAATAACAAACTCCAAAATCAAGAGTATATTGGAGATCTAAAACAAAAAGGAATAACAAACTCCAATATCAAGATTGTATTGGAGATCTGGACCAAAAAGGTATAACAAACCCCAATATCAAGGGTTTATTGGAGATCTGGACCAAAAAGGAATGACAAACTCCAATATTAAGAGTATATTGGAAATCTAGAACAAAAAGGAATAACAAACTTCAATGTCAAGGTTGTATTGGAGATCTGGACCGAATAGGAATAACAAACCCCAATATCAAGGGTTTATTGGGGATCTAGAACAAAAAGGAATAACAATCCCCAATATCAAGTTCATATTAGAGATTTAGACCAAAAAAGAAAAACAAACTCCAATATCAATATTTTATTGGAGATCTAGAACAAAAGGAATAACAAACTCCAATATCAAGGTTATATTGGATATCTGGCCCAAAAAGGATTAACAAATACCTACATAGAGAGTATATTGGAGATCTAGATCAAAAAGGAATAACAAACTCCAATATCAAGAGTTTATTGGAGATCTGGACCAAAAAGATATAACATACCCCAATATCAAGGTTATATTGGAGATCTAGAAGAAAAAGGAATAACAAACCCCAAAATCAAGTTTATATTGGATATTTAGACCAAAAAGGAATAACAAACCCGAATATCAAGAGTATATTGGGGATCTTTAACAAAAAGGAATAGCAAACTCCAATATCAAGGTTATATTGGAGATCTGGTCCAAAAAGGATCAACAAACACCAACACAATGAGTATATTGGAGATAAATTTCAAAAAGGAATAATAAACCCCAATATTAAGAGCATATTGGAGATCTGGACCAAAGGGGAATAACAAACCCCAATATCAAGGTTATTTTGGAGATCTAAAACAAAATGGAATAACAAACCCCAATATCAAGTTTATATTGGAGATTCAGACCAAAAAGAAATAACAAACTCCAATATCAAGATTATATTGGAGATCTAAAACAAAAAGGAATAACAACCCCCAATATCAAGGGTATATTGGGGATCTTTAACTAGAAGGAATAACAAACTCCAATATCAAAAGTATATTGGAGATCTAGAACAAAATGGAATAACATACCCCAATATCAAGAGTGTATTGGGGATCAAATGAAATTGAAATAATAATGATAATAAATTCACATTTTAATAAGTGTTATTGAATTAATTCTATCTCTATATAGTTAAACTAATATTTAAAAGGGTTCAAAGAAGACATTAATAAAATATCCATTTTATTGAAAAAATATTTTTAAAGAAATAGTTTTTAAATATGATAATTAATTGTGTGATGACTAATATAAATAAATTGCAACCAAAATAAGAATTAAAAATATATTGTTTTTTTTTTAAATCATTTTATTCCACAGAATAACATCGATAGAAAAGTTAAATAATAGATAAGATAGATACAGGGAGATAGATTGGTTAAAATCTCTTCATTACAAGAGGCGGATTAAGTGATCTTTTTAAGTCCAAACCGATGAGAACGGCCAGATGATCCCCCGAAAAACCTTGTGGGACGAAAGCATTTTGGAAAGGTTATCAGCGATCTATCGCATAGTTGGCACACCTCGAGGCAGATTTTGGCATGTAGTGTCCCGAAAGGTTATTGAGGCGTAGGACGGCTGAGGAGATTAAGCGGGTCGACAAGAATAAAGGGAATGTACAATCACGCCCCCAGCTTTGAAGAATATATTTGTAGGAAAAGCTGAATCCAGATTCCTTCCCGCGAACTGGCTGTGGATGTGTGTGAGGATCGTTGTTGAAATTCGCAGGACGACGTTTTTTACCTCGTGCAACACCCGGTAGTTGGTGACCTCTAGTAGACGCTAGCAGAGGCACCAGGAGAGGATTACGCGTTGAGCATCTTATAACACGAACATTTTCAGGGAAGACTCTGATACCTGAATTGAGACCGCGCGAAGAAGACAGCAGGTCTGGTGCCCGGTCGAGACTTTTGTCATCTTGCAGACTTGTAGAAATAAAATTAACAAGGAGCGGAATCAGGTTGTTCAGATCAATGATGCTGTACACCAACGAAAGGCTATAGGGACATGGTCATCTTGGAGGAAACTCTTGGCTTTGACACGTCGGTGAAATCCTGGAGCCAGTCTCTGAAAATGTAGATCATAGCAGCCATGGCCCAAGGTGTTCTCGGCGATCTTCAATTTGTTTTCCCTAAATTACCCAGTATCTACCACCAAATTGTAACGTAGAAATTAGGAAAGAAAACTTCGGAATTACATGGAACATAAGATTCAAAACACAAAGGTTAAGTAATTGTCACCAATACATATATTATGGAAAATTTATTTGTGTAGCTGAGCAATATAATTAAAATCATATATAAATCAATATCTTCAATCTTTTTATATTTTATTTTTCAACGTTTCAGCCACTTGCCCTCTTTAGGAAAACTCTATTTGCTATTTTGTGTCAAAAAGCGATCAAAATTTTATATATTTATATAGAAAAAGCCTACCTAGATTTGTTAAAGAAAAAAAAAATGTTTTTTTTCTCTTTAACATATCGAGGTATGCTCTTTTTATATAAATATATCAGCTATTGTTTTGAAAATAGAGTAATCCATAAATAAATATTCAATTAAAAAGGCAAATATTTTGATCTAATATATGCCTTTTTATTTAAATATTTGCAACTGTGTTTACTTTGTGTTTAAATTATGAGTGGACTGATATTTTAAAGAGCGTGGAGCGTGTACTCCATACTCGATGAATAATAAAAAATGAATTCAAAATTAATGAACAAAATTTAAAATACCTGGAAAGAGGGGTAAAATATAAAAGTGGTTGGAAACGCTGGAAAAATATAAAAAGGTTGAAGATATTAATTCATATTTAAATGGAATATACAGGTTGGACCATAAGCCCTGAAAACCTTTTTTTGATTAAAAATTGAAAGGCAAACTTGAATAAAAACTAAAATTATTTAAATCTAGTTTGCCTTCCAATTTAAAAAAAAAAAGGTTCGGGACTTACTGGCCAATCTGGAATCAATTGGAACCTCTAAAATTAGTTTAATTTATATAGGGATAAAATTAAATCAACAAAAAAGGCTTAACACTCAAATTTGTTCAGTACTTCATTATGTATATTTATTCAGAGTCCCATCGTAAATGTTGGGATATCACAAGATAAAGTAGAGCAAGCAGTTGGCATGCTGTTGATGGAAATCATAGCCAGCTTAGAGTCAGCACACATCCCAGACCACCGAATCAATAGGGCCCAGGGAAAGGTCATAAGCCAGGCCAAAGGATCTAAGGGTTCAAGGGGGAGGCCACAGACGGGTCCTCTGAGGCTATGGGGCTAACTTTCTCTTTAAGGACCGTGGAATCGTTATTATAGATAATTTATCAGCATAGAATTTTCACAAAGAGGCTTCAGGCGCTATCTGTCCAGGAAGGGAGTCGCGAGAGAGGTGGTATACAACCCCACCCCCCTCCTGGAGGGCTCCCACCCACGCCCCTCCAGAGTGGAGCTAACACCCTTAAAAAGGAGAGTTTCTAAGAATTCTATTCTACTGACTCCCCCTTCTCTCCCTTCCTGGTCATCACATAGGATTCCTACATTATCCATTGATAGCAGTTCAAGCTAAAATGGGCTCTTTGAACTTGGTAATATTTGCACCACATTTCCACAGTCATGAAAAT
Organism: Cordylochernes scorpioides; assembly: GCA_030710605.1. NCBI lineage: Eukaryota > Metazoa > Arthropoda > Arachnida > Pseudoscorpiones > Chernetidae > Cordylochernes > Cordylochernes scorpioides. Next base: position 113,876,687 of record CP092866.1, on the reverse strand, counting down.
ACTGCTGCACAGTGTAATTGGTATTTTTGTACCTTTTCTCTCAATATGAGAAGCAGAGGTCTAACCTGAAGGGTAGCGCACAAGGTTCACCAAATGGCGCCAAAATAATAAGGATTCTTCAGAACGATTTTTGGGGCCATATAAGTCAAAGGGCCACAACAACAGCTTGTATTTTTGCCATGGTTCAATGTATAACTTACATAAGCAATATTATACCAGTGTTATGTGGTCATCAAATTCAAAAGGATATTTTACAATTTCACATCCTTGTGAATGATGTGCTGTGGATTTTAAGATAATGTAATCCATAAAGTATTTGAATGGTGTAAAACCTTGCCTTGTCTCCACAATTTTTTCCATTCATTTATATAATGGAGGAAATTGAATCCTTTCAAAAATTCATTGCTAAAATGTAAAATTAAAACTAGCTCCAAAAGAAAAGGAAAAATTTGGTATTTTAAAGTATTTCTCTCTCTGTTTAGATTCCTTCGGAATTTTTATCATCAGCATGGAACATTTGACTGAACTTAACTCTAGCAATTATGTTACTCCTTTGAAAATCGTCATTTTGAAGCACACCATTGATCTTGTTGAAATGAGAAGATGTAAATCCTTTATTACCGCTGTTAGGCAAACTTCCTCTTCTAGTGTTAACTTTCACTTTCGAAGAGAAGATCAGGAGCAGCCAACCTAAAAACAAAGCGAGTTATTAGAATAGACATTTATACATAAAATTAAATTAATACACATCTAAAAAGGTCCGTGAAATGGTTTAAATCTATTTGTACTAACTGTGTTTTGTACACATATAGCATATTTAATAATCCACTGCGTTTGTAAATTGTATAGTAGCAAAGTTTATGAGAAATACGAAATTATAATTTGCCATATAGTATAAACCCATATATATAATTCAACCTAAATGGCTGAAGTAACGTCCAGGTTCTCTCCGAATGAAAATTTGCAAAATTGAAAAAGAAATCTTCAAAGAAAAGTTTTTAAAAACGCAGAGAATGAAAACAAGAGGTGATCGAGATAATGGTTTCAGGATAATCCTTTATTTCACATATTGACATGGAATTCATGAAATTTTCAGAAAGTGACAAATATATGTTAATTTGTCGAAATGTCTAGGCTAAATCCTCGGCCGAAATATAGATGGAAATTTTGTTGTGAGGATATTGATTTTGAAAGAAGGATCATTCCTTCTTTCGAAAAATAAGATGAAACTTAAACCTATATATTTATTGCATTCTTTATGTACCGGACTAGGGTAGTCCGCGTGAAAAAACCACAATACCTTTGTAATAAGTTTTAAGCCTATTTCAATGAGATATTTGACTTCTACCTTTACATGTCAATATATTACTATAAAATTTAATATAAATTTGATTTAAAAATATATTGGCACTATATTAAAAATATATATTTCTTCAATGATCAGTCGACCAAACATTTGATAAAATGTATCTAAGCATATCCTGACTGCTACCAAATCCATTCGCATAGAGTAAATTATATCTTAGAAAATGTCTCACAGTTCAAGATAACTTTGTCACCCACGTTGTCCATCCCAATTTTTCCAGCTAGATATGGAGGAACATTACTCACATGTGGGCTGGACGTGCTGAGTCTAATAGGAAACCACAGTCTCCTTGGTCTCGGAGTAGATTTAGATTATGGCATATTCTCCTTTACTGGAGTTTCACTGCAGTAGGAACGTGGGAGAATGATCCAGAATCCAGAATTCCACAGCAAACTAAACCACATAGAACAACTATGTTAGACTTAATAGATTTTAACATAAGTTTCTAAGTTATTTCTAAAGCGTAAATTAGAAACTACAATACTGATCGGGAAGTTTTGTCCCAAGGTTATTAATTGAAATTACGATTACTAATAAGAATGAGCATAATACAATCATAATGAACAATATTTGATAACTCAATATTCGTTTGGCAACTTTCACCATGGATAAGCTTGGCAAAGCCAGGTCCTTCTGCTCGCATATATATATATATATATTAAATCATTATTATCCGTTTTCTAAACAGGTCTATAGATATACAGCCAGCTCTGAGATTTTCCACAGTTTACATTAAACTAAATGAAGTAAAATAGAAGACACCCACATGTAGAAATTGAGGAAAATAAATTAAAAAGTACATGACGAAATATTTTAGTCCAAAGACAAAAATACCTTTAATATAACTGATATTGTCGTAGAGAAATATAATAATATCAAGAAGTTGGAATAAAATATTCATAAAATATTTTTTTTCACATTAAGGACAGTAGAATATTTATTTTTTTGTGAAAGGAAACATTCGTGTCTTAATGTCTTCATTTGTTATATATAGATTGCGCGTTTTGCTCTGTATTAATTTATGTCTAACTTGCCTTCTCCTTAATTGTTTGCTGAAGAGCATTGTTCGATGCAAATATTTAAATGTAATTCTAATGTCCTAAAAGCCTACGTCTATATTTTGCTTAAATACCATTTCTAAAATTCCACTCTTCAGTGTAGCATATAAAATCAGAATGCTCCAATACAGTATTAGAGCTCAAAAGAAGCGGTCTGGTAGTTTAAATTGGCAAAACCGCTGGTACGCTTCACCACTGATGAGCCAATCCCTCCCAATATTTTTTTTATCGCAGTAAGGAGAGTCGAAGAATTTTATTTGTGAAAAAAACATTCGCGTCTCTTAATGCCTTTATTTGTTATATATAGATGGCGAGTCATACATTTTGCTTTGTATAAAATATTTTATAAAATAAATGAAGCTTCCAGGGTTAAGTTTCTTTTGTTATAATATTACAATTGCCAAAAGAGCCAATCAGTTTATTGTCATTTGACCTTATACAAATAATCAGAGCGCGAAAAAACTGGTACCACAAATATAGACCATCAAGAGAATATTCCAGCATATATATATTCTAAAAAGACACCCCTCCCTTTAAATATATGTATTTAGTGCAATATGGGAAAAATTGGAACCGAAACACACATTTCCATTGACACATGACTCAAAACAGTATTCTTAGTTAAAACTAGACGAATGACCCGGGCAACGCCCGGGTTTACCCGATTAAATGTTTTATTCAAACACTATTCGTTACAATTATAAATTGGTGCCGTGGATGTCACTCTTGTGAAACGTCCCGCTCCAAACTTTACAGTCAGATTAGTTACGATATAAATCTTCAAATCGAGCGAGCGTCTATAAATATTTCGATTTAGATCAAGTATTCTAATTATTAAGCGAACACACTATTATTAATAAAATTTTGAGAAGATTTCGATTTTAAACGTATTTATAACCTTGATAGAGGGCGCTGTTCATGAGCTAAGTAGAATAATTTGAATATATAGTTTTAATATTTAATTTATATATAATTTAAAATAGCCTATCGTTTTCCTCGTATTTTTTACCTATGTATGGAAATTTTTGTTTGAATTAGTGAACTACTGCGAATTTGTATACCGGACATACAAACCAACAAACAAACATACAAACATTCATTTTTATATATATAGAAGATATTATATAAATGAGTTTTAAAAATTGTTAAAAAAAATGCATCGGCCGGGAATCGAACCCGGGCCGCCCGCGTGGCAGGCGAGCATTCTACCACTGAGCCACCGATGCGTATACAAAATGGCCATATTTGGGTATTCATTCCATTCCGGATTACTCCGCGTAAAAAAAAGTTCTTCAAATGAAAAAAGAAATAGCCAAAAATACTAAGCAAATTGTATCCAAAAATTTTCCTCAGGTTTATAAAAAGCGACATGCAAAATTTGGTACCAATTGGTTCAGTAGTTTTTGAGTTTATCGCGAAACAGACAGACAGACAGAAATTGACTTTTATATATATAGAGATTACTGTTTAGGTATTTGATTTAATTAATATAGTTGATATAATAGTATATATTTATATTATATTTTTTATAAATTAGTTTTAAAAATTGTAAAAAAAAATGCATCGGCCTGGAATCGAACCCGGGCCGCCCGCGTGGCAGGAGAGCATTCTACCACTAAGCCACCGATGCGTATACAAAATGGCCATATTTAGGTATTCATTCCATTCCGGATTAGTCCGCGTAAAAAAATAGTTCTTCAAATTGAAAAAAGAAATAGCCAAAAATAAAAAGCAAAATGTAGCCAAAAATTTTCCTCAGGTTTATAAAAAGCGACATGCAAAATTTGGAACCAATTGGTTCAGTAGTTTTTGAGTTTATCGCGAAACAGACAGACAGACAGGAATTGACTTATATATATATATAGAGATATAAAAAATTTTATATAAGAAGAATAAGAAGATGCATTTATTGAATATAAAGGAAAGAAAGGTTTGTGTGAAAAACAATGCTTTCAGATCTTTCCCTATAAATATAAACAAAAAATAAAAACAATTAAAATATAAACTAAACTAAAATGAGGCTGTTTATAAACTCTTCAAATGTTTAGATATAAATCTATGAGAAATTAAAAAAGCATTAAAGCTTGATAGCGAGTAACTTAATATAAAATAAAATTCAATATTTATAATGTCTTCCTTTGTCACTTTCATCTTTAGCCCTAAGAATATATTTCATATTGGTAGCTGAAAGTGTGAATTTCTTATGTTTAGCGTACCTTTTAAGTTAAGCCTTTTAATAAAATATTTTTGAATTCATTATTTTCCAAATATGTTTTTTATCAATTTATTTTTTTCTTTTATATTTAATATAAACTAATGCATTAACCTTTGTACTAAATTATTTTATTAGATGCCTCTCTCTTTGAACATTTATTAATAATTAATTAAACACGAAAAGACAAAATTAATTATTTTGAACTAAAAGTATTAAATTTTAAATTATTTATACCTTTAATTTTTATAAATTGATTACTTTTTACAATTTATTTTATATTTTTTCAGTCATAAATTATTTGTATTACACAAATTTCTTGTATTTCATTCGTTTGCTTGCTTCATCATACTTTCTGTTATTTCACAGATTTTCTATGATTATTTTACACTTTTATCTTTTAATATAGTCTTTATTTTCATTTGAGAAAGGTTTTTATTTCTATCTTTTGCTCTTTAAATTTCTGCATATTTTTATATTGAACACACACACGGATAGAAATCCGCATAGATGTCTGAAATTTTATGAACAATCATTGTCATCTGATTGAGCCTAGGTGGAAATTTTCAGGCTTCTATAGTGTAGTCTGACAGTCTGTTAAAATATGGAAAAAAATGTTTTCGTTCACAAATCCATTTTCAAAGAATTTCAGACTCTCATAAAATTCTCTTGAGAGATTTAAAAATGAAAGAACAAAATAAGTAGGGAGTGAAAGATAAAAATATTGGATTAAACACAAAATAATACTAAATTTGTTATTTGAACCAATGTTTATTTAAATCTATAATAATTACAAGAAAAATAAACAAATATAATAGCTTATATATACAAATACTAATAGTAACTCATAATTTTTTAAAGGTTGGAAAGAGAAGAGAGAAATTGAATAAATCATATACCCAATTTTTGATACAATTTACATTTAATATTTCAAAACACATTTTATTTTGAATTTAAAAATATAAAAATAATTATAATAAAGAGAAAAATATTAATATATAATATGGAGAAATGTATTTAACAGAAATTACTTAATTTTTCACAAACAAGATTTTATTCAAACAAGATAGCAAATTGAGAAGTAGATATAATACTTTAAGTAAGATTTGACAGTTACAAAATACTCTCAGATATACACACACACACATCAATACTTTTAGACGTAGATTATTACATTGATTTTGTTAAATATACAAATACAATATTTACTTTCAGAAATAAATAAATACATAAACTTTAGAAATATAATAATATAATACTTGTAGAATAGTGTGAAATATATAAGTGATGTGAATATAAGAAAATGGAAAAAGAACAATAGACTGACGGTGTTTTGTAAACATATAATTAATCTTTACTAAAGTTAAATGTGTGTGATAAATAAATAATTAAATATTAAATATATAAGTTGTAGTTTATAAAAGATAAACAACACAACAAAAAATACTTCTTCAGTTTATATAATATGAAATAAAATACTTCCTTTCTCTCTTCAGAAAAGATATTTAAAATACTTTCAGAAATGAATAAACAAAATACTTTTTTAGTATAATAGCGAACTGAAATTATATATACAATGCATTCAGAAAATATATAAATGCAATACTTTCTGAGAAATCACTCTATGAATACAAAACCTTCGGGAATAGACAAAATGATTTCAGAATTCGACAAATAAAATATTTTGAGAAAAATATAAACAAATACTCTCATAAATCTAAAAATACAATACTTTATATATAGACAAATACCACACTTACATTAATAGATATATACAATATTTTCAGAAAAAAACGGCAAAATACATTCAGAAATAGACAAATACAATATGAATTTGATAAATTCAATATTTTAAGAAATAGAAATATACAATGCTTCCACAAAAATAGATTAAAAATACTCAAACAAGAAAAAAATATAAAACTCCATAAAATAACAAAAATGCAATTTTCCTGATATAGACAAATACAAAACTTTCAGGGGGGTATAGACAAATTCAATACTTAATATATAAAACAAATGCAATAATTTCAGGTATAGACAAATAAAATTCTTTCATATGTCGACAAATACAATACTTTAAAATATAGATAAATACTCTTCGCTTTCAGAAACAGAAATATATATTTATTTTATTAAAAAAATAGATATTTTATGAAATAGATTATAATAAATTATAAAATGCGCATATGTACATATGTAAATAAATATAAATAAAAAGTGTTTGAAATAGACTTAGGATAAGCCTTGGGATAAATATACAGGATTTATGGAACATATTGATGTTCAGTCTTTATAATATTTTTTCGTTTGCATTGTGTATATGATATTTATTCTTCAATATTTTATTATTATATCTTTTTGTGGACAATATTGTGCCATATTTTGTCTCTCTCTTTATCTTCCAATTTTTAAAATTATTCCAGAACCTTTTATGAAAACCAAATAAATAAATATATAAACATATTTTTGTATTTACATAATTACAAACTAATATCCCAAAGTTGTGATATTTCCATAATAAAACTGTTAATTTGATATTTATAGGTTGACGTTATTAATATTTATCTTCATATATTCATAGCAATGTTACCAAAGACAACAGCGCAGTGCAGGAAAGTACTTTTAAGCCTAGTTATGCAAGTGTATCGAAACAAAACTTTGCGAATCAAAATATTAAAGCTCTTTGCGAAAAGCTATTAAGCATTATTGGCGAAGTTCTAAAATGAATACAAATATGATTTTAAAATTAGCAATCTGGAATGCCAATGGAATTTTAACTAAAAAAGATGAACTACTCTATTTTTTGGAATATAATGAAATCGATATAGCACTAATCTCAGAAACTCATTTGAAAAATTCTAAAACTCTTAATCTTAGAAATAACGACGTTATTAGGATGGACCGTCTTATTGGGAGAGGAGGAGGAACGGCTATTATCCTCAGAAATTTCTTCAAGTATAGAAAGATTATTGTTAAGACTGATTATTTGGAAAATACTACTATAGTATTTAAACCTGATGGAAAAACCAGCCTGCAAATTTCTTCTGTTTATCGCAAACCAGATCAACTATTGAAATGTGAGGATTTGAGTAAATTATTTCAAAATAATCTTGTAATCGCTGCAGGAGACTGGAACTCCAAACATTCATTATGGGGCTCTAGTAAAAGTAATCCGAGTGGAATGGTTCTTCATGAGTTTTCGGAATCTGCAGGGTTGGACATAATAGCTCCTTCCTTGGCTACTCACTACAGTCATATTGGTCATCCTGACTTCTTGGACTTTGCGGTTTTCAAAAATGTGCCGTGGAATTTTGAAATTACCACAGTAGATGTATTATCTTCTGATCACTTACCTGTGGTTTTAAGGCTGGCATGTCCTAAATATGATTTTTCTATGAAAGTAAATAAGAACACAAACTGGATATATTTTCAGCAAGATTTAATCAATAATCCACCTCCCAGATCCCCTTTAAATTCTACTATAAATATTGATCTTGAAATTGGAACCCTCAACAAAACCATTCTTAATACTTATTCTAAAAATACAATAGTTTCTCCCATAGTTAAACCGCATTTGCCTATTTTTATTAAGACCATTATCAGAGAAAAGAATAAAGCTAGAAAGAAATGGCAGTCAACATGGGACCCCAGACACAGAGAAATTTATCTACATTTTCAAAAGAAAGTGAGTATTATATTAAAAAAGTACAACCAGCAAAGTCAAAATGATCTTATCAACAGCGCGTTAAATACTCCAAACACCTTCTGGAGACTAGTGAAGTCAACTCGAAAAAAAATCGGAAATTAAAAATATTAATGTGGATGGTGATATTCTACATTCAGATGAAGAAATTGGCAAGGCTTTGGCATTTAATTTCTCAAAACACTTTTCCATAGTTTCAAAAGAAGCCCTAACAAATCATCCAACCTTAAATGAAACTCGAATGACTCTTGCTAACAACGAAAATATTTTGAAACTTACATCACCACAAGAAGTAAAACAAGAAATAACAAAACTTTCTGCAAACAAGGCGCCTGGTCACGATGAAATAACTACCAAATTAATCAAAAACCTACCTATAAAATGGGTTGTATTTTTAACTAGCATCTTCAATGCATCTATTAATCTTTGCTACTTTCCAAAGATATGGAAGCATGCTATAGTTATTCCCATACCAAAAAAGCAACTATCTAAATCCCTGGATGATTTTAGGCCAATTAGTCTCTTGCCGATATTTGGAAAAATATTTGAGCGGATCATCCTTAAAAGACTCCAGACCTATATAGATACAAGAAATGGACTAATTCCACAGCAATTTGGGTTTAGAGCAAATCATTCAACAACTCACCAATTGATTACCGTTATTGATTTCATACAAACTCGCAAATCCCTTAACGAAGCTGTTGGAGTAGTGCTTTTAGACTTAAAAAAAGCTTTCGATATGGTTTGGCACAGAGGCCTCATCATTAAATTAACTTCTTATAATTTTCCTCAGAAATTCATCAGGTTCCTGAAGAATTATCTTCAGGATAGAACGTTCTCCGTAAAAGTTGGAACATATATATCAAGTCCTCGGCAAATAGAATCTGGTGTTCCTCAAGGCTCAATATTGAGTCCTATACTTTTCAATTTATACATCAATGATATTCCACATATCCCACAATGCCGACTAGCTCTTTTCGCTGATGATACTGCCCTGTTATCCAGCTCGCGTTCCCCAGATATTTTAATTTCCCGCCTTCAAAACTATCTTGAAATCATTTGCAATTGGTGTGATAAATGGAAACTCAATCTGAATCCAAAGAAATCTCAAGCAATTATCTTTCCTCCACAAAATAGCTTCAAGTTCACACCCAGGACAAATCTTATAATTTACTCATCTCCCATAAATTGGACCCAGCAGGTCAAATATTTGGGAGTCACTTTCGATTCCAAACTGAAATTCACCAGCCACGTGAAGGATATAATAAGAAAATCTAAAATAGCCAAAGCCTCATTATCCAATATGTTCAGTTCAAAAAGTGGTTTATCTGTTAACCAAAAATTTACTTTATACAGAAGCTGTATTCTCCCTATAGTAACATACGCATTGCCTGTATGGTTTAAATACATAACCTTGACTGATAGGAAAAGAATAGATGCATTCATGAGAATTTGTTTAAGAAGTACTGTAAATGCCCCATTTAATCTATCAAATGCAATTTTAAAGCAGGACTCAAACCAGCCTAATATAGAAGAAATATACATATCCTCGACCCAGAAATTATATCTAAAACTCTCTACTTCTCAAAATCCAGTTATACAAGAATTGTTCCAATTTGATGGAGACCTCAATCCAAGACATAAAAGACCTGGACTTCACTCTACCTGACTCTGACCTTCCAGTCAGTTCTGAAGGCCATTTTTTAGAAATTCTTGATGCCTAACAATCACGACAAAGTGACTCGTGAGCTTTATGCTCGAATGGTACACTGTAAATTTGAGAGGAAATAAATAAATAAATAAAAAGAGTCAATTTCTACATTGAATTCTTCCAAAAACATTATCCGTTTTACATTGATCTGGTATTGCTAAGAGGTTTTAAAATTATGAAAAGTTGTTGAAGAATATTATTTGAAAGCTTCAATTGGATTCTTCAAATAATAATTTGTCTTAATTCATATAAATTTTTAAGATTGAATTTTTCTATCGCTATAAAAATGTTTAGTCTTTTTTATATGAAATTTACATTATATTACAAAGTCTTGATATCCGAATATATTGGAAAGCTGATTCACTTCGTATCGACGACCAACTAACCTGGTTTGTAATTTTGGCCATCGAGAAATCGGCTGCTGAGTTGGTCGATAGGTCGTCTGCATTGTTGAAAATATCCATTGATTTATTCCTTAAAGAGCTCTAATTGTTTACCGTAATGATCTTACACCCTAAATCTGCTTTCAGCTGAATACAATAGGAAGTCGTGAGAACGTTCTTCAAAATAAACTTTCTAATATTCGTAAGGAAATTGTAAAAAAAAAAATAACAGAAAATAATTGAATTTGTAAATATTTTTGAAGCTCTCTATATGTGTTCATTTTGAATAAAAATAATCAAAATATATTTCTATACAGTTTATATACTTCGTTGAATAAAATTAAGAGAAGAAAGGCATGGCTCTTCATTGGGGAACAATCCCGGCGGTTTTGCCATTTTTATCTTCAGAGCGCTAAATTATTGTATATATTCTCAGCCTTGCTTATGTAATAAAGTATATTGGTGTTTTGAAAGACTGTGTGTGTTTAGAAATATTTATCTAAATTAAATATTTTATGCAGCGAGGAATTTATTTTCACAAAATCATAGTATTCATTTTATTGCAGTTTAAGGGCTGTAGAAATATTTATTAGATATATCTAAATAGAGGGATAATTTTTTTTTTAATTTTCAGCGATAGAAGACGCTAAATTGAGGTGATTTTCAATATGTTGTTTAAAAGTTTATTTGTGATTTTTCGCAATACAACAAACAGTAGCAAGCCCTGAGTAAATTCAGGTCAGCTGTAGCCAACTTTGACCAGTTCTGCTTTGTGGAGTGGAGGCTCTATCTTTCTTTAATGGACTACATCAAGGCACTGGGGGGAATATTTGGAAAATCATCGGTATTACAAATAATGAAGATGTCATATCAGCTTCTGTTTGGGCTATTCGGCCAATTCTGGCATAGCGCCTAGTTGAAGAGAGCCTCACCATATGGACCATCTTTCTGAAGTCCTTTCATTATAGGAAATGGGCGGAGAAGTCAGCAAATAGGAACATTCCAATTTCTATAAGTGATGAAAACGTCTTAACGGCACTGCGGCCCTACTTCAAGGTGGCTTCTCTGAAACCTGATGTCATACTTTAGACGGATACACATGGCT
>CP092866.1:113794261-113865046 GCA_030710605.1 Cordylochernes scorpioides | reverse complement strand
CGCCATCTGTTATTAAAATTCGAAATTATTTTATAAATATTTATATAATTACAAATTAATATCCCAAAGTGGCGACATTTCCATAATAAAATGGATAATTTGATGTTTATAAGCTGACGTTATTAATATTTTTGATAAATCAAACTGTCCATTTCTACATTAGATTCTTCCAAAAACATCTTCCGTTTTAAATTGATCTGGTTTTGCTAAGAGGGTTTTTAAATTTATGGAAAGTTGTTGAAAAATATTATTTTGAGGCTTTCAATTGGATTTTTAAGATATTATTTTGTCTTCATTTATATACATTTTTAAGATGGAATTTTTCTATTGATATAGAAATTTCAAGTCTTATTTTGCTATGCAATTCGCATTATTTCAAGGTCTTGATATCCAAATATATTGGAAAGATGATTCACTTCTTATCAGCGACCAACTAACCTGGCTTTGTAATTTTGGCCATCGAGAAATCTGCTGCTGAGTTGGTCGATAGGTCGTCTGCATTGTTTGAAAATATCCATTGATTTGTTTTCTTCAAGAGCTCTGATTGTTTACCGCTATGATATATACACCCTCAATCCGCCTTCAGCTGAATACGATAGGAAGTCGTGAGAACGTTCCCCAAAATAAAATTTCCAATATTCGTAAGGAAATTGTGAAAAGAATTACAAAAAATAATTGAAATTGTAAATATTTTTGAAGCTCTATATGTGTTGATTTTGAATAAAAATAATCAAAATATATTTCTATACAGTTTATATATTTCATTGAATAAAATTAAGAAAGAAAGGCATGGCTCATCATTGGTGAACAATCCCGGCGGTTTTGCCATTTTAATCTTCAGAGCGCTACATTATTGTATATATTCTCAGCATTGCTGATGTAATAAATTATATTGGTGTTTTGAAAGACTGTGTGTGTTTAGAAATATATATCTAAATTAAATATTTCATGCAGCGAGCAATTTCTTCTCACAAAATCATAGTATTCATTTTATTGCAGTTTAAGGGCTGTAGAAATATTTATTAAATATATATAAGTAGCGAGATATATATTTTTTTAATTATAAGCGATAGAAGACACTGAATTGAGGTGATATTCAATATGTTGTTCACCAAGCTTATTTGTGATTTTTCGCAATGCAGCAAACAGAAGCAAGCCCTGAGTAAGTCCAGGTCATCTGTAGCCACCTTTGATCAATTCTGCTTTGTGGAGTGACGCTCTATCAATCTTCAATGGATTACATCAAAGCACTATAGAGAATTTTGGAAAATCACCGGTAATACAAATAATGAAGATGTCAGATCAGCTTCAGTTTGGGCTATTCGGCTAATTCTGGCGTAGCGTCTAGTTGAAAAGGGCCTCACCATTGGGACCACCCTTCTAAAGACCTTTCTTTATAGGAAACGGGCGGAGAAGTTAGTGATTGGGAATTTCCCGATTTCTATAAGTGTGGAAGACGTTGTAACGGCAGTAGGCCCTAATGCAAGATGGTTTCTCTTAAACCTGAGGTCGTGACATTCGACGGATACACATGGACTACTGGCAGCAGGGAAACCTTTGTTCTTCTAAATGAAGACTCGAGACTCAACTAGTTTCTTTAATATCTAAAGGATATTTTGTACACATTCGGTTATTCCGTGTGTCTTCAATAAAAATAACTCTATATCAAATATCTTTCAGAATTATCGCTTTAATCCTGATATACATACTAAAAGAGGATACTTTAAGTTTACCTAAATGTGTGTGTGTTGTAATATGAAGCTCTCCATTTATAAAATAATCATTAATATAATACATTTAGTTTAGCTTCACTATAAAACGTAATGGTGATGATAAATAATGAGCAACAACCTCAGTTCAGTTAATTCAGACAAAATGCCAACCTGTATGTGATGGCTTTGGCTAGGACTCTAATCAGTTACGAAAAGGCTTCAATTCCGTAACATAAAAATGTGATATGAAGGTGTTTGAATCTTACCAAAAATGTTTTGACAGATATATTTATTGTGCCAATTTTCTGGAAGGATTAAAATGTAAAATTTATATTTGTAAAATACATAGTTTAAAGTGCAATTCCTTTCTTTGGTTACTTGAATATACAATCCTTCTGCATTTTATATGTAATTTGATGATCAAGAAAACTCACTGTCCATGCAGTGCCGACTTATGGTCAAATAGAAAGGATCCTAATACCATGACAGAGATAGCAATAACATGCTTCATTAAAAACCCTTGATAAATAAATACCTTGGCCATTTATATTTAGAATATTTTACATCGCCTCATTTTAATTTGGAAACATTGAAAATTTCATATATTGATAACAAATTTGTCAAGAATATATTTTATAAAAATGAACTAGCTATATCACCTATTGAAATTACCACAAAAATTGTGATATCTATTGACTGTCTCTTCAAACTAGCAGATTTGACTTTTGACAAACCCGCACAATAACAGCTCTGTTGATTTCAAAACTCCCCATCTGGTGCCCATGGTTTGATGTTGAAGCCATCCTCATTTTAGAGCAGTGTTAGATTCATTTTCATATTTATAAAGCAAGTATGAAATCCTAATAATTTGACAATAAGCGGTCATCTAGTAAAAATTACTTAGGGTATTCTATGGCAAAAAAAATGAAAATCGAAATTTGTTGGAAAATATTGATATAAAATGTAAGGGGCTACTTTTCCCGTCATTAAATATTCAAAATGTTCAAATATATACAATGTGTATTGAGTATATTATAGTAAGATGAGGTGTCATCTATGTTCTCCTTTTTTCTCCAACTGATGAATGAAATTTATAATAACCAGTTACACATAATAGTTGAGTTTCAAAATTATTTATTGAATTCGAAATTGAATTTATTTTATATTGAAGGATTGAAATGAAGATACATATAAGTTGGAGGTGTCTGGCTGAAACTTCTATAAAACACACAAGAAAAAATTAGTTGAAAGTAGTGGTGAGAGGAAGTAACTTACAGGTGTTGAAATATAATAAAAATAAATTAGATTGACATGGTATGTTTGTCGATATATATTAATGAATATTTCTTGAAACTGAAAATTATATCAGAAAAATATATTTCCTAAAATGAAATATTCACAAAAATTATTTTTAAAATAATTATGTTTATTTATTATATATATATATTATAAGGATATTTTATTTAGTAAATTATATTCATTCCATTTAGAAGTAAACGAAATTAATGAATTCTAGTTTATAATTTAAAAGTTAGAACTCGTTTAATTGAAGAATAGGTATCCATTTAGACAAAGTTCATAAAATCTCCAAGCTGTTAATTTAAATAAATCAATTTGTTTGTGAATTAATAAAAGATATTTCAAGACTGTGAGGTGTTTTTGTAATATAAAATTATTTAAAAAATATGGAATACAATTATATTCTCATGATAAAATAAAAATAATTGATTGAATTATATTTATAAAAGGTGATTAATAGTAAATCTCTCTTGATGCTATAAAGCAGTTTCAGTGAATAGATCACTCATTGTGGATCACATGTTGTTTTGAACATAGGAACAGTTCTTCAGATGGTCTTGAAGTGACTCAATAATGAAATATGACTAAGTTGACCACCTCATAGCAGATGATCTTAGTATAAATCAACCGTAAATTACCAGTAAGCAACCATCTCGAAGCAGATGATTTTTATATAATTCAAATATGGCGACCACCTCAAATCAGATGATCTTGGTATATTAAACTATAAATTAACATTGAACAACCATCTCAAAGCAGATGATTTTACAATCATTGAAATTATAATGCCAACTTGTGGCAAACAACTTTGATAGAAGATGATTTTGGAATAGTTCAAGTATAGAGAACAAATTAGATCCACCTCATTACAGATGGTCTTTGTGTAATTTACCTTTTAAATCCCCAACTTAAACATTTTATATTAGATGAAATCTTGGCATGCTTTAAAGGTAGACTACCATAAATAAATAAACTCTTAGTAGATGATATTAAATATATTTATATTTTCAAATGAAAATACCCATTCCATTTTCTCTCATTGGACTTAAACTTAGTAAATGTCAGTTTCGTAGCTTGAAACAGTTAACAATCAGTAAAAATCATGATATCTATTATACATGAAAATTATTTAACAGTAAAATGAGCTCATATCTAGGTTATTATTTTCAACAAGGTTGTTTATTATCTTGAGGAATTATATTTTACAATTGGTTAGTGAAAGGGGTTTTAGCAATTACATAAATATATCTTTAGCAGAATAATGTAATATTCACAAAGGTTTAAACAAGAGACATTATTCCCTGTGATTGTGTGCCAACAAATAGTGGTTCAATTATATTTTTAGAGGTGAAAATGTATTTTATTCGGGAAGATGGGATTATCAAACCAAGTCAGCCCCATAGCCCCATTCAGTGGACCAGTCTGTGGCCATCCCCTGAACCACATAGACCCAATGACCCAGCCTATGACCTAACCCGAGCCCCGCGATCCAGTAGCCCAGTCAGTGGCCAACCCTTCAGCCAGCCATTGAAACAACAACATGCCAAGTGCCAGCTCTACCTTATCTCTAGGTATACCCTACATTGGTTATTGAGACTCTGAATCATTGAAAAGAGATTTAGTACTGAACAAATATAATTATAAAAAATTAAATTTAAAATTACTCCCTGTCTGTAAAAAAAATGTGGAATTATCATCATTACTAGCGACACAAATGGATAGAAGACCGAGCAAGAAAGAAAGCGAGATAGTAGATGAAAGATATTTGTTGTTTGAAAAGGAAGAAATTCAGAAATATATTCTGAAAAACATTCAACTTAATAAAAAAGAATTAACTCCAATATCAAGAGTATATTGGAGATCTGGAGCAAAAAGGAATAACAAACTCCAATATCAAGATTGTATTGGAGATTTGGACCAAAAAGGAATAACAAACCCCAATATCAAGGGTTTATTGGAGATCTGGACCAAAAAGGAATAACAAACTCCAATATCAAGAGTATATTGGAAATCTAGAACAAAAAGGAATAACGAACTTCAATATCAAGATTGTATTGGAGATCTGGACCAAATAGGAATAACAAACCCCAATATCAAGGGTTTATTGGGGATCTAGAACAAAAAGGAATAACAATCCCCAATATCAAGTTCATATTAGAGATCTAGACCAAAAAGGAAAAACAAACTCCAATATCAATATTTTATTGGAGATCTAGAACAAAAAGGAATAACAAACTCCAATATCAAGATTATATTGGAATCTGGCCCAAAAAGGATTAACAAATACCTACATAAAGAGTATATTGGAGATCTAGATCAAAAAGGAATAACAAACTCCAATATCAAGAGTTTATTGGAGATCTGGACCAAAAAGATATAACATACCCCTATATCAAGGTTATATTGGAGATCTAGAAGAAAAAGGAATAACAAACCCCAAAATCAAGTTTATATTGGATATTTAGACCAAAAAGGAATAACAAACCCGAATATCAAGGGTTTATTGGGGATCTAGAACAAAAAGGTATAAAAATCCCCAATATCAAGTTTATATTGGAGATCTAGAACAAAAAGGAATAACAACCCCCAATATAAAGAGTATATTGGGGATCTTTAACAAAAAGGAATAGCAAACTCCAATATCAAGGTTATATTGGAGATCTGGTCCAAAAAGGATCAACAAACACCAACACAAAGAGTATATTGGAGATAAATTTCAAAAAGGAATAACAAACCCCAATATAAAGAGCATATTGGAGATCTGGACCAAAGGGGAATAACAAACCCCAATATCAAGATTATATTGGAGATCTAAAACAAAATGGAATAACAAACCCCAATATCAAGTTCATATTGGAGATTTAGACCAAAAAGAAATAACAAACTCCAATATCAAGATTATATTGGAGATCTAAAACAAAAAGGAATAACAACCCCCAATATCAAGGGTATATTGGGGATCTTTAACAAGAAGGAATAACAAACTCCAATATCAAAAGTATATTGGAGATCTAGAACAAAAAGGAATAACATACCCCAATATCAAGAGTGTATTGGGGATCAAATGAAATTGAAATAATAATGATAATAAATTCACATTTTAATAAGTGTTATTGAATCAATTCTATCTCTATATAGTTAAACTAATATTTAAAAGGGTTCAAAGAAGACATTAATAAAATATACATTTTATTGAAAAAATATTTTTAAAGAAATAGTTTTTAAATATGATAATTAATTGTGTGATGACTAATATAAATAAATTGCAACCAAAATAAGAATTATAAATAAATTGTTTTTTTTAATCATTTTATTCCACAGAATAACATCGATAGAAAAGTTAAATAATAGATAAGATAGATACAGGGAGATAGATTGGGTAAAATCTCTTCTTTACAAGCGGCGGATTAAGTGATCTTCTTTTCAAGTCGAAACCGATGAGAACGGCCAGATGATCCCCCGAAAAACCTTGTGGGACGAAAGCATCTTGGAAAGGTTTTCAGCGATCTATCGCATAGTTGGCACACCTCGAGGCAGATTTTTCAGGATGTCGTGGCATAAAGTGTCCCGAAAGGTTATTGAGGCGTAGGACGGCTGAGGAGATTAAGCGGGGCGACAAGAATAAAGGGAATGTACAATCACGCCCCCAGCTTTGAAGAATATATTTGTAGGAAAAGCTGAATCCAGATTCCTTCCCGCGAACGGGCTGTGGATGTGTGTGAGGATCGTTGTTGAAATTCGCAGGACGACTTTTTTTACCTCGTGCAAAACCCGGTAGTTGGTGACCTCTAGTAGACGCTAGCAGAGGCACCAGGAGAGCATTACGCGTTGAGCATCTTATAACACGAACATTTTCAGGGAAGACTCTGAGACCTGAATTAAGACCGCGCGAAGAAGCCAGCAGGTCTGGTGCCCTGTCGAGACTTTTGTCGTCTTGCCGACTTGTAGAAATAGGAGCGGAATCGGGTTTTTCAGATCAATGATGCTGTACACCAACGAAAGGCTATAGGGACATGGTCATCTTGGAGGAAACTCTTGACTTTGACACGTCGATGAAATTCTGGACCCAGTCTCTGAAAATGTAGATCATAGCAGCCATGGCCCAAGGTTTTCTCGGCGATCTTCAGTTTGTTTTCCCTAAATTACCCAGTATCTACCACCAAATTGTGACGTAGAAATTAGGAAAGAAAACTTCGGAATTACATGGAGCATAAGATTCAAAACACAAAGGTTAAGTAATTGTCACCAATACATATATTATGGAAAATTTTTTTGTGTAGCTGAGTAATATAATTAAAATCATAAATCAATATCTTCAATCTTTTTATATTTTATTTTTCAACGTTTCAGCCACTTGCCCTCTTTAGGAAAACTCTATTTGCTATTTTGTGTCAAAAAGCGATCAAAATTTCATACATTTATATAAAAAAAGCATACCTAGATTTGTTAAAGAAAAAAAATGTTTTTTTTTTCTTTAACATATCGAGGTATGCTCTTTTCATATAAATATATTTGCTATTGTTTTGAAAATAGAGTAATCCATAAATAAATATTCAATTAAAAAGGCAAATATTTTGATCTAATATATGCCTTTTTAATTAAATATTTGCAACTGTGTTTACTTTGTATTTAAATTATGAGTGGACTGATATTTAAAAGAGCGTGGAGCGTGTACTCCATACTCAATGAATAATAAAAAATGAATTCAAAATTAATGAACAAAATTTAAAATACCTGGAAAGAGGGGTAAAATATAAAAGTGGTTGGAAACTCTGGAAAAATATAAAACGGTTGAAGATATTCATTTATATTTAAATGGAATATACAGGTTGGACCATAAGCCCTGAAAACCTTTTTTTTTGATTAAAAATTAAAAGGCAAACTAGAATAAAAACTAAAATTATTTAAATCTAGTTTGCCTTCCAATTTAAAAAAAATAAAAGGTTCGGGACTTACTGGCCAATCTGGAATCAATTGGAACCTCTAAAATTAGTTTAATTTATATAGGGATAGAATTAAATCAACAAAAAAGGCTTAACACTCAAATTTGTTCCGTACTTCATTAGGTATATTTATTCAGAGTCCCATCGTAAATGTTGGGATACCACAAGATAAAGTAGAGCAAGCAGTTGGCATGCTGTTGATGGAAATCATAGCCAGCTTAGAGTCAGCACACATCCCAGACCACCGAATCAATAGGGCCAAGGGAAAGGTCATAAGCCAGGCCAAAGGATCTAAGGGTTCAAGGGGGAGGCCACAGACGGGTCCTCTGAGGCTATGGGGCTAACTTTCTCTTTAAGGACCGTGGAATCGTAATTATAGACGAATTATCAGCATAGAATTTTCACAAAGAGGCTTCAGGCGCTATCTGTCCAGGAAGGGAGTCGCGAGAGAGGTGGTATACAACCCCACCCCCCTCCTGGAGGGCTCCCACCCACGCCTCTCCAAAGTGGAGTCCACACCCTCAAAAAGGAGAGTTTCTAAGAATTCTATTCTACTGACTCCCCCTGCTCTCCCTTCCTGGTCATCACATAGGATTCCTACATTATCCATTGATAGCAGTTCAAGCAAAAATGGGCTCTTTGAACTTGGTAATATTTGCGATACATTTCCACAGTCATGAAAATACTGCTGCACAGTGTAATTGGTATTTTTGTACCTTTTCTCTCAATATGAGAAGCAGAGGTCTAACCTGAAGGCTAGCGCACAAGGTTCACCAAATGGCCCCAAAATAATAAGGATTCTTTAGAACGATTTTTGGGGCCATATGAGTCAAAGGGCCACAACAACAGCTTGTATTTTTGCCATGGTTTGATGTATAACTTACATAAGCAATATTATACCAGTGTTATGTGGTCATCAAATTCAAAAGGATATTTTACAATTTCACATCCTTGTGAATGATGTGCTGTGGATTTTAAGATAATGTAATCCATAAAGTATTTAAATGGTGTAAAACCTTGCCTTGTTTCCACAATTTTTTCCATTCATTTATATAATGGAGGAAATTGAATCCTTTCAAAAATGCATTGCTAAAATGTAAAATTAAAACTAGCTCCAAAAGAAAAGGAAAAATTTGGTAATTTAAAGTATTTTTCTCTCTGTTTAGATTTCTTCGGAATTTTTTTCATTAGCACGGAATATTTGACTGAACCCAACTCTAGCAATTATATTACTCCTTTGAAAATCGTCATTTTGAAGCACACCATTGATCTTGTTGAAATGAAAAGATGTAAATTCTGTATTACCACTGTTAGGCAAACTTCCTCTTCTGGAGCTGAACTTTCACTTACGAAGAGAAGATCAGGAGCAGCCAACCTAAAAACAAAGCGAGTTATTAGAATAGACGTTTATACATAAAATTAAATTAATACACATCTAAAAAGGGTCGTGAAATGGTTTAAATCTATTTGTACTAACTGTGTTTTGTACACATATAGCATATTAAATAATCCACTGCGTTTGTAAATTGTATAGTAGCATAGTTTATGAGAAATACGAAATTATAATTTGCCATATAGTATAAACCCATATATATAATTCAACCTAAATGGCTGAAGTAACGCCCAGGTTCTCTCCGAATGAAAATTTGCAAAATTGAAAAAGAAATCTTCAAATAAAAGTTAAAAAAAACGCAGAGAATGAAAACAAGAGGTGACTGAGATAATGGTTTCAGGCTAATCCTTTATTTCACATATTGATAGGGAATTCATGAAATTTTCAGAAAGCGACAAATATATGTTAATTTGTCGAAATGTCTAGGCTAAATCCACGGCCGAAATATAGATGGAAATTTCGTTGTGAGGATATTGATTTTCGAAAGAAGGATCATTTCTTCTGTCGAAAAATAAGATGAAACCTAAACCTATATATTTATTGCATTCTTTATGTAGGGGACTAGGGTAGGTGACAAAACCACAATATCTTTGTAATAAGTTTTGACTTTAAGATTTGACTTTCATCTTTGCATGTCAATATATTACAGTAAAAGTGTTCATATAAATTCGATTAGAAAATATATTGGCAATATATTAAAAATATATATTTCCTTAATGATCAGAATGATCAGTCGACCAAACATTTAATAAAATGTATCTAAGCATATCCTGGCTGCGGCCAGATCCATTCGCATAGGGTAAATTATATCTTAGAAGATGTCTGACAGTTCAAGATAACTTTGCCACCCACGTTGTCCATCCCAATTTTTCCAGCTATATATGGAGGAACAGTACTCACATGTGGGCTGGATGTGCTGAGTCTTATAGGAAACCACAGCCTCCTTGGTTTCGGAGTAAATTTAGATTATGGCATATTCTTTTTTTACTGGAGTTTCACTGCAATAGGTACGTGGGAGAATGATCCAGAATCCAGAACTCCACAGCACACTAAACCACAAAGAACAACTATGTTAGACTTCTTAGATTATAGCATAGGTTTCTAAGTTATTTCTAAAGCGTAAATCAGAAACTACTATACAGATAGGGTTGTTTTGTCCTAAAGATATTAATTAAAATCACGATTACTGATAAGAATGAGCATAATACAATCATAATGAACAATATTTGATAACTCAATATTCGTTTGGCAAACTTTCACCGCGGATAAGCTTGGCAAAGCCAGGTCCTTCTGCTAGCATATATATATTAAATCATTATTATCCGTTTTCTAAGCAGGTCTATAGATATAAAGCCAGCTCTGAGATTTTACACAGTTTACATTAAACTAAATGAAATAAAATAGAAGACACCCACATGTAGAAATTGAGGAAAAGAATTTAAAAATGAAACGACAAAAATTTTAGTCCAAAAACAAATAAAACATTTGTAATACCTGATATTGTTGGTTAGAAATATAAAAATATCAAGATGGGGAATAATATATTCATAGAATAATTTTTATTGCATTAAGGACAGTAGATTTTTAATTATTTGTGAAAAGAAACGTTCGCGTCTTAATGTCTTAATTTGTTATATAGAGATGGCGCGTCATTGCTTTGTATTAAATAATGCTTAACTTGTCCTTTTTGTTTGCTGAAGAGTATTGCTCGATGCAAATATTTAAATGTAATTCTACTATCCTAAAGGCTAATGTCCATTGTTTCTCTAAATAACATTTCTGATATTCCACCTTTCAGTCCAGAATATAATGGCAGAATGATCCAAAACAGTATTAGAGCTATAAAAAAGTGGCCTGGTAGAATAAACTGGCAAAACCGCTGGGAGGGTTCACCACTGATGAGCCAAACCTCTAAATTATTTTCATCGCAGTAAAGACAGAATAATCTTTTATTTTATTTGTGAAGAGGAACATTCGCGTCATTTAATGTCTTCATTTGTTAATTATAGATGGCGCGTTTTACATTGCTTTG
The DNA here is from genome assembly GCA_030710605.1 of Cordylochernes scorpioides. Lineage (NCBI taxonomy): Eukaryota > Metazoa > Arthropoda > Arachnida > Pseudoscorpiones > Chernetidae > Cordylochernes > Cordylochernes scorpioides. The sequence continues at coordinate 113,853,667 of CP092866.1, read as the reverse complement.
TATGGAATAATTTGTTACAATTGCCAAAAGAGCCAATCAGTTCATTGTCATTTAACCTCATACAACTAATCAGAGCGCGAATAAAATGATGCCACATATATAGGCCTTGAAGTAAATATTCTTGCATACATATGTTCTAAAAAAAGACACCTCTACCTTCAAATATATGTATTTGGTGCCATTCAAAAAAAAATGGAACAAGCACACCCATTCCGTTGACTCATGACTCAAAAAGGTATTCCTAGCTGAAATAAAAAAACTTCTATATAAGAAGATGCATTTAATGAATATAAAAGGAAAAAAGGTTTGTGTGAAAAATAAGGCTTTCAGAGATCTGAATCTCTCTCTATATAAATATATATCCTAATGCAAGTCTTTTGATAAATTCATTTTTTGCCTGATATAAACAAATGCATTAACTTTTGCACTGAATGAATTAGTTTCTACTTTCTCAATCACAATTATAATGCTATTATTTTGAGGTTCTATTTTATTAGATGTCTGAACATTTATTTATATTCAATTAAACATGGAGGCAATAGTAATTATTTTGTACTATGATGATCAGAATTTTTTTCGTATTTATTTCTTCCTTTCTTTTTGATAAATTGATTATTTTCAACTTTTTGAAATATATTTTCAGCCCTAAATTATTTATTATTTTACCAATTTCTTGTATTTTCATTCGTTTGCTTGCTTTATCTTACTTTCTGTTATTTAACAGTTTTCCTCTGATGATTTTACACTTTTATCTTTTCATATAGTCTTTATTTTTATTTGTTAAAGGTTTTATTTCCACCTTTTGTTCTTTAAATTTCTGCATATATTTATATTTAACATACACGCGGATAGAAATTCACATTGATGTCTGATATTTTATGGACAATCATTGTTATCTGATTGAGCCTAAGTGCAAATTTTCAGGCTTTTAAGATGTGGTCTGACAGTATGTTAAAATATGAATAGAAAATTTGTTTTCACCCAAATCCATTTTTAAAGAATATCAGTCTCTTATAAGATTCTCTCTTGAGATAATTGAAAATTAAAAGATTAAAATAAGTGGTGAATGATCAAAATATTGGTTTATACACAAAATAATACTGAATTCGTTATTTGAACCAATGTTTTTATTTAAATATTTGAATATTTGCAAAAACAAATATAATAGCTTATATGTACAAATACTAATATGGTGATATATAATATTTTTAAAGGTTGAAGAAAGAAAAAGGAATTTCAATAAATTACATACACAATCTTTGATAAATAAACATTTAATATTTTAAAATACTTTTTATTTTAATTTGAAATATATAATTAATGATAAAAAGAAAGAGAATATGAATATATAATATGAAAGAAGGAATTTAATAGAAGTTATATAATTTAGAAAAATAATTGTGATCAAACAAGGTAGAAAATGTTAAGAAGTATAATGATACTTTCAGAAAAAGACAGATACAAAATACTCTCAGAAATATATCAATACTCATGGATATAAATTATTACATTGTTTTTTCATGTGTAAATATACAACTACATTATATATACATCTATATATATTTGTACATCTTCAGAAATAAATGAATATGTAAGGTTTAGAAGTAGATAAAAAAATACCTTTAATCAAAATAGAAAATACAATACTTCCTCTCTCTCTCTCTCTCCTGAAAAAATATATATTGTACAATATTTTCAGAAAAAGATAAGCAAAAAAATCATTCCAGTATAATAGCAAATATATAATAACAAATACTGAAATGATATATACAAAACCTAAGAAGTATACATATAAATGCCTTATTTTCAGAGAACACTCACTCTCTCTATTTATACATACCTCCAGAAATAGACGGAACATGATTTCAGAATCAGATAATTACAATATCTACAGAAATATATAAATGCATTACTTGTATAAATAGACAAATATTTTAGATATAGACAAATACAGCCATTAATATAATATTAATACAATGTTTCATAAAAAAACAACCAAATACCTTTATAAATAGACAAATACAATACCTTTATAAATAGATAAATTTTAACTTTAAGAAATTGAAATATACAATGGCTTTCTCACACAAATAGATAAAAATATTATTTTTAACAAAGATAAATATACTTTCATGAAATATATACAAATACAATACTTTCTGATATAGACAAATACAATACTTCAGAAATAAAAGAAAAACATCAGATATAAAAAATATACTACTTTCACTTAAAAACAAACATATTATTTTTAGATTCAGACAAATATATATATACAATTTTTGCATTATCCCATGGGTAAGATTACACCAGGTCATGAAGATTGAAAGAAATAAATTTTTCTACTATAGTATATCTAAACAATATTTTTAGACATAGACAAATACATTACATTCAGATATAAACAACACCCCACCATTAGATATGAAAATTACAATACTTTCAAAAGTAAACAAATACAATACTTTTAGATGTAAACAAATACAATATTTTCAGATATAAACAAATACGATACTTTCAGATGTAAACAAATACAATATTTTCAGATATGAACAAATACAATACTTTCAGATATGCACAAATACAATACTTTCAGATGTAAACAAATACGATACTTTCAGATATAAACAAATACAATATTTTCATATATGAAAAATTACAATACTTTCAGATATGAACAAATACAATACTTTCAGATATGAACAAATACAATACTCTCAGATATAAACAAAGAGAATATTTTCAGATATGATAAATACAAAATTTTCAGATAAAAACAAATACAATACTTTCAGATAAAACCAAATATACAATACTTTCGAATATAGAGAAATACAATACTTTCAGTATATAGATAAATACAATCCTTTCATATATAAACAATTACAATTCTTTCAGATGTAAACAAATATAATTTTTTAGATATGGACAAATAGAATACCCTTAGGTTAAAAATAAGTATACAATATTCTCTCTCTCTCAGATATAAACAAATACAATACTTTCAGGTATAAAGTATTGTACAAACTTTCATATATACATGGATACAATACTTCAAATAATAGACAAATTATTTTACCTTTGGAAATAACAATTATATTTCTTTTAGAAATAGATATATAGAATGCTTCGAGAAATAGAGAAATATTTTATTTTTGAAAATACATTAATCAAAGAAACCATACACATATCTCCATATGTAAATGAAGATGAATAAAATATTCTTTAGAGAATACAGACTTAGGATAAATGGTTTGATATTTTCACAGGATTTATATTTATGGAATATTTTTATGTACAGGCTCTATAAATATCTATTCATTGTATTGTGTGCTTGCTATTTATTTAGTCTATTATATTTATATTATCTTGTTGTGTGTGTGTGGACAATATTGCGTCGCCTTTTCTATCTCTTGTTTCTAATTATTTATCATTTTACAGGAAGAGAGTTATATTTTAATATCCAATTATATATATTTTGAATTCACAAAGTTTCAAATCAATATCCCAATTGGCGACATATCCAGAATTAAAGTGATAATTTGATTTCTATATTCTGACGTCATATGCATTTTTGTTCGAACATACTGTCCATTTTTACATTGGATTCTTCCAAATACATCTTCGATTTCAATTGATCTGGTCTCGATAAGAGATTCTAAAATTATACAGAAGTCGTTCAAAAAAATTATTCAGAATCTCTTTTTAGAGAAAAATGAATTATTTTCATATATATTAATTATTCAAATTGAATTTTACTTTTTGGAATTCAAATTTCCTATCTCATCTTGCTATGCAATTTACATTATTTCAAAGTCTTGATGTCCGAATATATTGGGAAGCTGATTTACGTCTTATCGACGACCAACTAACCTGGCTTTATGATTTTGGCCATCGAGAAATCTGCTGCTGAGTTGGTCTATAGGTCGTCTGCATTGTTTTAAAATATCCATTGATTTGTTTTCTTTAGGAGCTATGACAATCACACCTTAATTCTGAATTCAGCCGACTTCAATGTTATAAAGTTATGAAAACATATTTTGCTAAAATAAAAAATATCCACTAAAAATCGTAAGGTACTTGTGGAAAAAATATAAAAATATTGAAATTATGAAAAATATATAATGTAAAAGTGAAATTGTATTGGGATGGGGTGAAGTATTAAGAAAAAGGCATCTCTTGATCGGGTGACTAAAAATTGATGATTGCTTGTGCCATATTTCGGCAAAAAATATTATTAATAGTTGATTTTTAAATATTCCAGAATTTGCCAAATACTTTTTCCTGATTTATAAAAGAAGTGGTTAATTTCTATTTTTTAATCAAGAGAGAAAATTGGCGAATTTTGGAACAATTTAAAAATCAACGTTCCGTTTATATTTATTATGACAAATGGTGCGATGAGCATCAAATTTTAGTTACACGATTAGAAGATGCCTTTTTCTTAATAATTAATAATACAATTTTACGCAAAAGAGAGAAAGAGAGAGCTCGATGCATAAAATCTTCATTTTTTTGGAAACATTTCTACAGAGAGTCCTAGAAAATACAAGGTCCATAGTCCATTCAAAAAGCTAATTTACTGTATTCAATAGCGAATGCTGGGTATGAAGGAAAACAATCTAATCCAATAGCAAAACTGTCTGGAGATAAAAATGGAGAAACCGCTGGGAGGGTCAACCCTTGATAAGCCAAGAACTACCTTTTTAATTGTTTATTCATTGCAGCATATATATATACATTAAAAAAAAAGAATATCCTGCGCAGAAGCACTAGTGCTTTTTTATGGCAGAGCGCCATCCAGTGGAACAGAAATCAACTAAAGGTTGATATAACCTATTCTCTGATATTTGGCAACCCAATTTCTCGATAAATGAAGAAAGCCATCCAGGAACGCGTTTCGCACTGTTGGCGTTCGTCAGCGTGGAGCAGGCTGTACCACTGGGTATTAAAGGCTTAATTTGCGTAACTACGCTTAACACATGAAAAAAATATAGAAAAAAAAGTGGGCCAGATGTTTATATTAAAAATAAAGAAAGCATATGCTGAGCAGGATCACAAGTTCAATTTAGATGGCAGAGCGCTATCTATTTTTTTTACGCAAATTTGGTCTTAAATCCCTGACGATCGCCAACAGCGCGAAACGCGTTCGTGGTTGGCTTTTTTGATTTATCAAGAAATTGGGTTGGCCAAATATCAGGGAACTGGTTAAATCAAAGTTTAGTTGATTTATGTTCCACTAGATGGCGCTCTGTCATTTCAGCTGATTTTAATTTTCATGAAATTTCAGTCAGATTAGTTACGTATTGTGGACGTGTATAGCCGACAAGCATACACACATACATACACTGACTACATATATATAGGGATTCGTCGTGGCGGTTCCTGATTGGACGTCCTCCCCCTCTGATGTCACAATTAGGATATAAGCTGGGTGTTACTGAGCCTGAATAAATCAGGGTAGGAGAGTAGCTAGGTCACCTTGCTGCCCGACTGACCAGAGCGATCCCAGGACTCCCCCTTAGTCTCACACTTCCCGGAATCAACCCCTAAACCGAGGTAACCATGTTCCTATGTGTGTGGCCTCCAATTTCCTTCAAGCTAGTGCGCCTTCACTTCTGGCCCATGACTGCATTTTCGGATGAGGAGCTTACTATGGCGTTGTCGGCTTCACTCATTTTACAATATATATATAAAGTATGAAAAAAAACATAAGTTGCACGATAAGGAGATGTCTTTTTAAAAAAAATTATTCACCTTATCCCAAAACAATATCAAATTTGTACTATTTTTCATAAGGAATGACAATACATCCAGATGGCACAAGAACTTATGGAGCATGCAACAACTGTCCTGGTGTGGAACTAACACCTACTTACATATTCTCATGTCCCAAGATATTGGATATTGCTGCTGCTGTGATAGAGATGCATGGAGACATCTGACTATTATTTGGACACGACAATAACAACAACTATTTTTCATATATATAAAGGTTGAATAATCATCCAGGCATGCTTGGCTGAAAGTCTGACTTTACCTGTAGTTTGAGGCCATTCATTACATGGAAGCAGACCTCTTTGCTGCCGACTCTAACGTGAGTACAGACGCAGCTCCTCCATATACCTGGAAAAGAACCCTTGCTGAGGTCTATCAACCAGGTCAGTTGAACTCAGGATTTTTAAAGAAGTCCTTCTCCTCTTCTAACTATGCTGCTGTTGGTCCACAACTATTTATTCGTCAGAGTTATTCTGCTTGTTTCACAGCTGGTCTTCATATCTGAAGGTCGTACCTACCCTCGACCTGGAGACGTGCGCTTGTCCGTTGTCAAATATAATAGCTAAAAATTCCATGACAGATATCAATAACATACTTCACATGAAAATCTTTGATTAATAAATTATTAAGCCATTCATGTTTAGAATGTTCACCAGAAAATGATTATAATTTGGAAACAATAAAATATTTTCCAAGTTTTTTAGCTAAAAATAAATAGCTATCTAACATATCAAAATTTATACAAAAACTTTGCGACATCTATTGATTTTCTCTCTGAACTAGAAGATTTATTTAGTGACAAAGCCAAACAGCATCAGCTTCAACAACTTTAAATCACCATATCTGGAGTTCATGGATTTGGGCTAAGGCTCTCGTCACTCCAGAGAGGACTTAGATTTTTTATATCCACAAGGCAACTATAAAATACATAGCATTTGAAAAAAAAATATTCATCTGTTATAAAGTGTTGTGACTTATCCTATGGCCAAAAAAAAACAGATATTGTTGGAAATATATTGATCTGATAAAGAAAATGCTACCTCTTCTACAATCATTAAAAATTTAAAATTATAGATAAAAGAAATGTGTATTGTGTGTACTATAGTAAGATTGGGGTGTGTCACCTATGTTTTATTTTAGTTCTCCAACTGATGGATTGAATTTGAAATGAACAGTTACACAGAAGAGTTGAGTTTGAAAATATTTATTGATTGCGCATTCGAAAACTTTTTATTTTGTTAGGATTGAAGTAAAGTAGAAGTTAATTAGGAGCAGACTGGCTAAAACTTCTATAAACACACACAGAAAAGGATTAGTTCAAAGCATTGGTGAGGGATATAAAACTTATATACAGGTGTTGAAATTTGAGAGAACTGTTTACAGTTACTTTAGATCAACATGGTATGATTGTCGATATATTTTTTCGAATATTTCTTGAAAGTGTGAATAACATTAAATTATTATTTCCTGAAAAATATGAATTTTTCACAAAATTAATTAATGAATAATTGATTAATGTCATTTAGGATATTTTATTCAGGTAATTTTATTCAAGACCTTCAGAAGTAAACGAAATTATTGAATTGCTATTTGATAATTCCAAATTATGAACTCGTTTCATTTATAAATTAGATATACATTTAGTCAAAGTAAATAAATTATTCAAACTCGTTAATTCAAATAAATCAATTAGTTTGGGAAGTTAATAAAAGATATTTCAAGACTGTGAGCTCTTTTTCTAATATAAAATTATTTAAACAATATGGTATACAACTTTATTCTATTGATAATACAAATAATATTCTCATCAATTTAAAGAAGGTGACTAATAATAAACATCTCTGTTGATTCTATGAAGCAGTTTCAGTGAAGAGATCACTCATTGTGGATAACATGTTGTTTTGAACATAGGAACAGTTCTTCAGATGGTCTTGAAGTGACTCAAATATAAAATATGACTAAGGTGACCACCTCATAGCAGATGATCTTAGTATAAATCAACTGTAAATAACTAGTAAGCAACCATCTCAAAGCAGATGATTTTTATATAATTCAACCATAAATTTTAACATGGCGACCACCACAAATCAGATGATCTTGGTATAATACAACTATAAATTACCTTTAGACAACCATCTCAGAGCAGATGATTTTGATATTACGGATATTATAATTCCAACTTTTGGCAAACAATTCTGATAGGAGATGATTTTGGGATAGTTAAATTATAAAAAACAAATCGAAACCACCTCATTGCAGATGGTCATGGTTTAACTTACGTGTTAATTCTTCCACATGAAAATTTGAATAATAGGTATGAGACCTTAACATAAATACCATAAATAAATAACCTCTTAGTAGATGATATTAATTATAATTTAATTATTAAATGGAAAAATCTTTAACATTTTCTCTCACTGGATTTAAACATATGAAATATCATTTTTTAGTAGCTTAACAGTTGTACATCTGTGGGAATAATGCAATCATATTCTACGTAAAAATCCGTTTACAGTAATGAGCTCATATCTAGGTTATTATTTCCATCAAGGGCCTTCATTATACTGAGAAATCAAATTTTACAATTGGTTGTTGAAGGTTTTTAGCGACTACATAAATAAATTTTTAGGGAAACAATCAAATGATTACAAAGCTTTAATTAAGAAATTTATTTCAATTATAGACGTGTAGTCAACAAATATTGGTTTAATTATATTCATAGATTTCAGAAATATATTTTATTCTGAAGGATGGGATTATCAATCCAAGTCAGCCCCATAGCCCCATCCAGTGGACCAGTCTGTGGCCATCCCCTGAACCACATAGACCCAATGACCCAGCCTATGACCTAACCCGAGCCCCGCGATCCAGTAGCCCAGTCAGTGGCCAACCCTTCAGCCAGCCATTGAAACAACAACATGCCAAGTGCCAGCTCTCCCTTATCTCTAGGTATACCCTACATTGGTTGTTGAGACTCTGAATCATTGAAAAGAGATTTAGTACTGAACAAATATAATTATAAAAAATTAAATTTAAAATAACTCCCTGTCTGTAAAAAAATGTGAAATTATCATCATTACTAGCGACACAAATGGATAGAAGACCGAGCAAGAAAGAAATCGAGAGAGTAGATGAGAGATATTTGTTGTTTGAAAAGGAAGAAATTCAGAAATATATTCTGAAAAACTGTTGGAAAAGAAGACGTCCGAAGCAGCCAATGGGAGGCCGGCGGAGGCAGCTACGGGGATGCAGCGGCAAAAATGAGGAAACAATACAGGAAGAACTTGTAAACAACTTTTTCGAACGCTAGAATTTGCCCTGATCTCCGATTCTTTTAGTGTAAATGTTTAAATAATACTTTACTTATTTTCTCTTAAATTGTAATAAATATAATTTTCCCTCCTGTTTTCGTCGTATATTTTAAAAGTGTTATAAACAACGACGCCTTAACTTTGAACCTTCAACCCCGCCGACCAAGAATAGAGGTGAGTGACTACCTCTATAGAATTTAGATCGTCGTCACAACACAGAGTGGCGGTGAAATCGCAATATTTTTGGCATCCCTGCCGGGACTGTTGAAGGTAAATTCTAGAAGAAAAAAAGGAAGCATTTTGAGCTGACCATTTTGGAACTCGCTAGCTAACCCTACTTGCCGCTTTGTTTACAAGATGGCGGAAGAATTAATTCTACGTTTAAAAAAGAAGCGTGCTGTTAACAGATCATATTAAACGAAAACATGCAATAAGATTGAAAGTGGACTTGACACGCTAATGAGAATTGAACTTGAAGAATTATTAGAACAATTGAATGAGAATCATTTAACGAACTTAAAGTAGTGGATCACGAAATAGAAACGCTTCTTGAAACTGACGATTTAGAGAAGGAATTACAGGGCGTAGAGGAATATCGAGAGAAATATATTACTTGGAGATTTAGGGCAAATAAAAAGATTCGCCAATCAGATTTTCAGGGCGAAAATATACCGAATTCGAACTCACGAATAGACGAAAACGAAATGAGACATTATGTACCTTCCTGCACGACTGTGAAACTTCCGAAATTGATGATATCGAAATTTTATGGAAACTTTAGTGAATGGCTGACGTTCTGGAATTCTTTTGATGCAGCTATACACCAGAACAACTCACTGAACCCGATCGATAAATTTAACTATCTGAAGTCACATCTCGGCGGAACTGCACTAAACACAGTCGAAGGTTTCGCTTTATCTGCGGACAATTATGAGAAAGCTATAAAATTGCTTAAAGACAGATTTGGGCGAGAAGACATTTTGATTAGCCGACATATGAACAATTTGTTGTCAATGAGACCACTCAAAACATCAAGCGATGTAAGAACCTTCCGCGAACTTTTTGACAACCTTTCTGTTCATATAAGAAGTCTCGAGTCACTAAACGTGTCCATTGATGTTTACGGACAACTGTTGTGCCCGATAATAATAAAGCTTCTACCTGCAGACCTTAATTTGGAATTGAACAAAGAACTCCCGACAGGTTATGTAATTAATGACTTGATTACCTTTCTGGAAAGACAATTAACTGCACGGGAGAAGAGTTTTAGAAACGAAATCGGTACCGGGAATGAATCAACTTCTAAACCTAATTTGGTAAACAAACATCCAAAGACAAGATTCTACAATGAAAAACCAATTGCGACAGCTTTAGAACTTTTGAATTCAGTTCACAAATCGAATGAATGTGTATTTTGTGGTAAAGACAACCATGGAAGCCCTAAGTGTGACTTTGCAGCTAATATTAGTTTAAACGAAAAGAGATCACTCATGAAGAAAAAAGGCGTTTGTTATAAATGTCTTCGGCCTTCTCATTTAAGTAAATTTTGCAGAAATGTAGTCCGTTGTTCGATCTGCAACATGTCTTCCCACCTGGATGTCATGTGCACAAAACTGATTTTAGATAGAGGTGGATCTTCCAAGTCTCCAACGGTGCAAGATGAAACTCTCGCCAACTTATCAACCTCCCCAGACGTCTTGTTACCTACTTTGAGAGTGACCCTCAAAGGGAACAGAACGGAGAAGACGGCACGGGCTATAATAGACACCGGATCCCAAAGATCGTATATTTTACATAGCACAGCAATGGAAATGGAATACGAACAATCTAGGAGAGAGTTCTTCCGGCATTCCTTGTTTGGAGGATCGAGTACCGACGTAGTTGAACATGAGGTCTATACCATTCATTTATCTGACATCAATAATTCCTATCGCTGTGAGTTTGAAGCACTAGGTCAACCCCTTATCTGTGGAAGCATACCTCCGGTGTGTCCAAGATCATTGTTAGAAGGGAGTGAAGAACTCGACGTGTCTGATTTGATGAGAGACCGTATAGAAGTCCTTATAGGCGCGGACATCGCCGGGAGATTGCTAACTGATGATCAGAGAAGGATCTCATCTGGACTGGTGGCAATCCGTACCAAACTAGGATGGACTGTGATGGGAAAGATTCCTCCAACGGAGGTGAGAGATGACATCAGCTCCCTTTGCGTGACCACACTTCTATCTTTGGATCTAGAAAACTTGTGGAAATTAGATGCAATTGGAGTCTCTGACGCGGAGGTTGAGAAGAAGACTCAGTCATTACAAGCTGAAATGGAGGAACATTTCGCCCACACCACGACGCGAGATATCGAGGGGCGCTATGAGGTAGCTCTACCCTGGGTGCAAGACAAGGAAAGGATTCCTTCGAATAAAGATCTAGCCGAAAACCAACTAAGGTCTGTAAGAAGAAAACTTGAAGAAGTTGGAGACATGAAAGAGTATGGACAAATCTTTGAAGAATGGATGAAACAGGGGATAATCGAGTATGCCAGAGAGGATAAACTAGATGGTGTACACTACCTGCCACATCGACCAGTGTATAAAAGGAACAGTCAAACTTCTAGAATACGGCCAGTATTCAATGCGTCGGCCCGGAAGAGAGGTAAACTTTCCCTGAATGACTGTCTGGATAAGGGACCCAATTTGATAGAAATTATACCAAGACTTTTAAATAAATTCCGGAAATATGAAGTTGGTGTCTCTTCCGATATTGAGAAAGCATTTTTACAAATTGGAATAAAAGAAGAAGACCGAGATTATTTACGATTCCTGTGGCACACAGAAGACGGAAGATTAATCACGTATCGACATAAAAGGGTTGTTTTTGGAATTACCACTAGTCCGTATCTTTTAAAGGCTACCTTATCTCTCCACTTAGATAAGGCTCCTGAACATTTAAAAATCACAGCTGAACAGTTGAAATCATCCTTTTATGTTGACAATTGTTTATCCAGTTTTCAGAATGTTGAAGAAACGGAGAAATTCGTGAAAGAATCTACTGAACTGCTCTCTACAGCTTGTTTCAATCTCCGAGATTGGGTGAGTAACGTTACAGACTTTTCTCTTATGAACCAACTGAATAAGGAAGTGAACATTTTAGGAATAACATGGAATACTGATAGAGACACACTGACAATTGGTTTGGAAGATTTTGAATTAATTGGACCAACCACCAAGAGAAAAGTACTTTCAATAGCGAGCAAGATATTTGATCCATTAGGAGTTGCTTGTCCTGTGACTTTAATTCCCAAGCTGATATTACAGGAAACTTGGATACAGAAGTTGACATGGGACGAAGTCCTACCTGGATGTTTAGTACAAAGATTTTGGAAGTGGTTTAGCAAACTGAAACACTTGCCTAACATAGAAATTCCTAGATGGCTTTGTTTTAAGGACTCCTATGTAGAGAAAACCACTCTCCACATCTTTTGCGACGCCAGTCAGTTTGCCTATGCAACCTGTATTTTCCTCCGCATTGAAAAGGAAGATAGAGTGGACATCCAATTGATACAGGCTCGAACACGAGTAGCTCCACTGAAGAAACTCACCATCCCAAGATTGGAGCTTTTGGCTTGTCTGATTGGAGCTCGTTTGGCAGCTAACGTCATACAAGATCTGGAATTTGAGGAAATTCCAAGATTTTATTGGACCGATTCGACCAATGCTCTCTGTTGGATCCAAAGGGAAGACAACTGGGCAGCCTTTGTGATGAACCGTGTTAAGGAAATTCATAATCTTAGCTCCCCGAATCTTGGCGCCACATACCAGGCCTATTAAACCCGGCAGACCTCCCATCTCGGGGATGTTCAGCAGAATCACTTAAGGAGACAAGATGGTGGGAGGGACCTGCATGGTTAAAGGTATCCCAAGAAGAGTGGCCCAAATCAACCATTATCCCTGATTTGGAGATTGTTTATTCTGAAAGGCGCAAGACCATCCTGAACACCTTGTGTACGACAAGAGAAAATGAAAATTTATTTGGACGTTATTCCCATTTTTTGAGAATAGTACGAATCACCGCCTGGATATACAGATTCTTCAACAACGCCAAGATTGATAGAAGAAAGATAATTTCAGAAGATCTCAGTACAGAGGAAATCACTAAGTCAGAAATAATACTGATAAGACTTACCCAGAGAGAATCGTTTTCAGGGCATGAAGATAAGAAACTACAAGGCTTTAAGTTGCTAGTAGACTCTTCAGGGATTTTGAGAATAAAAACTAAAATTTGCAGAAGAGAAGATTTTGCTAATTTTAGAATGCCCATTTTATTGCCCTCAGATCACTTTTTGGTTTCTTTGCTCATCAGGTGGAACCATGAAACCCACGGGCACGCCGGTCTACAAACTCTCCTCGGTATTCTGAGAGAAAACTATTGGATACTAAGATCCAGGAAAACCGTCAAGAAGATCATCAATCAATGCATTCGCTGTAAACGATTCACCGCGACACCAGCTACCGTCGAGTCAACATCATTACCAGAAGACAGAGTACGAGATGCTGCAGTTTTCGAAATAGTAGGAGTTGATCTAACTGGACATCTTATCTTAAAGAATAAGAAGAAAGCATGGATTGTCATCTTCACATGTGCAGTGTATAGAGGAGTTCATCTGGAACTTGTGACATCTTTGTCTATGGAAGCCTTCCTCCAAGCTTTCCGCCGATTTATTGCTCGAAGAGGCCGACCATTGATTGTGTATTCGGATAATGGGACTAATTTCAAAGGTATAGCTAATGCTTTAAAGAAGATTGATTTTTCGAGATTAAAATGTGATCCCACATTGAAAAACATCACCTGGAAATTCATACCGCCTGGTGCTCCTTGGTGGGGTGGATGGTGGGAACGTTTGATTGGAATGATGAAACAATTGCTCTTTAGGATTCTCGGTCAAACCTCCTTGGGATATGAAGAACTTTCCACGGTAATGTGTGACGTCGAAAGCTTGATGAACACACGCCCACTGACCTACCTAACTGAAGAAAGTGAGGATCTCGCTCCATTGACACCTTCGTTGTTCTTACATGAGGTCAGAGAGGTTGGCGTTCCAGACCTGGACTTGATTGATAACCAGACCCTCTCCCGCAAATATCAATATATCAAACGTGTACGAGAAGATCTTAGAGAACGATTTCGTATCGAATATTTTGGATTCCTGAGACAAGAAACGAGACGCCTGAAGACTACCATACCACTCAAGGTGGGAGACATGGTACTCATTGGACAAGAGAGTTTAAAGAGACTACACTGGCCGTTAGCCAGAATAATCCAACTCTATCCAGGAAAAGACGGACTTGTGAGGGTTGCGAAAGTTAAAACTTCATCAGGTGATAAAATACGACCTATTCAAAAACTCTACAATTTAGAGATAACGCCCGAGATAAGATGTCGAGACCCTCTAACGGAGCGATCTCCCACACAAGAAGTTCGATTGACAACTGAAGAGGACCCTTTGACTTCACAACAAGAGCAACATCACATTGATACACCGAATGTTGTGTCAAGTTACGGACGGCCCATCAAGAGACCCAACCGATTGGATCTACTGAACTTTTCCTTCCCATGTTTGAGTCTGCGAGACGCCAACTCAAAGGTGGGAGAAATGTTGGAAAAGAAGACGTCCGAAGCAGCCAATGGGAGGCCGGCGGAGGCAGCTACGGGGATGCAGCGGCAAAAATGAGGAAACAATACAGGAAGAACTTGTAAACAACTTTTTCGAACGCTAGAATTTGCCCTGATCTCCGATTCTTTTAGTGTAAATGTTTAAATAATACTTTACTTATTTTCTCTTAAATTGTAATAAATATAATTTTCCCTCCTGTTTTCGTCGTATATTTTAAAAGTGTTATAAACAACGACGCCTTAACTTTGAACCTTCAACCCCGCCGACCAAGAATAGAGGTGAGTGACTACCTCTATAGAATTTAGATCGTCGTCACAACACAGAGTGGCGGTGAAATCGCAATATTTTTGGCATCCCTGCCGGGACTGTTGAAGGTAAATTCTAGAAGAAAAAAAGGAAGCATTTTGAGCTGACCATTTTGGAACTCGCTAGCTAACCCTACTTGCCGCTTTGTTTACAAGATGGCGGAAGAATTAATTCTACGTTTAAAAAAGAAGCGTGCTGTTAACAGATCATATTAAACGAAAACATGCAATAAGATTGAAAGTGGACTTGACACGCTAATGAGAATTGAACTTGAAGAATTATTAGAACAATTGAATGAGAATCATTTAACGAACTTAAAGTAGTGGATCACGAAATAGAAACGCTTCTTGAAACTGACGATTTAGAGAAGGAATTACAGGGCGTAGAGGAATATCGAGAGAAATATATTACTTGGAGATTTAGGGCAAATAAAAAGATTCGCCAATCAGATTTTCAGGGCGAAAATATACCGAATTCGAACTCACGAATAGACGAAAACGAAATGAGACATTATGTACCTTCCTGCACGACTGTGAAACTTCCGAAATTGATGATATCGAAATTTTATGGAAACTTTAGTGAATGGCTGACGTTCTGGAATTCTTTTGATGCAGCTATACACCAGAACAACTCACTGAACCCGATCCTTGTGAATGATGTGCTGTGGATTTTAAGATAATGTAATCCATAAAGTATTTGAATGGTGTAAAACCTTGCCTTGTCTCCACAATATTTTCCATTCATTTATATAATGGAGGAAATTGAATCCTTTCAAAAATTCATTGCTAAAATGTAAAATTAAAACTAGCTCCAAAAGAAAAGGAAAAATTTGGTAATTTAAAGTATTTCTCTCTCTGTTTAGATTTCTTCGGAATTTATATCATTAGCACGGAATATTTGACTGAACCCAACTCTAGCAATTATGTTACTCCTTTGAAAATCGTCATTTTGAAGCACACCATTGATCTTGTTGAAATGAAAATATGTAAATTCTGTATTACCGCTGTTAGGCAAACTTCCTCTTCTGGAGCTGAACTTTCACTTTCGAAGAGAAGATCAGGAGCAGCAAACCTAAAAACAAAGCGAGTTATTAGAATAGACATTTATACATAAAATTAAATTAATACACATCTAAAAAGGGTCGTGAAATGGTTTAAATCTATTTGTTCTAACTGTGTTTTGTACACATATAGCATATTTAATAATCCACTGCGCTTGTAAATTGTATAGTAGCAAAGTTTATGAGAAATACGAAATTATAATTTTCCATATAGTATAAACCCATATATATAATTCAACCTAAATGGCTGAAGTAACGCCCAGGTTCTCTCTGAATGAAAATTTGCAAAATTGAAAAAGAAATCTTCAAAGAAAAGTTTTAATAAACGCAGAGAATGAAAACAAGAGGTGACTGAGATAATGGTTTCAGGCTAATCCTTTATTTCATATATTGACATGGAATTCATGAAATTTTCAGAAAGCGACAAATATATGTTAATTTGTCGAAATGTCTAGGCTAAATCCACGGCCGAAATATAGATGGAAATTTTGTTGTGAGGATATTTATTTTTGAAAGAAGGATCATTTCTTCTATCGAAAAATAGGATGAAACTTAAATGATCCAGAATCCAGAACTCCACAGCACACTAAACCACAAAGAACAACTATGTTAGACTTCTTAGATTATAGCATAGGTTTCTAAGTTATTTCTAAAGCGTAAATCAGAAACTACTATACTGATAGGGTTGTTTTGTCCTAAGGTTATTAATTGAAATCACGATTACTAATAAGAATAAGCATAATACAATGAAATGATTTGATAACTCAATATTCGTTTGGCAAACTTTCACCACGGTTAAGCTTGGTAAAGCCAGGTAATTCTGCTAGCATATATATATTAAATCATTATTATCCGTTTTCTAAACAGGTCTATAGATATAAAGCCAGCTCTGAGATTTTCTACAGTTTACATTAAACTAAATTTTAAAAAATAGAAGATCATCACATGTAGAAATTGAGGAAAAGAAATTAAAAATGAGATGACGAAATATTTTAGTCGAAAGACAAATAGACCTTTAATATAACTGATATTGTTGTAGAGAAATATAATAATATAAAGAGGTTAGAATACAATATTAATTATATATATTTTTCACATTAAGGACAGTAGTAATTTTTTTTTTGTGAAAAGAAACATTCGCGTCTTAATGTCTTCATTTGTTATATATAGATGGCGCGTTTTGCTCTGTATTAATTCATGTCTAATTTGCCTTGTCCTTAATTGTTTGCTGAAGAGCATTGTTTGATGCAAATATTCAAATGTAATTCTACTGTCCTAAAAGCCTACGTCTATATTTTGCTTAAATACCATTTCTAAAATTCCAATTTTCTTTGTAGCATATAAAAGCAGATGCTCCAATACAGTATTAGAGCTCTAAAGAAGCGGGCTGGTAGATTAAATTGGCAAAACCGCTGGTAGGCTTCACCACTGATGAGCCAATCCCTCCCAATATTTTTTCATCGCAGTAAGGAGAGTCGAAGATTTTTATTTGTTAAAAGAAACATTTGCGTCTCTTAATGTCTTCATTTGTTATATATAGATGGCGAGTTATCCATTGCTTTGTATAAAATAATTTTATAAAATAAATGAAGCTTCCAGGGTTAAGTTTCTTTTGTTATAATATCACAATTGCCAAAAGAGCCAATCAGGTTATTGTCATTTGACCTTATACAAATAATCAGAGCGCGAAAAAACTGGTACAAAGATTATAGACCTTCAAGAGAATATTTTAGCATATATATATTCTAAAAATACACCTCTCCCTTTAAATATATGTATTTAGTGCAATTTGGGAAAAATTGGAACCGAAACACACATTTCCGTTGACACATGACTCAAAACAGTATTCTTAGTTGAAATATAAAAACATTTATATAAGAAGATGCATTTATTGAATATAAAGGAAAAAAGGTTTGTGTGAAAAACAATACTTTCAGATCTCTATCTATTCCTATAAATATATAGCCAACAATAAACAATTAAAATATAAACTAAACTAAAATGAGGCTGTTTAGAAACTCTTCAAATATTAGATATAAATCTATGTGAAATTAAAAAAGCATTAAAGCTTGATAGCGAGTAATTTATTATAAAATAAAGTTCAATATTTATAATGTCTTCCTTTGTCACTTTCATCTTTAGCCCTAAGAATCTATTTCATATTGGTAGCTGAAAGTGTGAATTTCTTATGTTTAGCGTACCTTTTAAATTAAGCCTTTTAATAAAATATTTTTGAATTCATTATTTTCCTAATATGTTTTCTATTAATTTATTCTGTTCTTTTATTTTTAATTCAAACTAATGCATTAACCTTTGTACTAAATTAATTAGTTTTTACTTTCTTACTCACGATTATGATGCTATTATCTTGAGGTTTTATTTTATTAGATGCCTCTTTCTTTGAACATTTATTAATAATTATTTAAACACGAAGGCAAAATTGATTATTTTGAACTAAAATGATTATATTTTCAATAATCTATACCTTTATTTTTTATAAATTGATTACTTTTTACAATTTATTTTATATATTTTCAGTCATAAATTATTTGTATTACAAAAATTTATTGTATTTTCATTCGTTTGCTTGCTTCATCTTACTTTCTGTTATTTAACAGATTTTCCCTGATTATTTTACACTTTTTTCTTTTTATATAATCTTTATTTTCATTTGTGAAAGGTTTTTATTTCTATATTTTGTTCATTAAATTTCTGCATATTTTTATATTTAACACACACGCAGATAGAAATCCGCATAGATGTCTGAAATTTTATGAACACTCATTGTCATCTGATTGCGCCTACGTGCACATTTTCAGGCTTTCTATAGTGTGGTCTGACAGTCTGTTAAAATATGAATACAAAATTTGTATTCGTTCACAAATACATTTTTAAAGAATTTCAGACTCTCATAAAATTCTCTTGAGAGATTTAAAAATGAAAGGACAAAATAGGTTGGAGTGAAAGATCAAAATATTGGATTATACACAAAGGAATACTAAATTTGTTATTTAAACCAATATTTATTTACATCTATAAAAAATTACAAGATAAAAAAACAAATATAATAGCTTATATATACAAATACTAATAGTAATACATAATATTTTAAAGGTTAGAAGGAGAAGAGAGAAATTGAATAAATCATATACCCAATTTTTGTTACAATTTACATTTAATATTTCAAAATACATTTTATATTAAATTAAAAAAATATATAAATCTATATTAATAAAATGCAAATTTCATAAGTGGTGTTCGCTAAAAACTATCGTTACAATGCATCAATTTCGACCAAATTTTCAACATTTATGTAAAACGAGATGGAGCAGGTTTTGCTTAACATCAAAATAGTTTTCCTAACTTTAACATGCGTAACTTCGCTGTTATCGATTAAATTTAAAAAAATCACAACAGAGTTAATTTTATTTATATATGAATACAAAAAAAATTCAGCAATTCATTCAACTCAATCTAAAAAAATATTCAAAACAAGCAATTTTAAGATAACACCATATGTAAAACAGTCGGTCAAGAAAACAACAACGATATTACATCTTTCTCACATATTCACACACAATCTTGATTAATAATTAAAACTAATCTTTAACATTGTTTATTATACTTCATAATATATAATATTCGTTAGGCAAACTTTCACTCGGATAAAACCCGGGCGAAGCCGGGTACACATCCGCTAGTTCTTAATAAGATTTTACTGTACATTAAATCTAATTGCCATTTATCAGTAAATTTTATTTATTTAACAGAAATTACTTTATTTTTCACACAAACAAGATTTTATTCAAACAAGGTATAAAATTGAAAAGGTAGATATAATACTTTCAGAAAGATATGACAGTTACAAAATACTCTCAGAAATACATCAATACATTTAGAGGTAGATTATTACATTGTTTTTGTTAAATATACAAATACAATATTTACCTACAGAAATAAATAAATAAATAAACTTTAGAAATATAATAATACAATACTTCTTCAGTTTATATAATATGAAATACAATACTTCCTTTCTCCCTCTCCAGAAAAGATATATACAATACTTTCAGAAATAGATAAACAAAATACCTTTTCAGTATTATAGCAAATATAATGTACTTCCTGAAAGGATATATACAATACATTCAGAAAAATATATAAATGCAATACTTTCTGAGAATTCACTCTATGAATACAAAACCTTCGGGAATAAACAAAATGATTTCAGAATCAGACAAATACAATGTTTTCAGAAATATATAAACAAATACTCTCATAAATCTAAAAAATAATACTTTATATATAGACAAATACCACACTTCCATTAATAGATATATGCAATATTTTCAGAAAAACACGGCCAAATACATTCAGAAATAGACAAATACAATATGAATTTGATAAATTCAATATTTGAAGAAATAGAAATATACAATGCTTCCACAAAAATAGATTAAAATACTCAAACAAGAAAAAATATATGAAACTCCATAAAATAACAAAAATACAATTTTCCTGATATAGACAAATAAAAATTTTTCAGGAAAAGACAAATACAATACTTTAAGATATGAAACAAATGCAATAATTTCAGGTATAGACAAATAAAATTCTTCCATATGTCGACAAATACAATACTTTCATATATAAACAAAAATAATCTTTCAGATATACACAAATACAATTCTTTCAAATATAGATATATACTCTTCGCTTTCAGAAACAGAAATATATATTTATTTTATATAAAAAAAATAGATATTTTCAGAAATAGATTACAATAAATCATAAATTGCGCATATGTACATATGTAAATAAATATAAATAAAAGTGTTTGAAATACAGACTTAGGATAAACCTTGGGATATATTTACAGGATTTATGGAACATATTGATGTATAGTCTTCATAATATTTATTCGTTTGTATTGTGTATATGATATTTACTCTTCAATATTTTATTATATTATCTTGTTGTGGACAATATTGTGTCGTATTTTGTCTCTCTTGATATTCCAATTGTTTACAATTATTCCAGAACCTTTTATGAAAACCGAATAAATACATATATATACATATTTTTGTATTAGATAATAAAAAGGCATATATTGGATTTAATAAAATATTTATTTTGCCAATATTTCGGCTGGCTGAACGCCAACCTTTATCGAGGCATTACATTTTTGTATACACAAACTCAGCGCCGCATAGTGTTATAATATCACAGTTGAAATCAATTAAAATACAGAGTAGGTGGGAAAAATTTTGAATGAAAAAATTATTATAAAAATTGCAATCAAATATGTAAAATATATTAAAATATTAAAGGAAAAAAAATGAGTTCTATCTTTATATTTAAAAAAATTTGTAATAAGTACATAAAATAATTCAATAATAATTCAATAAGAGATAAATGTAAAAATATATGTATCTATTAAAACATTTGAAATTAAATATAAAATGATTTAAACAATAAACTGTATGAACTTTTTTAAAACGTTTAACAAAAAAAGTGGGTATTTAAAAAATTCATTTCAAAATTTAAGGAGATCGATTTATATGTAAGTAAAAAAGAAATTATAAAAATGCATAGTATTTTCAAAATTTTTAAATAATTTAAGACCATTTTTAAATTTTACACATGAAATTGAAAATAATAATTCTCTGGCATTTTTAGATCTACAGCTTAAAAGAAAGTTTAATCAAATAGAAACTAGTATTTTTAGAAAATCAACCCACACAGGAAATTATTTGAATTTCAATTCTTTTGGCCCAGTTCATCATAAAATCGCTGTGGTTAAAGCTCTCTCCAAAAGATTAGATACACATTGTTCTTCAAAATTTAATGATATAGTGGAGAGAAATAGAATCTTCAGAGAATTAAAAAACAACAATTACCCTAGCAAATTTGTTGAAAAACATTTTTATAAACCAAAATCTCCACCTTTAAATAACACCCCTGATCAATCAAAAAAACTTTACTGCTCCCTCCCCTACAGCTACGGCTCTGAACGCATCGCCAGAGTCCTAAAGAGATACAACATCATAACTACCTATCAATCATCTTTAAATTTAAAAAAGGCCCTACGCCATCCAGACACTAAACAAATCAACAAAATGGAAAACAAAATCAACGTAATTTACAAAATACCTTGTAACAATTGCCAAGCTAATTATATAGGTAAAACCAGCAAACCACTTAAAGATCGTTTAAATCAACACAAATCAGGACTAAGGAATTACAACCCACTGTCTCTCCTTGTAGATCATGCACTGAAAAACAACCACACTCCGTATTTCGAAAATACAGCTGTTTTATACCAGAACATTAAAGAAAAACACTGCCGATTGTTCTTAGAAAGCTGGGCCTCTGCAGAAGACACAGAAAGCATAAATAGAAAAATTGATTTACCAGACATCTACACACCATTTAGATCTTCTTAATTTTTGTCTAATTATTTTAATTTCAATTAGTTAATTTTTATTTTAAATTGACTTATTTTATACTATTTTAAAGGGAGAGGTGCCGTTTTTCAAAATTACATAACTTTGCTTTATTTATTTTTTTTTGCTTTAATGAATTTTTAAATTTTGTTGTAATACCCGCGATTTCTTAAATTATATTTTCACACATTAGTAATAACCTGTAAAAATAATACATACCACTTGTTTAAAATATTTTTACCTTTATCGCTTCAAAACCCAAAAGTATTGATACATTAAATATATAACATATTACATGCAATACTTTAAACTTTTTTAGTTTCCACTTTTTAATTTTTTTCTCATTTATTCATCCTAAATTGTTTTAACTTCCATTTCAATGCAATTTTATAATTTCTTTTTTACTTACATATAAATCGATCTCCTTAAATTTTGAAATGATTTTTTTAAATACCCACTTTTTTTGTTAAACGTTTTAAAAAAGTTCATACAGTTTATTGTTTAAATCATTTTATATTTAATTTCAAATGTTTTAATAGATACATATATTTTTACATTTATCTCTTATTGAATTATTATTGAATTATTTTTATGTACTTATTACAAATTTTTTAAAATATAAAGATAGAACTCATTTTTTTCCTTTAATATTTTAATATATTTTACATATTTGATTGCAATTTTTATAATAATTTTTTCATTCAAAAATTTTTCCCACCTACTCTGTATTTTAATTGATTTCAACTGTGATATTATAACACTATGCGGCGCTGAGTTTGTGTATACAAAAATGTAATGCCTCGATAAAGTTTGGCGTCAGCCAGCCGAAATATTGGCAAAATAAATATTTTATTAAATCCAATATATGCCTTTTTATTATCTAATAAATTAAATATGGATTGCTCTATTTTCAAAACATATTTTTGTTTTTACATAATTACAAATTAATATCCCAAAGTTGTGATATTTCCATAATAAAACTGATAATTTGATATTTATAGGTTGATGTTATTAATATTTTTGATAAATCAAAAAGTCCATTTCTACATTGGATTCTTCCAAAAACATTCTCCGTTTTAATTGGTCTGGGTTTGCTAAGAGGTTTGAATTTACTGAGAGTTGTTGAAGAATATTATTTGAAGGCTTTCCTTCGGATTTTTCAAATATTATTTTGCCTAGATTTATATGAATATTAAAGATTGAATTTTTCTTTTGCTATTAAAATTTCAAGTCCTTTTTGGATGTGATATTTGCATTATTTCAAGGTCTTTATATCCAAATATATTGGAAAGATCATTCACCTTTTATCAGCGACCAACTAACCTGGCTTTGTAATTTTGGCCATCGAGAAATCGGCTGCTGAGTTGGTCGATAGGTCGTCTAAATTGTTTGAAAATATCCATTGATTTATTCCTTTAGGAGCTCTAATTGTTTACCGTAATGATATTACACTCTAAATCTGCTTTCAGCTGAATACAATAGGAAGTCGTAAGAGCGTTCTTCAAAATAAACTTTCCAATATTCGTAAGGAAATTGTAAAAAAATAACAGAAAATAATTGAATTTGTAAATATTTTCGAAGCTTTATATGTGTTGATTTTTTAAATAAATATAATTAAACGATATTTATATACAGCTTTTATATACTTCATAAAATAAAAATTGAGAGAAGAAGGGCATATATGGCTCATCAGTGGTGAACACTCCCGGCAGTTTCGCCATTTTAATTCTCAGACCGCTTCACTATCTATATATATAATTGCCTTATTCTGTCTGAAGCTCACGGATAGAATGCGCGCCCATTGGCTGCCGGCGAACACGTGTCCTCGCTGCCCCCCTCTAGACAACCCTGTTATCAGCTGTGTGATACATACACCTGTCTATAGCGGCCATTCTAGACAACCCTGTTATCAGCAGTGTGTTACATCCACCTGTCTATACAGACCACCCTGTCCATAGCGACCACTCTAGACAACCCTGTTATCAGCTGTGTGATACATCCACCTGTCTTTACAGACCACCCTGTATATAGCGGCCATTCTAGATAACCCTGTTATCAGCTGTGTGATACATACACCTGTCTATAGCGGCCACTCTAGACAACCCTGTTATCAGCTGTGTGATACATCCACCTGTCTATACAGGCCACCCTGTCTATAGCGGTCACTTTAGGCAACCCTGTTATCATCAGTGTGTTACATTCACCTGTCTATACAGACCACCCTGTCTATAGCAGTCACTTCAGGCAACCCTGTTATCATCAGTGTGTTACATTCACCTGTCTATACAGACCACCCTGTCTATAGCGGCACTCTAGGGAACCCTGTTATCAGCAGTGTGATACATACACCTGTCTATACAGACCACCCTGTCTATAGCGGCCACTCTAGACAACCCTGTTATCAGCTGTGTGATACATACACCTGTCTATACAGACCACCCTGTCTATAGCGGCCACTCTAGACAACCCTGTTATCGGCTGTGTGATACATACACCTGTCTATACAGACCACCCTGTCTATAGCGGCCACTCTAGACAACCCTGTTATCAGCTGTGTGATACATATACCTGTCTATACAGACCACCCTGTCTATAGCGACCACCCAAGACAACGTTTCTAGAATATATTCGCACTCGGGTAAAACCCGGGCGTTGCCCGGGCCATTCGTCTAGTTGTATATAAACTCAGCATTGCTTATGTAATAAATTAAATTGGTGTTTTGAAAGTCTGTGTGTGTAGAAATATATATCTTAATTTGAGATTTTATGCAGCGAGGATTTCTTTTCACAAAATCATAGTATTCATTTTATATCAGTTTAAGGGCTGTAGAAATATCTAATAAATATATATAAGTAGCGGGATAATTTTTTATTTATTTTTAGCGATAGAAGACGCTAAATTGAGGTGATTTTCAATATGTTTCTTGAAAAAAGATACATCGGCCAGTATAAATCTTTTTATTACCTCGAAGTTTCGACAACAAGCTTTTGTCCTCGTCAGGAGCAAACAAAAATTAAAACATATAGCAAGGCGTTAAAAATTATTCTAAGGCTCTAAGGGCGTTCTCACGCGATATTCGAAATTTTGTACAACATCTTAATCTATTATGATATACATATATATATTAAGAAATTATAAACAAAAATAAATATATTAAAATAATAATAATAATAATAATAATAACATTTAAAAGATTTCACAATAGTATATATTAATAGATATCTATTATGTACAATTTATACTTACCCTTTATAACTACTTCTTTAAATTTAAAAACAAATTGTATTGTAGCGGAATATCTTCATATACATTAAAAGTTCTTTTCCCCATTTCCCGTGAAACCCACCCCTCTAAAAATAATCTTTCTTTTTAAATTTTATATTCCTATGAAATATCTCAATATCATTCCAATCTGGTCTATGTCCTGAATATAATGCATGTTCCCCAATTTTGCTTAACGCCCTTCTCCCCATTAAACCCTTTTGGTGTTCTTTAATCATAGTCTCTAAATTACGGCCTGTTTCTCCTACATAAATTTTGTCACATTGTGTGCATTTAAATCCATAAATTACATTACTTGGTTTTGATGTGCCTATGTTATCCTTCATTATGCTATTTCTAGTTAAAAATTCCCTTTTTGTCCCCGTACTATACCAAATATTATATATTTAAATTTTCTCAAAATTCTAGATATTTCGTTATCTATATATCTAAAATATGGAATAATTATATTATTGCAATCATATTTATTCCTATTTGAATTTGGCCTATCTATTTCATATCTTCTAATCCATTTGTTTGTGAAACCAACTGGATAATCAGATTGTTCTAGTTCTGCTCTAATTTTCATTATCTCTTTTTTATAAATATATCGGTCTGTGCATACCTGTTTGGCTCTTTGCACAAGAGATTTTATCACCTGTCTTTTATGTATCATAGGATTATTGGAATTAAAATTTAGATGTATACCACAGTCTGTTGGCTTTCTGAAAACGCTAGTTAAAATTGAACCATCTTTGCGAGTTAGTCCTACATCTAAGAATGATAAAAATCCCTCCTTTTCTGTTTCAACCGTGAATTCTATTCCTCTTTCTAAATTATTCAACATGACCATGATTTCATTAAGATTTTCTTTGCGGATCACTGCAAAAACATCATCTATATATCGGCCTCAGATTCTTATTCCCTCAATCAAGATTGCCTTTTTATCTACCGATGCCATTACGATGTCAGCAATGATCATACTTGTAGGGCAACCCATAGCAGCGCCGTCTTTTTTGCCTGTAAAATTTATCCCCATATCTGAAGTAAATATTATCTAAACATAACCTAAAGTCTTCTATCATTTCGTTGATTTCTAATCCCCTGTTTTCGCAATCTTGTCTCTTCACCTCAAAATATTCCCTTATTTCTTTTAGAGCTAGAGTTCTATTGATATTGGTGAAAAGTGATTTGGCATCAAAGGATACCATTATTTCATGGTCATTTAACTTCAAAATTTTAGCGATATCTAATAGCTCTTTCCTATTTCTAATCTCTAACCCTGAAATTTTACTTGTACTCGGTACCTGTTTTTTTAAGCCAGTCCGCTAAACGTCTGGTGGGGGCCTTGAATCTTGACACAATGGGCCGTAGGGGAACTCCTTCTTTATGGATCTTTGGTAGTCCTTTGATGAGAGGTGCGGCAACATCTAGCTTCATTTTTCTTTTATCAATGTCCTTAGACTTCATGTTTTTGATGAATTTTGATATTTTGAGTTTTATCTTTTTAGTAGGGTCTTCGCGAATTTCTTCATATGTATTATTATCATTGAGAAGGCTCTTTATCTTATCATTGTAATCTTCTCTCTTCATCACGACTGTCTTGCCTCCTTTATCTGCTCTAGTGATAACTATGTTGTCATCATTTTTTAATTTCTTTACACCCTCCCATTCGGATCGTTTAGTTTTCTCTAACTCAAATTTATTTTGGTTTTTTGTTGTCCTTGATTTAACATTTGAAATTTTGTTTCTAATAATAATTTTATCATTTTCATTCAAATTCCTAAATCCATTCTCAATGTTAGGAATTAATCTAATGTAATCAGATTTAAGTGGCATTGGTTTATAGTTTGACCTTTTGTCAAGAAGCCTCAACTGCTCTTCAGTTAAATCCTTCCCTGAGATGTTGCATACTCTTCTAGGATCGACCTTCTTGATTCTAGGAGCCCATCTGTCCAGTTTGTTCCTCATTGTGATCATTAGCCGTTCTTATATTTTATTTATCCCTCTCTGAAACTCTCTTCAAGACTTTTCATGTAATTTTCATCTAATAATTCTGAAATAGCATTTCGCTGACTCGCCAATGTGATTTTTCGCAAATACAACAAACAGTAGCAAGCCCTGAGTAAGTCCAGGTCAGCTGTAGCCACCTTTGACCAGTTCTGCTTTGTGGAGTGGAGGCTCTATCTTTCTTCAATGGACTACATCAAGGCACTGGGGGAAATATTTGGAAAATCATCGGTATTACAAATAATGAAGATGTCATATCGGCTTCTGTTTGGGCTATTCGGCTAATTCTGGCATAGCGCCTAGTTGAAGAGAGTCTCACCATATGGACCATCCTTCTGAAGTCCTTTCTTTATAGGAAATGGGCCGAGAAGTCAGCGAATAGGAACATCCCAATTTCTATAAGTGATGAAGATGTCTTAACGGCACCGCAGCCCTACTTCAAGGTGGTTTCTCTTAAACCTGAGGTCGTACTTTAGACGGATACACATGGACTATTGGCAGCAGGGAAACCTTTGTTCTTCTTAATGAAGGCTTTAGACTCAAATAGTTCCTTGATAAGTTGGTGATCATCTCTAAAGAATATTTTGTACACATTTGTTTATTTCATGTGTCTTCAATAAAAATCACCCTGTATCGTATATCCTTCAGAGTTAAAGCTTTAATCTCGATATACATGCTAAAAGGAACAACTTCATTAAGTTTGTTTATGAATGTGTATTTTATAATATTAATATGTTATCATAAAATAAAGCTCTCCCTTTAAATAATCATTGACACAATTCATTTAGTTTTCTTCACAATAAAACATAATGGTGGTGATAAATAATGTGCCAAAACATCAATTTTGGGAAATTCAGAGAAAACTCCAACCTGTATACCATGGCTTCGGTTAGGACCCTAATAAGTACAGAGAAAACTTCAATTTCATAACATAAAAAGGAGTTATGAGAGTCTTTGAATATTACACAATAATATTTTAGCATATTTTACATCAACTCAATTTAATTTGGAAATTTTAAAAAATTCATATATTTATACTAAATTGGTCAAGAAGATATTTTTATAAAACCGAACTAGCTATATCACCTATTGGAATTGACACAAAAATTGTAATATCTATTGTCTGTCTATTCAAACTAGCAGATATGACTCGTGACAAAACGACTACATAACAACTTTGTCAAAGTCAAAACTCCCTATCTGGAGCCCATGGTTTGATGTTAAGTACATCCTCATTTCAGAGCAGACTTAAATTTTATTTCATATATATGAGGCAAGTATGAAATCCTAAGAATTTAGCAATAGGCGGTCATCTGGTGAAGGGTTTATTAAGGTATTCTAAACCGATTTGGAAAAGAAAATAATAAATAGTTCAGAAATATGTGTGTGAAGGCTACTTTCCTAATATCAAATCTTCAAAATGTTCAAATATATACAAAGAGTATTGTGAGTATTATAGTAAGATGGAGTGTCATCTATGTTCTCTATTATTTCTCCAACTGATGAATGAAATTTATAATAACCAGTTACACAGCATTGGTGAGTTTGAAAATTATTTATTGAATATGCATTTGATTGTTTTTATTTTGAAGGATTGAAGTGAAGCAACAGATATAATTTGGAGCAGACTGGCTAAAACTTCTATAAAACACACAAGAAAAGATTAGTTGAAAGTAGTGGTGAGAGGAAGTAACTTACAGGTGTTGAAATATAACAGAAATAAATTAGATTGACATGGTATGCTTGTCGATATATATTAATGAATATTTCTTTACACTGAAAATTGCATCAAAATATTATTTTAAAGAATGAAATATTTCACAAAATTATTCAAAATATAATTGATGATAGGCATTTAGAATTTGTATTTTTAGGAAATTATATTCAGTCCATTTAAAGGTGAACGAAATTAATGAATTGCTACTTGATAATTTGAAAGTAAGAACTCGTTTAATTGATAAATAGGCATCAAATTAGTGAAAGTTCATATTTTCTTCAAATTCGTTAATTTAAATAAATCATTCAGTTTGGGAGTTAATGAGAGATATTTCAAGAATGTGAGAAGTTTTGTAATATAAAATTATTTGAAAAATATTGTATACAACTATATTCTCTTGATTAAAAAAAATAATTGATTGAATTATATTTATAAAAGGTGATTAGTAGTAACTCTCTGTTAATACTAAAAATCAATTTTAGTGAATAGATCGCATATTGTGGATAACATGTTGTTTTGAACATAGTAACAGTTCTTCAGATGGTCTTGAAGTGACTCAATAATGAAATATGATTAAGTTGACCACCTCATAGCAGATGATCTTAGTATAAATCAACTGTAAATTACCAGTAAGCAACCATCTCAAAGCAGATGATTTCTATTTAATTCAAATATGGCGACCACCTCAAATCAGATGATCTTGGTATATTAAACTATAAATTAACATTGAACAACCATCTCAAAAGCAGATGATTTTACAATTATTGAAATTATAATGCCAACTTGGCAAACAACTTTGATAGAAGATGATTTTGGAATAGTTCAAGTATAGAGAACAAATTAGAACCACCTCATTACGGATGGTATTTGTGTAATTTACCTTTTAAATCCCCAACTTAAACATTTTATATTAGATGAAATCTTGGCATGCTTTAAAGGTAAACTACCATAAATAAATAAACTCTTAGTAGATGATATTAATTATAATTTTATTTTCAAATGAAAATAACCATTTCATTTTCTCTCATTGGACTTAAACTTAGTAAATGTCAGTTTCGTAGCTTGAAACAGTTAACAATCAGTAAAAATCATGATATCTATTATACATGAAAATTCTTTAACAGTAAAATGAGCTCATATCTAGGTTATTATTTTAAACAAGGTTCTTTATTATCTTGAGGGATTATATTTTACAATTGGTTAGTGAAAGGGGTTTTAGCAATTACATAAATATATCTTTAGCAAAATAATGTAATATTCACAAAGGTTTAAACAAGAGACATTATTCCCTGTGATTGTGTGCCAACAAATAGTGGTTCAATTATATTTCTAGAGGTGAAAATGTATTTTATTCGGGAAGATGGGATTATCAAACCAAGTCAGCCCCATAGCCCCATTCAGTGGACCAGTCTGTGGCCATCCCCTGAACCACATAGACCCAATGACCCAACCTATGACCTAACCCGAGCCCCGCGATCCAGTAGCCCA
Source organism: Cordylochernes scorpioides (assembly GCA_030710605.1). Lineage (NCBI taxonomy): Eukaryota > Metazoa > Arthropoda > Arachnida > Pseudoscorpiones > Chernetidae > Cordylochernes > Cordylochernes scorpioides. The sequence goes on along the minus strand of CP092866.1, from coordinate 113,822,624 downwards.
GTCAGTGGCCAACCCTTCAGCCAGCCATTGAAACAACATGCCAAGTGCCAGCTCTACCTTATCTCTAGGTATACCCTACATTGGTTGTTGAGACTCTGAATCATTGTAAAGAGATTTAGTACTGAACAAATATAATTATAAAAAATTAAATTTAAAATCACTCTGTCTGTAAAAAAATGTTAAATTATCATCATTACTAGCGACACAAATGGATAGAAGACCGAGCAAGAAAGAAAGCGAGAGAGTAGATGAAAAATATTTGGAGTTTGAAAAGAAGGAAATTCAGAAATATATTCTGAAAAACAATAACCTTAATAAAAAAGAATTAACTCCAATATCAAGAGTATATTGGAGATTCAGAGCAAAAAGGAATAATAAACTCCAATATCAAGAGTATATTGGAGATCTAGAACAAAAAGGAATAACAAACTCCAATATCAAGATTGTATTGGAGATCTGGACCAAAAAGGAATAACAAACCCCAATATCAAGGATTTATTGGAGATCTGGACCAAAAAGGAATAACAAACTCCAATATCAAGAGTATATTGGAAATCTAGAACAAAAAGGAATAACAAACTTCAATATCAAGATTGTATTGGAGATCTGGACCAAATAGGAATAACAAACCCCAATATCAAGGGTTTTTTGGGGATCTAGAACAAAAAGGAATAACAATCCCCAATATCAAGTTCATATTAGAGATCTAGACCAAAAAGGAAAAACAAACTCCAATATCAATATTTTATTGGAGATCTAGAACAAAAAGGAATAACAAACTCCAATATCAAGGTTATATTGTAGATCTGGCCCAAAAAGGATTAACAAATACCTACATAAAGAGTATATTGGAGATCTAGAAGAAAAAGGAATAACAAACCCCAAAATCAAGTTTATATTGGATATTTAGACCAAAAAGGAATAACAAACCCGAATATCAAGGGTTTATTGGGGATCTAGAACAAAAAGGAATAAAAATCCCCAATATCAAGTTTATATTGGAAATCTAGAACAAAAAGGAATAACAACCCCCAATATCAAGAGTATATTGGGGATCTTTAACAAAAAGGAATAACAAACTCCAATATCAAGGTTATATTGGAGATCTGGTTCAAAAAGGATCAACAAACACCAACACAAAGAGTATATTGGAGATAAATTTCAAAAAGGAATAATAAACCCCAATATAAAGAGTATATTGGAGATCTGGACCAAATAGGAATAACAAACCCCAATATCAAGGGTTTTTTGGGATCTAGAACAAAAAGGAATAACAATCCCCAATATCAAGTTCATATTAGAGATCTAGACCAAAAAGGAAAAACAAACTCCAATATCAATATTTTATTGGAGATCTAGAACAAAAAGGAATAACAAACTCCAATATCAAGGTTATATTGGAGATCTGGCCCAAAAAGGATTAACAAATACTTACATAAAGAGTATATTGGAGATCTAGAAGAAAAAGGAATAACAAACCCCAAAATCAAGTTTATATTGGATATTTAGACCAAAAAGGAATAACAAACCCGAATATCAAGGGTTTATTGGGGATCTAGAACAAAAAGGAATAAAAATCCCCAATATCAAGTTTATATTGGAAATCTAGAACAAAAAGGAATAACAACCCCCAATATCAAGAGTATATTGGGGATCTTTAACAAAAAGGAATAACAAACTCCAATATCAAGGTTATATTGGAGATCTGGTCCAAAAAGGATCAACAAACACCAACACAAAGAGTATATTGGAGATAAATTTCAAAAAGGAATATTAAACCCCAATATAAAGAGTATATTGGAGATCTGGACCAAAGAGGAATAACAAACCCCAATATCAAGGTTATATTGGAGATCTAAAACAAAATGGAATAACAAACCCTAATATCAAGTTTATATTGGAGATTTAGACCAAAAAGAAATAACAAACTCCAATATCAAGATTATATTGGAGATCTAAAACAAAAAGGAATAACAACCCCCAATATCAAGGGTATATTGGGGATCTTTAACAAGAAGGAATAACAAACTCCAATATCAAAAGTATATTGGAGATCTAGAACAAAAAGGAATAACATACCCCAATATCAAGAGTGTATTGGGGATCAAATGAAATTGAAATAATAATGATAATAAATTCACATTTTAATAAGTGTTATTGAATTAATTCTATCTCTATATAGTTAAACTAATATTTAAAAGGGTTCAAAGAAGACATTAATAAAATATCCATTTTATTGAAAACATATTTAAAAGAAATAGTTTTTAAATATGATAATTAATTGTGTGATGACTAATATAAATAAATTGCAACCAAAATAAGAATTATAAATAAATTGTTTTTTTTTTATCATTTTATTCCACAGAATAACATCGATAGAAAAGTTAAATAATAGATAAGATAGATACAGGGAGATAGATTGGTTAAAATCTCTTCATTACAAGAGGCGGATTAAGTGATCTTCTTTTTAAGTCGAAACCGATGAGAACGGCCAGATGATCCCCCGAAAAACCTTGTGGGACGAAAGCATCTTGGAAAGGTTATCAGCGATCTATCGCATAGTTGACACACCTCGAGGCAGATTTTTCAGGATGTCGTGGCATGTAGTGTCCCGAAAGGTTATTGAGGCGTAGGACGGCTGAGGAGATTAAGCGGGGCGACAAGAATAAAGGGAATGTACAATCACGCCCCCAGCTTTGAAGAATATATTTGTAGGAAAAGCTGAATCCAGATTCCTTCCCGCGAACTGGCTGTGGATGTGTGTGAGGATCGTTGTTGAAATTCGCAGGACGACGTTTTTTACCTCGTGCAACACCCGGTAGTTGGTGACCTCTAGTAGACGCTAGCAGAGGCACCAGGAGAGCATTACGCGTTGAGCATCTTATATTGCAGACTTGTAGAAATAAAATTAACAAGGAGCGGAATCAGGTTGTACAGATCAATGATGCTGTACACCAACGAAAGGCTATAGGGACATGGTCATCTTGGAGGAAACTCTTGGCTTTGACACGTCGGTGAAATCCTGGACCCAGTCTCTGAAAATGTAGATCATAGCAGCCATGGCCCAAGGTTTTCTCGGCGATCTTCAGTTTGTTTTCCCTAAATTACCCAGTATCTACCACCAAATTGTAACGTAGAAATTAGGAAAGAAAACTTCGGAATTACATGGAACATAAGATTCAAAACACAAAGGTTAAGTAATTGTCACCAATACATATATTATGGAAAATTTATTTGTGTAGCTGAGTAATATAATTAAAATCATAAATCAATATCTTCAATCTTTTTATATTTTATTTTTCAACGTTTCAGCCACTTGCCCTCTTTAGGAAAACTCTATTTGCTATTTTCTGTCAAAAAGCTATCAAAATTTTACATATTTATATAAAAAGCCTACCTAGATTTGTAAAGAAAAGAAATGTTTTTTTTTCTTTAACATATCGAGGTATGCTCTTTTTATATAAATATATTTGCTAATGTTTTGAAAATAGACTAATCCATAAATAAATATTCAATTAAAAAGGCAAATATTTTGATCTAATATATGCCTTTTTAATTAAATATTTGCAACTGTGTTTACTTTGTATTTAAATTATGAGTGGACTGATATTTTAAAGAGCGTGGAGCGTGTACTCTATACTAAAAAAATAATAATAATAAAATAAAAATTAATGAAGAAATTTAAAATATCTGGGAAGAGGGGTTATATATAAAAGAGGTTGAAAACGCTGGAAAAATATAAAAAGGTTGAAGATATTCATTTATATTTAAATGAAATATACAGGTTGGACCATAAGCCCTGAAAACCCTTTTTTAATTAAAAATTAAAAGGCAAACTAGAACAAAACTAAAATTATTTAAATCTAGTTCGCCTTCCAATTTTTAACAAAAATAAAGGGTTCAGGACTTACTGTCCAATCTGGAATCAATTGGAACCTCTAAAATTAATTTAATTTATTTAGGGATAAAATTAAATCAACAAAAAAGGTTTAACACTTAAATTTGTTAAGTACTTCATTAGGTATATTTATTCAGAGTCCCATCGTAAATGTTGGGATACCACAAGATAAAGTAGAGCAAGCAGTTGGCATGCTGTTGATGGAAATCATGGCCAGCATAGAGTCAGCACACATCCCAGTCCACCGAATCAATAGGGACCAGGGAAAGGTCACAAGCCAGGGCAAAGGATCTAAGGGTTCAAGGGGGAGGCCACAGACTAGTCCTCTGAGGCTATGGGGCTAAATTCTCTTTAGGAACCGTGGAATCGTAATTATAGACAAATTATCAGCATAGAAATTTCACAAAAAGGCTTCAGGCGCTATCTGTCCAGGAAGGGAGTCGCGAGAGAGGTGTTATACAACCCCACCCCCCTCCTGGAGGGCTCCCACCCACGCCCCTCCAGAGTGGAGACCACACCCTCAAAAAGGAGTGTTTCTAAGCATCCTATCCTACTGACTCCCCCTGCTCTCCCTTCCTGGTCATCACATGGGATTCCAACATTATCCATTGATAGCAGTTCGAGCGCTGAATGGGCTCTTTGAACTTGGTAATATTTGCACCACATTTCCACAGTAATCACAATACTGCTGCACAGTGTAATAGGTATTTTTGTACCTTTGCCCTCAATATGAAAAGTAGAGGTGTAACCTGAAGCGTAGCGCACAAGGTCCACCAAATGACGCCAAAATAATAAGGATTCTTCAAAACGATTTTTGGGGCCATATAAGTCAAAGGGCCACAACAACAGCTTGTATTTTTTTCCATGGTTTGATGTTTAACTTACACAAGCAATATTATACCAGTGTTATGTGGTCATCAAAATTAAAAAGTTATATTATAATTTCACATCCTTGTGAATGATGCTGTGGATTTTATAATAATGTAATCCCTAAAGTATTTAAATGGTGTAAAAGCTTGCCTTGTCTCCATAATTTGTTCCATTCATTCATAAAATGAAAGAAATTGATTCTTTTCAAAATTTCATTGCTAAAATGTAAAATTAAAACTCGTTCCAAATGAAAAGGAAAACCTTTGGGAATTTGAAGTATATCTCTCTCTGTTTAGATTTCTTCGAAATTTTTATCAATAGCACAGAATATTTGACTGAACTCAACTCTAGCAATTATGTTACTACTTTGAAAATCGTCAATTTCAAGCATACCATTGATTTAGTTGAAATGAAAAAAAGGTAAGCTCTGTATTACCGCAATTAGGCAACTTCCTCTTCCGGAGCTGCACTTTCACTCTGGAGGAGAAGATCAGGAGCAGCCAACCTAAAACAAAACGTGTTATTAGAAGGGACATTAATAAATAATATTCACTCAATACACATATAATAAAAGTTTGTAGAATTGTGTAAAGCTATTTGTAATAACTCTGTGCACATATAGCAAAATTACTAATCTATTGCGTGTGTAGATTGAATAGTAGCAAAGGTTATGAGATTACGAAATTATAATTTACCACAGAGTATGAAACCCATATATATAATTCTACTTAAATGGCCGAAGCAACGCTCAGGTTCTCTCCAAGTGAATGTTTGCAGAATAGAAAAAAATACAAATAAATGTATTCAAAAACGTCCTGAATGAAAACAATAGGTGACCAAGATAATGGTTTCATGCTAATCCTTTATACAAAATATCGACAAGGGATTCATGTAATATTCTGAAAGTGACAAATATATGTTTTTATCAGAGTAATTCTATGGCAGATATATAGATGGAAATTTTGTTGTAAGGATATTTATTTTAAAAAAAAGGTAATTTCTGTCAAAAAAAGATAAAATTTAAAGCTAACTTAATATAAGCGCATCTTCTTATTGTACAACTTTTTGCTGATGGCTTGCGCCCTTTCCTTTCAAAGATAAACTATTTATTGTTTTATTCAAATTAAAACTTAGGTTGATGACAAAACCACAATACCTAAGTAATAAGCACAGCCTTTTCCAATGTGATATTTGACTTTAACTTTACATATCAATATATTACAATAAATATTTTCATATAAATTGGATTTGATATTATTTTGGCACTATTTAAAATACATTTCTTTAAATGATCAGTCGTCCAAACAACACATTGGATAAAAAACATCTAAGTATTTCCTAGCTGCTGCCAATTCCGTTCACATAGAGTAATTTATATCTTAGAAGATGTCTCACAGTTCAAGATAAATTTGCCACCCAACTTGTCCATCCCAATTGTCCCAGCTAGATATGGATGAACATTACTCACTTGTGGACTGGACCTGGTGAGTCTTGTAGAATATCGCAGCCTCCTTAGTCTCGGAGTAGATTTAGATTATGGCATCTTTTCTTTTACTGGAGTTTCACTGCAGTAGGAACATGGGAGAAAGATCCAAGATCCAGAATTCCACAGCACACTACATCAAATAGAACAACTATGTTACCTTATGTGTTAAAATCTATTAATTATTTCTAAAGAGTAAATTAGAAACTACTATACCAATAGTGTTTTTCTGTTCTAAGTTCATTATTATATTCAAGATTACAAATTAGAATGAGCGTAATACAATCATAATGAACAAGATTTGATAACTCAAATTCGTTTTTGGTAAACTTTCATCGCGGAGAAGCTTGGCAAAGTCAGGTCCTTCTGCTAGCATTTATATAGTAAATCAATATTATCCGTTCCATGAATATAGATATAAAGCCAGCTCAGAGCTTTTGCACAGTTTTTCTTCAAACTAAATAACAAAATTGGAAGATTCTCACATGTAGATATTGAGGAAAAGGAATTGAAAATGCAACGACGAAATTCTCTTATTCAAAGACAAATAATGCAATAATTGCTAAATTATAATATTTAAATGTAAATCTTCTGTCCTAAAACTTTTGTCCAAAGTTTTCTTAAATACAATTTCTAATATTACACCCTCCAGTCTAGCATATATAAGCAGAATGATCCTATACAGTAATAGCGCTCTAAAGAAGTGCTCTGGTATATTGAATTAGCGAAACCGCTGAGAGGGTTCACCACTGATGTGCTCTGCCTTCTCAATTTTATTTCATCGCAGTAAGGAGAGTTGAGTTATTTTATTTATTCTTAAAAAAAACATTCGCGTCTATTCATATCTTCATTCGTTATATATAGATGGCGCGTTAAACATTGCTTTGTATAAAATAATTTGTTACAATATTAGAATTGCCAAAAGAGCCAATCAGTTTATTTTCATTTGACATAATACAATTATTCAGACCGCGATTAAAACTAATGCCACAAATATAGGCCTTGAAGAGAATTTTCTATCATATATATGTTCTAAAAAATACACCTCTCTTTTTAAATATATTTATTTGGTGCAATTTGGAAAATTTTGGAATCAGCACACTCATTTCTTTGACTCATGACTCAAAATAGTATTCTTAGTTGAAGTATAAAAACTTCTATAAAAGAAGATGCATTTATTGAATATAAAAAGAAATAATGTTTGTGCGAAAAATAATGCTTTCCGAGATCTCAATATCTCTCTATATAAATATATAGCCAACAATAAACAATTAAAATATAAACTAAACTAAAATGAGACTGTATAGAAATTCATTACAGATTGGATATAACTCAATGTGTAATTAAAAAAGCTTTGAAGCTTTATAGCGAGTATCTTCATAAAAAATAAAGTTTAATAATTATAATGTCTTCCTTTGACGCTTGTATTTATATCCATAAACATATATTTTATAATGGTAGCTAAAAGTGTGAATTTCTTATGTTTACCGAATCTTCTAATGTAAGCCTTTTCATAAAATATTTTGATTCCATTATTTGTCTGATATGTCTTTAATAAATATATTTTGTTCTTTTCTGTTTATATAAACAAATGCATTAACTTTTGCACTGAATGAAACAGTTTCTACTTGCTCACTCACGATTATAATACTATTATTTTGAGATTATATTTTATTAGATGTCTGAACATTTATTTATATTCAATTAAACATGAAGGCAATAGTAATTATTTTGTACTATGATGATTAGAATTTTTTTCGTATTTAATTCTACCTTTCTTTTTGAAAAATTGATTATTCATAACTTTTTAAAAATATATTTTCAGTCATAATTTCCTGTATTTTCACTCGTTTGCTTGCTTTATCTTACTTTCTGTTATTTAACATATTTCCTCTGATTATTTCACACTTTTATCTTTTCATATAGTCTTTATTTTTATTTGTGGAAGGTTTTATTTCCACATTTTGTTCATTAAATTTCTGCATATTTTTATATTTAACATAAACGCGGATAGAAATCCGCATTAATGTCTGAATTTTATGAGCAATTAATCCATCTGATTGAACCTAGGTGCAAATTTTCAGGCCTTTAAGATGTGGTCTAATAGAATGTTAAAATATGAATAGAAAATCTGTTATAACACATTAATCTATTTCAAAAGAATTTTAGTTTCTCATAAGATTCGCTTGAGATATTTGAAAATGAAAAGATCGAAATAAGTAGGGAGTGAAAGATCAAAATATTGAATTATACACAAAATAATACTAAATTCGTTATTCAAACCAATGTTTATTTACATATATAAACATTTACAATAAAAAAACATATAATAGCTTATATATACACATAGGAATTTATAATACTTTTGAAGGTTGAAGATAGAAAAGGGAATTTCGATAAATTATATCACAATTTTTCTAAAATATGCATTTAATATTTTTTAAAATTTTCATTTTTAATTTGAAATATATAATTAATGATAATAGAGAGAGAATATGAATATATAATATGGAAGAAGGAATTTAATAGACGTTATATAAATTATATTTAAAAAAAGGGAATAAAACAAGGTAGCAAGTGTTAAGAAGTATAATGATACCTTCAGAAATAGACAGATACAAAATACCCTCAGAAATGTATCAATACTCTCAGATATTATTTTTTTTTCATAAACATACAAATACCTTGTATATACCTTCAGAAATAAATGAATACATAACCTTTAAAAATATATAAACAAAATACCTTTTCAGTATAATAAGAAAAACAATTCTTCATCTCTCTTTGAAAATATATATTTTTAATACCTTCAGAAATACATAAACAGAATATATTTCCAGTATAATAGCGAATACAATACACTTCCTGAAAATTATATACATTATTTTCTGAAATATATGTGAATACAATATTTTCTGAGAAATCTTTCGAAATATATACATTGCGTGACATTGAAAATGGAACACAAAGAAATAGTGGCCAGAAAATTATGCAAATTTCAGGGTAGACGCGCCTAACCGAGTTATGCAAATGATGTAAAATGCGCAGCTCTCGTGCGTACATGGAGTAAGATATAAGGGAAGGAACTTGCAGAAAGGACAGTATTCGTGTCGTTATTTCTTCAAGGAAAATCATTGTATAAATTTTTTTCTTGTGTCAAAAGACACGTGTAATAACAGAGAATGCCAGGTCATCGTAAACGGAGGCAGTTCAAGCAGACAGACGCTTTTACGAGGGGTATGGTGATCGGACTGAAAAGGGCAGGTTGGTCCATACATCAAATCGCAGCTGATACACACCTTGGTGCGTCCACGGTGCACCGACTGTGGAGAAGATGGTTGGAACAAGGAAATGTGGCAATTTATAGGAATGTCGGTGCAACCAGAGTAACGTCAGCACGTGTGGATCGGCGTATCCTTCGACAAGCAGTGGCGGCCCCACAAGCCACTTGTACCGCCATCCTGCAACATGTGCAAGACACCCTAGATCATTCCATTTCGACCAGAACCATTTCCCGTCGATTAGTTGCTAATGGCTTGCACTCATGCCGTCCGCTAAGAAGACTGCCATTGACCCCACCGAATAGGCGCCTACGTTTGGAATGGTGCCGGGCTAGATCGACGTGGATGACGGAATGGCACAGGGTCGTGTTCTCAGATGAGTCGCGTTTCTGCTTGTCAAGTGATAGTCGCCGTGTACGCGTGTGGCGTCGACGTGGAGAAAGGTCCAATCCGGCAGCAATTGTGAAACGCCCCACCGTGCGACAACGTGGAATGATGGTTTGGGGCGCAATCGCGTATGATTCCAGGTCACCTTTACTTCGTATTCAGGGCACTATGACGGCCCAACGATACGGTGATGACGTGCTGCGACCGGTGACACTCCCCTACCTTCAGGGGGTACCCAATGCCCTTTATCAGCAGGATAACGCCCGACCGCACACTGCTCGCATTAGCCAACAAGCTCTGCAAGATGTACAGATGCTTCCCTGGCCACCGTACTCTCCTGATCTCTCACCAATCGAGCACGTCTGGGACATCATTGGACGCCGTTTGCATGCCTTGCCACAGCCGCGTTCAGAAGACGAACTGTGGAAAATGGTTGAGAGGGAATGGAGAGCCATCCCTCAGGACGCCATCCGTACTCTGATTGACTCTCTACCTAGACGTGTTGCTGCGTGCATCGCCGTCCGCGGTGGTCCTACTTGCTACTAAGCCGACGCCGTTCTCGCTCTGTATTATGACTATCATTTTGAAAAAAAGATCACTTATTGTTCGTCCCCGTCTCTCTCTGTCTGCCGAGTTTCATCACTTTCTGGCCACTATTTCTTGGTGTTCCATTTTCAATGTCACGCAGTGTAATACCTTCAGGAAAATACTAATTAAATGATTTCAGAATTAGACAAAAAAAAAACAATATTTTCAATAATATATGAACTAATTTTACTTAGATAAATAAACAAAATTATACGTTTAGATATAGAAAAATACAACATTTTCAATAAGAGATATATACATTATTTAAGAAACGGCCAAATACATTCGGAAATAGACAAATATAATATTGAATAAATAAACATAAAATACTTCAATAATTAGAAATATACAATGCTTCAACAAAAATAGATGAAAAATAATACTTAAACATATAAAATTTATAACACTTTATAGAATATGCAAAAATACCATACTTCCCAATAAAGACAAATAAAAAAACTTGATATAAACAAATACAAGACCTTCTTATATAAACGAAAATACAATACTTTCAGATATAAATATGAATATAATACTTTAATAAATGAACAAATACAATACTTTAATAAATAAACAATTTCAATGTTTTTAGATATAAAAACAAAAACACTACTTTCAGATAGGAACAAATACCATACTTTCAGACATAAACAAATACGATACTTTCAGATATAAACAATTACAATGCCTTCCATATTTAGACAAATACACAATACCTTCAGATATAAACAAATTCAATCTTTCAGGTATACACAAATAAATTACTTTTTAATCAGACAAATACAATACCTTTTAGATATAAAAATAATTATACACAACATTAAGATACAGTCAAATACAATTCTTTCATATATATATACAAATACAATATACTTTCATTAATAGACAAACACATTACTTTCAGATATATGGGGAAAAGTAATTCTTTCAGATATGAACAAATACAATACTTACAAATATAGACAAATACTCTTCACTTTCAGAAATAGAAAATTATAATTCATATTATATGAAATAGATATATACAATACTGAAAAAAACAATATTTTCATAAATAGATTACAATAATTCAGAAATGGCGCACATATACATATGTAAATGATGATGAATAACAAAATGTTTATAATACAGACATGTGATTCGTGGGATATATTTACAGGATTTATAGAAAATATTGATGTACAGGCTTTATAATATTTATTTGTTTATATTGTGTGTATATTATTTTTTCATCTTTTATAACCAATTCCGGAGAAATTTCTTATAAGTCTTTTCATATTATATTTACTTCTCAATATTTTATCATATTTATATTATCTTGTCGTGGACACAATATTGTGACGTATTTTGTCTATCTTGATATCCCAATTGTTTACAATTCTTCCAGAAAGTTATATAAAAATGAATAAATAAATATATAAACATATGTTTATATTTACATATTTACAAATTAATATCCCAAAATTACGATATTTCCATAATAAAATTGATAATTTAATATTTATAGGCCTGAATTCATGAATATTTTGCTAAACCAAACTTTCCATTTCTACATTGGATTCGTCCAAAAATCTTCCGTTTCCAATTGATGTGGTTTGGCTAAGAGGTTTTAAAATTATGGAGAGTTGTTGAAGAATATTATTTGAAGGCTTTCAATTGGATTTTTCAAATATTATTTTGTTTTCATTTATATAAATTTTCAAGTTTGAATTTTTCTATTGCTATAAAAATTTCAAGTCTTATTTTGCTATGCGATTTGCATCATTTAAAGGTCTTGATATCCGAATATATTGGAAAGATAATTCACTTCTTATCGACGACCAACTAACCTGGCTTTGTAATTTTGGCCATCGAGCTGCTGAGTTGGTCGATAGGTCGTCTGCATTGTTTGAAAATATCCATTGGTTTATTTCTTTCGGAGCTCTAATTGTTTACCGCTATGATATTACACTCTAAATCTACTTTCAGCTGAATACAATAGGTAGTCGTGAGAACGTTCTTCAAAATGAAATTTCCAATATTCGTAAGGAAATTGCAAAATAATTACAAAAATATTTGAAATTTTGAATAATTTTGAAGCTCTATATGTGTTCATTTTAAATATAAATAATTAAGCGATATTTATATACAGCTTTCGTCGTGTCGTTTTACAATCACAGGCCGCAGTGCATTATATTGTATTATAAGTTACTTTATGTATTATTTACGAACGGAAAAATATGTCCAGGGTAGCCTAGTGGACATGGCATCTGCCCGGTAAGCGGAACATTGTGGGTTCGATTCCCATCCCTGGACACTTTTATTTTTACGTTCATCATTACTCTTCATAATTCACCCTTTCATACCTCATCCAAAAAGGTTAGAAATAGTCGATATTTCACCTTGAAATAAATTTTGATTTTTCGTTTAAAAGAAACTCATGCGGTCTAACTTCAAGTGTCGTTTTACAATCACAGGCCGCAGTGCATTATATTGTATTATAAGCTTTATATGTGTTGATTTTAAATATAAATAATTAAGCGATATTTATATACAGCTTTCATATACTTCATAAAATAAAAATTGAGAGACGAAGGACATGGCTCAACAGTGGTGAACACTCCCGGCAGTTTCGCCATTTTAATATTCAGACCGCTTCACTATTGTATATATATATATATATATATATATAATACTCAGAATATTTTATGTAAAAAAAGTAAATTGGTGTTTTGAAAGACTGTGTGTGTAGAAATATATATCTTAATTTGAGATTTTATGCAGCGAGCAATTTCTTTTCACAAAATCATAGTATTCATTTTATATCAGTTTAAAGGCTGTAGAAATATTCATTAAATATATCTAAAGAGCGGAATATATATATTTTTAGCGATAGAAGACGCTAAATTGGGGTGATTTTCAATATGTTGTTTAACATGTTTTATGTGATTTTTCGCAATACAACAAACAGTAGCAAGCCCTGAGTAAGTCCAGGTCAGCTGTAGCCACCTTTGACCAGTTCTGCTTTGTGGAGTGGAGGCTCTATCTTTCTTTAAAGGACTACATCAAGGCACTGGGGTAAATATTTGGAAAATCATCGGTAATACAAATAATGAAGATGTCATTTCAGCTTCTCTTAGGGCTATTCGGCTAATTCTGGCAAAGCGCCTAGTTGAAGAGAGCCTCACCATATGGACCATCTGAAGTCCTTTCTTTATAGGAAATAGGCGGAGAAGTCAGCGAATATGAACATCCCAATTTCTATAAGTGATGAAAACGTCTAATAACGGTATTGCGGCCCTACTTCAGGGTGGTTTCTCTTAAACCTGAGGTCGTACTTTAGACGGATACACATGGACTATTGGCAGCAGGGAAACCTTTGTTCTTCTAAATGAAGACTTTAGACTCAAAGAGTTCCTTGATAAGTTGGTGATCATCTCTGATGAGTATTTTGTACACATTTGTTTATTTCGTCTCTCTTCAATAAAAACCACCCTGTATCAAATATCCTTCAGAGTTAAAGCTTTAATCCCGATATACATGCTAAAAGGTACAACTTCCTTAAGTTTGTTTATGAATTTGTATTTTATAATATTAATATGTTTTCATAATATAAAGCTCTTCCTTTAAATAATCATTGACACAATTCATTTAGCTTTCTTCACTATAAAACATAATGGTGGTGATAAATAATGAGCCAAAACATCACTTTTGGGAAATTCAGAGAAAATTCCAACCTGTATACCATGGCTTCGGCTAGTACCCTAATAAGTACAGAGAAAGCTTCAATTTCATAACATAAAAAGGAGTTATGAAAGTCTTTGAATTTTACACAATATTTTTTTTTTGCATATTTTACATCACCTCAATTTAATTTGAAAATTTTGAAAAATTCATATATTGATACTGAATTGGTCAAGAAGATATATTTATAAAATTGAACTAGCAATATAACCTATTGGAATTGACACAAAAATTGTACATTACAATTTGTAATATCTATTGTCTGACTCTTCACTCTAGCAGATATGACTCGTGACAAAACGACTACACAACAACTTTGTCAAAGTCAAAACTCCCCATCTGGAGCCCAAGGTTTGATGTTAAGGACATCCTCATTTCAGAGCAGACTTAGATTTTATTTCATATATATAAGGCAAGTATGAAATCTTAAGAATTTAGCAATAGGCGGTCATCTGGTGAAGGGTTTCTTAAGGAATTCTAAACCGATTTGGAGAAGAAAATAATAAATTGATCTAAAATATGTGTTTAAAAGGCTACTTTTCCTTTTATCAAATCTTTAAAATGTTCAAATATATACAAAGAGTATTGTGAGTATTATAGTAAGATGGAGTGTCATCTATGTTCTCTATTATTTCTCCAACTGATGAATGAAATTTATAATAACCAGTTACACAGCATGGGTGAGTTTGAAATTTATTTATTGAATATGCATTTGATTTTTTTATATTGAAGGATTGAAGTGAAGCAACATATAATTTGGAGCAGACTGGCTAAAACTTCTATAAAACACACAGAAAAAGATTAGTTGAAAGTAGTGGTGAGAGGAAGTAACTTACAGGTGTTGATATATAATAGAAATAAATTAGATTGACATGGTATGTTTGTCGATATATATTAATGAATATTTCTTGACACTGAAAATTATATCAGAATATTTATATCTTTAATAAAATATTTCACCAAATTATTTTTAAAAAATTAATGATAGGCATTTAGGACATTATATATAGGAAATTATTAAATTACATTTAGAAGTAAACGAAATTAATGAATTTCTAGTTTATAATTTAAAAGTTAGAACTCTTTTAATTGATAAATAGGCATCCATTTAGTCAAAGTTAATATATTCTTTAAACTCACTAATTTAAATAAATCAATTAGTTTGTGAGTTAATAAAAATATTTAAAAACTGAGCTCTTTTGTAATTTAAAAATATTTTTAAAATATGGTATACAACTATATTCTCTTGATTAAAAAAAAAAATAATTGATTGAATTATATTTATAAAAGGTGATTAGTAGTAACTCTCTGTTAATACTAAAATCAATTTTAGTGAATAGATCGCTTATTGTGGATAACATGTTGTTTTGAACATAGTAACAGTTCTTCAGATGGTCTTGAAGTGACTCAATAATGAAATATGACTAAGTTGACCACCTCATAGCAGATGATCTTAGTATAAATCAACTGTAAATTACCAGTAAGCAACCATCTCAAAGCAGATGATTTCTATTTAATTCAAATATGACGACCACCTCAAATCAGATGATCTTGGTATATTAAACTATAAATTTACATTGAACAACCATCTCAAAGCAGATGATTTTACAATTATTGATATTATAATGCCAACTTGGCAAACAACTTTGATAGAAGATGATTTTGGAATAATTCAAGTATAGAGAACAAATTAGAACCACCTCATTACAGATGGTATTTGTGTAATTTACCTTTTAAATCCCCAACTTAAACATTTTATATTAGATGAAATCTTGGCATGCTTTAAAGGTAAACTACCATAAATAAATAAACTCTTAGTAGATGATATTAATTATAATTTTATTTTTAAATGAAAATAACCATTTCATTTTCTCTCATTGGACTTAAACTTAGTAAATGTCAGTTTCGTAGCTTGAAACAGTTAACAATCAGTAAAAATCATGATATCTATTATACATGAAAATTCTTTAACAGTAAAATGAGCTCATATCTAGGTTATTATTTTCAACAAGGTTCTTTATTATCTCGAGGAATTATATTTTACAATTGGTTAGTGAAAGGGGTTTTAGCAATTACATAAATATATATTTAGCAAAATAATGTAATATTCACAAAGGTTTAAACAAGAGACATTATTCCCTGTGATTGTGTGCCAACAAATAGTGGTTCAATTATATTTCTAGAGGTGAAAATGTATTTTATTCGGGAAGATGGGATTATCAAACCAAGTCAGCCCCATAGCCTCATCCAGTGGACCAGTCTGTGGCCATCCCCTGAACCACATAGACCCAATGACCCAGCCTATGACCTAACCCGAGCCCCGCGATCCAGTAGCCCAGTCAGTGGCCAACCCTTCAGCCAGCCATTGAAACAACAACATGCCAAGTGCCAGCTGTACCTTATCTCTAGGCATACCCTACATTGGTTGTTGAGACTCTGAATCATTGAAAAGAGATTTAGTACTGAACAAATATAATTATAAAAAATTAAATTTAAAATTACTCCCTGTCTGTAAAAAAAATGTGAAATTATCATCATTACAAGCGACACAAATGGATAGAAGACCTAGCAAGAAAGAAAGCGAGAGAGTAGTTGAAAGATATTTGGAGTTTGAAAAGGAAGAAATTCAGAAATATATTCTGAAAAACATTCACCTTAATAAAAAAGAATTAACTCTAATATCAAGAGTATATTGGAGATCTAGAGCAAAAAGGAATAACAAACTCCAATATCAAGAGTATATTGGAGATCTAGAACAAAAAGGAATAACAAACTCCAATATCAAGATTGTATTGGAGATCTGGACCAAAAAGGAATAACAAACCCCAATATCAAGGGTTTATTGGAGATCTGGACCAAAAAGGAATAACAAACTCCAATATAAAGAGTATATTGGAAATCTAGAACAAAAAGGAATAACAAACTTCAATATCAAGATTTTATTGGAGATCTGGACCAAATAGGAATAACAAACCCCAATATCAAGGGTTTATTGGGGATCTAGAACAAAAAGGAATAACAATCCCCAATATCAAGTTCATATTAGAGATCTAGACCAAAAAGGAAAAACAAACTCCAATATCAATATTTTATTGGAGATCTAGAACAAAAAGGAATAACAAACTCCAATATCAAGAGTTTATTGGAGATCTGGACCAAAAATATATAACATACCCCAATATCAAGGTTATATTGGAGATCTAGAATAAAAAGGAATTCAAAACCTCAAAATCAAGTTTATATTGGATATTTAGACCAAAATGGAATAACAAACCCGAATATCAAAGGTTTATTGGGGATCTAGAACAAAAAGGAATAAAAATCCCCAATATCAAGTTTATATTGGAGATCTAGAACAAAAAGTAATAACAACCCCCAATATCAAGAGTATATTGGGAATCTTTAACAAAAAGGAATAGCAAACTCCAATATCAAAGTTATATTGGAGACCTGGTCCAAAAAGGATCAACAAACACCAACACAAAGAGTATATTGGAGATAAATTTCAAAAAGGAATAACAAACCCCAATATAAAGAGCATATTGGAGATCTGGACCAAAGGGGAATAACAAACCCCAATATCAAGGTTATATTGAAGATCTAAAACAAAATGGAATAACAAACCCCAATATCAAGTTTATATTGGAGATTTAGACCAAAATGAAATTACAAACTCCAATATCAAGATTATATTGGAGATCTAAAACAAAAAGGAATAACAACCCCCAATATCAAGGGTATATTGGGGATCTTTAACAAGAAGGAATAACAAACTCCAATATCAAAAGTATATTGGAGATCTAGAACAAAAAGGAATAACATACCCCAATATCAAGAGTGTATTGGGGATCAAATGAAATTGAAATAATAATGATAATAAATTCACATTTTAATAAGTGTTATTGAATTAATTCTATCTCTATATAGTTAAACTAATATTTAAAAGGGTTCAAAGAAGACATTAATAAAATATCCATTTTATTGAAAAAATATTTTTAAAAAAATAGATTTTAAATATGATAATTAATTGTGTGATGACTAATATAAATAAATTGCAACCAAAATAAGAATTATAAATAAAATGTTTTTTTTTATATAATTTTATTCCACAGAATAACATCGATAGAAAAGTTAAATAATAGATAAGATAGATACAGGGAGATAGATTGGTTAAAATCTCTTCATTACAAGAGGCGGATTAAGTGATCTTCTTTTTAAGTCGAAACCGATGAGAACGGCCAGATGATCCCCGGAAAAACCTTGTGGGACGAAAGCATCTTGGAAAGGTTATCAGCGATCTATCGCATAGTTGGCACACCTCGAGGCAGATTTTTCAGGATGTCGTGGCATGTAGTGTCCCGAAAGGTTATTGAGGCGTAGGACGGCTGAGGAGATTAAGCGGGGCGACAAGAATAAAGGGAATGTACAATCACGCCCCCAGCTTTGAAGAATATATTTGTAGGAAAAGCTGAATCCAGATTCCTTCCCGCGAACTGGCTGTGGATGTGTGTGAGAATCGTTTTTAAAATTCGCAGGACGACGTTTTTTACCTCGTGCAACACCCGATAGTTGGTGACCTCTAGTAGACGCTAGCAGAGGCACCAGGAGAGCATTACGCGTTGAGCATCTTATAACACGAACATTTTCAGGGAAGACTCTGATACCTGAATTGAGACCGCGCGAAGAAGCCAGCAGGTCTGGTGCCCGGTCGAGACTTTTGTCATCTTGCAGACTTGTAGAAATAAAACTAACAAGGAGCGGAATCAGGTTGTTCAGATCAATGATGCTGTACACCAACGAAAGGCTATAGGAACATGGTCATCTTGGAGGAAACTCTTGGCTTTGACACGTCGGTGAAATCCTGGACCCAGTCTCTGAAAATGTAGATCATAGCAGCCATGGCCCAAAGTTTTCTCGGCGATCTACAGTTTGTTTTCCCTAAATTACCCAGTATCTACCACCAAATTGCAACGTATAAATTAGGAAAGAAAACTTCGGAATTACATGGAACATAAAATTCAGAACACAAAGGTTAAGTAATTGTCACCAATACATATATTATGGAAATTATATTTGTGTAGCTGAGTAATATAATTAAAATCATATAAATCAATATCTTCAATCTTTTTATATTTTATTTTTCAACGTTTCAGCCACTTGCCCTCTTTAGGAAAACTATATTTTCTATTTTGTGTCAAAAAGCGATCAAAATTTTATATTTATATAAAAACAGCCTACCTAGATTTGTTTAAGATTTTTTTTCTTTAACATATCGAGGTATGCTCTTTTTATATAAATATATTTGCTATTGTTTTGAAAATAGAGTAACCCATAAATAAATATTCAATTAAAAAGGCAAATATTTTGATCTAATATATGCCTTTTTAATTAAATATTTGCAACTGTGTTTACTTTGTATTTAAATTATGAGTGGACTGATATTTTAAAGAGCGTGGAGCGTGTACTCCATACTCAATGAATAATAAAAAATGAATTCAAAATTAATGAACAAAATTTAAAATACCTGGAAAGAGGGGTAAAATTTAAAAGTTGTTGGAAACGCTGGAAAAATATAAAAAGGTTGAAGATATTCATTTATATTTAAATGGAATATACAGGTTGGACCATAAGCCCTGAAAACCTTTTTTTGATTAAAAATTAAAAGGCAAACTAGAATAAAAACTAAAATTATTTAATTCTAGGTTGCCTTCCAATTAAAAAAAATAAAAGGTTCGGGACCTACTGGCTAAATCTGGAATCAATTGGAACCTCTAAAATTAGTTTAATTTATATAGGGATAGAATTAAATCAACAAAAAAGGCTTAACACTCAAATTTGTTCAGTACTTCATTAGGTATATTTATTCAGAGTCCCATCGTAAATGTTGGGATACCACAAGATAAAGTAGAGCAAGCAGTTGGCATGCTGTTGATGGAAATCATAGCCAGCTTAGAGTCAGCACACATCCCAGACCACCGAATCAATAGGGCCCAGGGAAAGGTCATAAGCCAGGCCAAAGGATCTAAGGGTTCAAGGGGGAGGCCACAGACGGGTCCTCTGAGGCTTTGGGGCTAACTTTCTCTTTAAGGACCGTGGAATCGTAATTATAGACGAATTATCAGCATAGAATTTTCACAAAGAGGCTTCAGGCGCTATCTGTCCAGGAAGGGAGTCGCGAGAGAGGTGGTATACAACCCCACCCCCCTCCTGGAGGGCTCCCACCCACGCCCCTCCAGAGTGGAGTCCACACCCTCAAAAAGGAGAGTTTTTAAGAATTATATTCTACTGACTCCCCCTGCTCTCTCTTCCTGGTCATCACATAGGATTCCTACATTATCCATTGATAGCAGTTCAAGCTAAAATGGGCTCTTTGAACTTGGTAATATTTGCAATACATTTCCACAGTCATGAAAATACTGCTGCACAGTGTAATTGGTATTTTTGTACCTTTTCTCTCAATATGAGAAGCAGAGGTCTAACCTGAAGGGTAGCGCACAAGGTTCACCAAATGGCGCCAAAATAATAAGGATTCTTCAGAACGATTTTTGGGGCCATATAAGTCAAAGGGCCACAACAACAGCTTGTATTTTTGCCATGGTTCGATGTATAACTTACATAAGCAATATTATACCAGTGTTATGTGGTCATCAAATTCAAAAGGATATTTTACAATTTCACATCCTTGTGAATGATGTGCTGTGGATTTTAAGATAATGTTATCCATAAAGTATTTGAATGGTGTAAAACCTTGCCTTGTCTCCACAATTTTTTCCATTCATTTATATAATGGAGGAAATTGAATCCTTTCAAAAATTCATTGCTAAAATGTAAAATTAAAACTAGCTCCAAAAGAAAAGGAAAAATTTTGGTAATTTAAAGTATTTCTCTCTCTGTTCAGATTTCTTCGGAATTTTTATCATTAGCACCGAATATTTGACTGAACCCAACTCTAGCAATTATGTTAATCCTTTGAAAATCGTCATTTTGAAGCACACCATTGATCTTGTTGAAATGAAAAGATGTAAATTCTGTATTACCCCTGTTAGGCAAACTTCCTCTTCTGGAGCTGAACTTTCACTTTCGAAGAGAAGATCAGGAGCAGCCAACCTAAAAACAAAGCGAGTTATTAGAATAGACATTTATACATAAAATTAAATTAAAACACATCTAAAAAGGGTCGTGAAATGGTTTAAATCTATTTGTACTAACTGTGTTTTGTACACATATAGCATATTTAATAATCCACTGCGTTTGTAAATTGTATAGTAGCAAAGTTTATGAGAAATACGAAATTATAATTTACCATATAGTATAAACCCATATATATAATTCTACCAAAATGGCTGAAGCAACTTCCAGGTTCTCCCCGAGTGAATATTTGCAAAATTGAAAAAGAAATCTTCAAAGAAAAGTTTTAAAAAACGCAGAGAATGAAAACAAGAGGTGACCAAGATAATGGTTTCAGGCTAATTCTATTTACCACATAACGACATGGAATTCATGAAATTTTCAAAAAGTGACAAATATATGTTAATTTGTCGAAATGTCTAGGCTGAATCCACGGCCGAAATATAGTTGGAAATTTCGTTGTGAGGATATTGATTTTTGAAAGAAGGATAATTCCTTCTGTCGAAAAATAAGATGAAACTTAAACCTATATATTTATTTCATTCTTTATGTAGGGGACTAGGGTAGGTGACAAAACCACAATACCTTTGTAATAAGTTTTAAGCTTATTTCAATGAGATATTTGACTTTCACCTTTGCATGTCAATATATTACTGTAAAGGTTTTCATATAAATTTGATTAGAAAATATATTGGCACAATATTAAAAATATATATTTCTTTAATGATCAGTCGAATAAACATTTGATAAAATGTATCTAAGCATATCCTGGCTGCGACCAGATCCATTCGCATAGAGTAAATTATATCTTAGAAGATGTCTCACAGCTCAAGATACCTTTGTCACCCACGTTGTCCATCCCAATTTTTCCAGCTAGATATGGAGGAACATTACTCACATGTGGACTAGACGTGCTGAGTCTTATAGGAAACCGCAATCGCCTTGGTTTTGGAGTAGATTTAGATTATGGCATATTCTCTTTTACTAGAGTTTACCGCAGTAGGAACATTGCAGTGACACAGAATTCAGAATTCCACAGCACCCTGCACCACATAGAACAACTATGTTAGACTTAATAGATTTTAACATAAGTTTCTAAGTTATTTCTAAAGCATATATTAGATACTACTATACTGATAGTGTTGTTTTGTCCTACGTTTATTTTTATAATCACGATTAATAATAAGTATGAGCATAATACAATCATAATGAACAAGATTTGATAACTCAATATTCGTTTGGAAAACTTTCACCACGGATAAGCTTGGCAAAGCCAGTTCCTTCTGCTAGCATATATATATTAAATCATTATTATCCATTTTCTAAACAGGTCTATAGTTATACAGCCAGCTCTGAGATTTTCGACAGTTTACATTAAACTAAATGAAATAAAATAGAAGACACCCAC
Source organism: Cordylochernes scorpioides (assembly GCA_030710605.1). NCBI lineage: Eukaryota > Metazoa > Arthropoda > Arachnida > Pseudoscorpiones > Chernetidae > Cordylochernes > Cordylochernes scorpioides. The sequence continues at coordinate 113,799,858 of CP092866.1, read as the reverse complement.
ATGTAAAAATTGAGTGAAAAAATTAAAAATGACATGACGAAATATTTTAGTCCAAAGACAGCAAGACCTTTAATATAACTGTTATTGTTGTAGAGAAATAAAATAATATCAAGAGGTTGGAATAAAATATTCATAAAATATTTTTTTCACATTAAGGACAGTCAAATATTTATTTTTCTGTGAAAAGAAACATTCGCGTCTTAATGTCTTCATTTTTTATATATAGATGGCGCGTTTTGCTCTGTATTAATTTATGTTCAACTTGCCTTGTCCTTAATTGTTTGCTGAAGAGCATTGTTCGATGCAAATATTTAAATGTAATTCTACTGTCCTAAAAGCCTACGTCTATATTTTGCTTAAATACCATTTCTAAAATTCCATTCTTCAGTGTAGCATATAAAAGCAGATGCTCCAATACAGTATTAGAGCTCTAAAGAATCGGTCTGGTAGAATAAATTGGCAAAACCGCTGGTACTCTTCACCACTGATGAGCCAATCCTTCCCAATATTTTTTCATCGCAGTAAGGAGAGACGAATATTTTTATTTGTGAAAAGAAACATTCGCGTCTCTTAATGCCTTCATTTGTTATATATAGATCGCGAGTTATACATTGCTTTGTATAAAATAAATTTATAAAATAAATGAAGCTTCCAGGGTTAAGTTTCTTTTGTTATAATATTACAATTGCCAAAAGAGCCAATCAGTTTATTGTCATTTGACCTTACAAAAATAAACACACCACGAATAAATCTGGTACCACAAATATAGACTTTCAAGTGAATATTCTAGCATATATTTATTCTAAAAAGACACCTCTCCCTTTAAATATAAGTATTTCGTGCAATTTGGGAAATATTGGAACCGAAACACATTTCCGTTGACACATGACTCAAAACAGTATTCTTAGTTGAAATATAAAAACCTTTATATAAGAAGATGCATTTATTGAATATAAAGGAAAAAAGGTTTGTGTGAAAAAAAATGCTTTCAGATCTCTATCTATCCCTATAAATATATAGCCAACAATAAACAATTAAAATATAAACTAAACTAAAATGAGGCTGTTTAGAAACTCTTCAAATGTTTAGATATAAATCTATGTAAAATTAAAAAACCATTAAAGCTTTGTAACGAGTAACTTAATATAAAATAAAGTTCAATATTTAAAATGTCTTCCTTTGTCACTTTCATCTTTAGCCGTAAGAATCTATTTCATATTGGTAGCTGAAAGTGTGAATTTCTTATGTTTAGCGTACCTTTTAAGTTAAGCCTTTCAATAAAATATTTTTAAATTCATTATTTTCCTAATATATTTTCTATTATTTATTTTGTTCTTTTATATTTAATTTATAAACTAATGCATTAACCTTTGTACTAAATTAATTAGGTATTACTTTCTTACTCACGATTATGATGCTATTATCTTGAGGTTCTATTTTATTAGATGACTCTCTCTTTGAACATTTATTAATAATTAATTAAACACGAAGGCGAAATTAATTATTTTGAACTAAAAGGATTATATTTTAAATTATTTATACCTTTATTTTTAAAAATTGATTACGTTTTACAATTTATCTTATATATTTTCAGTCAAAAATATTTGTACTACCCAAATTTCTTGTATTTTCATTCGTTTGCTTGCTTCATCTTACTTTCTGTTATTTAACAGATTTTCTCTGATTATTTTACACTTTTATATTTTCATATAGTCTTTAGTTTCATTTGTGAAAGGTTTTTATTTCTATCTTTTGTTCATTAAATTTCTGCATATTTTTATATTTAACACACACGCGGAAAGAAATCCGCATATATGTCTGAAATTTTATGAACAATCATTGTCATCTGATTGAGCCTAAGTGCAAATTTTCAGGCTTCTATAGTGTGGTCTGACAGTATGTTAAAATATGAATACAAAATTTGTTTTCGTTCACAAATCCATTTTCATAGAATTTCAGACACTCATAATATTCTCTTGAGAGATTTAAAAATGAAAGGACAAAAGAGTTAGGGAGTGAAAGATCAAAATATTGGATTATACACAAAATAATACTAAATTTGGTATTTAAACCAATGTTTATTTACATCTATAAAATATCACAAAAAAAACAAATATAATAGATTATATATACAAATACTAATAGTAATTCATAATATTTTAAAGGTTGGAAAGAGAAGAGAGAAATTGAATAAATCATATACCCAATTTTTGAAACAATTTACATTTGATATTTCAAAATACATTTTATTTTAAATTTAAAAATATAAAAATAATTATAATAAAGACAAAACTATTAATATATAGTATGGAAAAATGTATTTAACAGAAATTACCTAATTTTTCACAAACAAGATTTTATTCAAACAAGGTAGCAAATTGAGAAGTAGATATAATACTTTCAGAAAGATTTGACAGTTACAAAATACTCTCAGAAATACATCAATACTTTTAAACGTAGATTATTACATTGTTTTTGCAAAATATACAAATACAATATTTACTTTTAGAAATAAATAAATACATAAACTTGAAAGGATATATACAATACTCTCAGAAATAGATAAACAAAATATCTTTTCAATATAATAGCAAAAATAATGTATTTCCTGAAAGGATATATACAATGCATTCAGAAAAATATATAAATGCAATACTTTCTGAGAAATCACTCTATGAATACAAAATCTTCGGGAATAGACAAAATGATTTCAGAATTCGACAAATACAATATATTTAGAAATATATAAAAAACAAATTACTCTCATAAATTGGAAAATAATGATACCTTATAATAGACAAATACCACACTTACATAAATAGATATATACAATATTTTCAGAAAAACACGGCCAAATACATTCAGAAATAGACAAATACAATTTGAATTTGATAAATTCAATATTTTAAGAAATACAAATATACAATGCTTCCACAAAAATAGATTTGTAGGGACACCACTCATTCTCAATAATTATTCTAGAAAATGTAAATTCAATTTGTATATTTTATTTTTGGTTATAATTAATAGTTTAGAAATTATAATCTTTTTATTTGTAAAAAATATTTGTTATCATCATCAATTAAATTGTTGCCTTCGAATTGTAAACAAACTTTGTATAAAAGACATTTTAAATATAAGATATTGAATTAATATGTGTGAAGAAAAATAAATTGTTTAATTATTCAAAGTTGTAATAATTGAGCTTCAAGAAATGCCCACACATATATTGGTGAGCTGGACGCGATCCAAATAAAGCCAAAATACGAAGGTAAGCCAAGCCTAAAAAAAAGAACAACTTTGAATTAGCGATTCCTGTTCAAGATACAGATTTTATTTTACATATTACCCATTTATATTATTGCTAATTTTTCTTTTAATATTACCTTTAGATAATTTCGTCTGATATTTTTAAATTTTTGCCTATTACTTTAATTAGTTTTTCCTCATCAAAATATTATTTTAACAAAAAAATGGAATCAGAAAATAAGCCTAGCGAAATTGCTACAGAATTATGCAAAGTCAGCATTAAGATCCCACCTTTCTGGGTTGAAAAGCCCGAATTATGGTTTCATCAGGTTGAAGCTCAGTTTAAAATAAATGGCATTGTTCAGGAAGAAACGAAGTTCAATTATTTGATCTCCCAGCTAGAACCGAAATACATGGAAAGTATTTGGGATATAATAAATAGCAGAAGCGACACCAAATACTCTGACTCTAAGTTGCGGCTGCTAGAATCGTTCAGACAAAGTGATGGTCAGAGAATAAAACAACTTATTTCCGGTATTGACCTAGGAGACATGAAGCCAAGCCAATTACTACAAAAATTAAGATCCCTCGCTACCCCAGATGTTCCTGAAAATTTGATTAAAACCTTATGGCTGGACAAATTGCCAGTCTCAATCAAAAACATCTTAATAGTAAGCGACGAGGATATAAGCAAGTTGGCCATAATGGCTGATAAGATAAATGAAATAAATCCCTCAAAGAAACTATACCAGGTAAAGGAAGCCTCATCCCCAATGGAAGACCTCGAAAAACAGGTGTCTGAATTGCGACTGGAGAGGTCGAGATCTCGATCTGAAAATAGGACCTATTCAAGACCACGAAGCAATTCAAGCGCTTCAACCCTGATGGTAAATATTGCTTTTACCACTTCTGTTTTGGCGCCAAATGTTTACCAAACAAGTGCAAGCCTCCATGTAGCTGGAAGGAGTCGGGAAACGGGAACCAGCAGCAAAACTAGCGACTAGTTTTGTTGCTGACCAAATACAGGATAGTCGCAAACATCGTCTATTTGTTAAGGACAAAGAAACGGGTCTGCAGTTCCTGATAGACAGCGGTGCTGACGTCAGCGTAATTCCGCCAACTGATAAGGATGTGCCAAGCAACGAACTCTTGCTATATGCTGCAAATGGTTCCAAAATAGTAACATTTGGCACTAAGGTGATCAAAATAGATTTGGGCCTAAGGCGATCCTTTCAGTGGTGTTTCATCATCGCCAAAGTGAACAAAGGAATTATTGGAGCTGATTTTTTAAATAATTTCAAGTTGATACTTGACATTAGCAATAAAAGGCTAATTGATGGCATAACTAACCTCTCAATTCGAGGTGATGTCATGTCCATCGACAGCACAAGTATCACCAGCACCATAAACAAGAACGAAAAATATTACAATATATTGGCACAGTTCCCCGAAATAATTAAGCCCAATTTTTTAATAAATAAAGTCAAACATGACGTCGAACATCACATTATTACAAAGGGACAACCAGTTTTCTCGAAACCAAGACCATTGGACCCATTGAAACTGAAATTAGTAAAAGAGGAATTCCAGTTCATGCTTAATAATGATATAATCCGCCGATCAAGTTCACAATTGTCAAGTCCACTGCACATGGTCTTGAAGAAAAATGGGACGTTTAGACCTTGTGGTGATTACAGAAGGTTAAATGACTGTACAGTTCCAGATAGATACCCAATTCCGAGATTAAACGATTTTAGTCACATACTGAACAAAAAGAAAATATTTTCAAAGGTCGATCTTTTTAAGGCATATTTTCAAATTCCAATAGCCGAAGAAGATAAGCCAAAAACTGCTATTACCACACCTTTTGGATTGTTTGAGTTTAATGTTATGAGCTTTGGACTAAGGAATGCACCATCAACATTCCAGAGATGCATCCACCAAACTCTCCAAAACCTTGATTTTACATTCCCATATCTAGATGATATCCTAATAGCTTCCGAGTCAGAAGAGGAACACCAAAACCATTTGAAGATAGTATTTGAAAGATTTAGCAAATACGGATTGAGAATAAATATGGAAAAATCTGTCTTTGGAGTTAAAGAAATAGAATTATTGGGTTATTTAATTACGCCTGAAGGATTTAGCCCACTTCCAGAACGCGTAAAAGTTATCCAAGAATATAAATTGCCTACTACGATTCAGGAATTACGAGCCTTTTTAGGCATGTTAAATTTCTACCGTCCATTTTTGAAAGATGCTGCGGAAACACAATCCATTTTGCATGATTACCTCAAAGGTTCAAAAAAGAAAGATAAAAGATTAATTAATTGGACCGAAGAAGCAAA
>CP092866.1:113703287-113794161 GCA_030710605.1 Cordylochernes scorpioides | reverse complement strand
AAAAAAAAAAAAAAAAAAACAAAAAAAAAAAAAATGTGAACATGTGTTTTCAGTCCAGGTTCTCAATGGGAACTACAATAACTTGGCCTCCTGAATACAAGCACTGCCAATTCCATACTTGGCCTTGTGCTACCTAAAAAACCATATTTAGCAGCAAGATTAACAAAGATTGTGTTAGCATTGCTACAAGAATACTTAGTTCAATTGAGCGGAAGAGTGGTTTTAAAATCATTAGTATTAAAGAATATTTTCAGAATTGATATGACTTGTAAAAACAGACAATTTCAAATAAGTGTTCACCAGAAAATTCCCTTTTAACTTATAAACAAGATACATTGGGTAGACCTAGCCCATGACACGTAACGGCCGAAACTGTGCTGAAGTTCTTTTTCTCCTATCATATCCTTCTATTTTTTATGTTAAATATATAAAACAAACCTCTTATGCTCAAATCAATTATCAAATATATAAATTTTAAAAATATGCTTAATGGTATTATATAATACAGTATAAGTTTGCTGTTCTGACTCATTCTTTAAACTATACTTTATTTTCAAAATCAGCTGAACATACTTTATTATTCTTTTACATATCTTCTCCCAAAGTAACTCTAATATGTATATGATGGTATTATATGATGCAATGAATAAAAATTGAAATGGTACTTAAAGGCTCATCAGTGGTTAACCCTCCCAGTGGTTTCTCCAAATGAATATACAGATGGTTCTACTATTGGATTAGAGTGATTTTCCTCTATATCCAGTATTCGCTATTAAATACAGTAAATTAGCTTTTTAAAAGAACTATGGACATTTTCTCTTCTAGAACTCTCTGTAGAAATGTTTCCAAAAAATTGAGGATTTTATGCATTGTGCTCTTTTTACTTTCTCTCTTTTGCGTAAAATTGTATTATTAATTATTAAGAAAAAGGCATCTTCTAATCGTGCAACTAAAGTTTGTTGCTCATTGCACCATTTGTCATAATAAATATCAGCGGGACGTTGATTTTTAAATTATTCCATAATTGGCCAATTACTTCTCTTGATTAAAAAATAGAGATTAACCACTTTTTTATAAATAAGGAATAAGTATTTGGCAAATTCTGGAATATTTAAAAATTAACAATTAATTATTTTATTGCCGAAAAATGGCACAAGCAATCATCAATTTTTAGTCGCACGATCATGAGATGCCTTTTTCTTAATATATCAGCCCATCCCAATACAATTTCACTTTTACATTATTTTTCATAATTTCTATATTTTTATATTTTTCCACAAGTAAGTTACGACTTTTAGTGGACATCTTTTATTTTAGCAAAATATATTCCCTTAACTTTATACTATTGAAGTCAGCTGAGTTCAGAATTAGGGTGTGATTGTCTCTCATAGCTCCTAAAGAAAACAAATCAATAGATATTTTCAAACAATGCAGACGACCTATCGACCAATTCAGCAGCAGATTTCTCGATGACCAAAATTACAAAGCCAGGTTAGTTGTTCGTCGATAAGAAGTAAATCATCTTTCCAATATATTCGGACATCAAGACTTTGAAATAATGCAAATTGCATAGCAAAATGAGATAGGAAATTTTAATTCCAAAAAGCAAAATTCAATTTGAATAATTGATATAAATGAAAATAATTCAATTTTCTCTAAAAAGAGATTCTGAATATTTTTTCGAAAGACTTCTGTATAATTTTAAAATCTCTTATCGAGACAAGATCAATTGAAAACCGAAGATGTATTTGGAAGAATCCAATGTAAAAATGGACAGTATGTTTGAACAAAAATGCATATGACGTCAGAATATAGAAATCAAATTATCACTTTAATTTGGATATGTCGCCACTTTGGGATATTGATTTGCACAACTTTGTGAATTCAAAATATATATAATTGGATATTAAAATATAACTCTCTTCCTGTAAAAATTATAAATAATTAGAAACAAGAGATAGAGAAGGCGACGCAATATTGTCTACACACACAAGATAATATAAATATAATAGACTAAATAAAAGTAAATAGCAAAAACACAATAGAATGAATAGATATTTATATAGAGCCTGTACATAAAAATATTCCATAAATATGAATATTGTGAACATATAAAAAATTATCCCAAGTCTGTATTCTCTAAAGAATATTTTATTCATCTTCATTTACGTATGGATATATGTGCATGATTTCTTTAATTGATGCATTTCCAAAAATAAAATATTTCTCTATTTCTCGAAGCATTCTATATATCTATTTCTAAAGGAAATATAATTGTTATTTCTAAAAGTAAAATAATTTGTATATCATTTGAAGTATTGTATCCATGTTTATATGAAAGTTTGTACAATATTTTATATCTGAAAGTATTGTCTTTGTCCTTATCTGAAAAAAATTATATTTGTTTACATCTGAACGTATTGTATTTGCTTATATATGAAAGGATTGTATTTGTCTATATTTGAAAGTATTGTATATTTGGTTTTATCTGAAAGTATTGTATTTGTTCTTATCTGAAAATATTGTATTTGTCATTGTAATGTTCCTCTTCGATTAAATAAATAAATATGCTATCAGCCAACATCTCGCTCATAACCCTTTGAAATCTAGGAGATGAATTTTTCCACCCGAACGGTAGTCTTTTAAACTCATAAAGTCCATCAGGTGTTACAAAAGCAGAGAACTTTCTCGTGGCTTTAGTTAGACCGACTTGCCAAAACCCATCCTTCAAATCAATTTTTGTAAAGTATCGACAACCCCCAAATTTATTAATGATTGAGTCGATTCTAGGAAAAGGAAAAGGGTCCAAAAAAGTCTCTTTATTCAACTGTCGATAGTCAATACAGAGTCGGTAGGACGAGTCCGTTTTAGGAACTAGAATACAAGGTGATGCGTACTCAGAAGTAGAAGGAGTAATAATATCCCCATCTAGCATCTCCTTGATTTTTCCAGCAGTCCATGCTCTCTTGTGATCTGACATAGGGTAAGGTTTACAGGCCACGATGTTATTATTGGGCTTCAATAGAAAGTCGATCTCGTGCAATGGTAATTCCTTTTTGGAGACATTGCAAAGCTTGGGGAATATAGTGATCAGGTCATCACTGGTAAAAATAACTTCTTTTGACCGCAAAGACAAGCACTTAATCTCATCAGTCCCAAAGTTCCATTGAATTCGGAGATCCCTCATGGTGGGCTTTCCTATTAACAGTTCGAATGGCATCTCCCTCAATATTGTCGCCGTCATCATTCTCTGTTGATCGTCAACCTGAAGTTCCACCTCAATATTCTCAGTAGCTCGGACATGGCTTTCGTCAATCGTTGTTATCGTGGTCTCTGATGGATAACTTTTCCATTTATATTTGGCCAAAAGGTCTCTTCTCATTAGATTGAGAGAAGAACCAGGATCCAAGAAAGCAACAAGTTTTACACCATTTATAATAACGGGCAACATAGAATCGGGACTTTTGCAAGACAAAAATAGGATCGATTTTGTCATCGGGATCGAACAACCCTCTAAATTTAGTTTTTTTGAAGAGAAGATACAGAATTATTTTGATTGTTCATTGTCTGTGATGCCTCCTCAATTTGATCAAGTTTGGCAAAATAGGCTGGCTTCTTGACCACTGTGTTGCCAGTTGTCTGGTAGGGCTTGGGTTCAAAAGGTTTTTTCTCCAAACTGGGACGGATATTTTTCAGCAGCTGAAGAAGAGTCTCTTTGTTTTCGATTTTCACAGTGGACAACTGATTCTGCATATCTGGGGGTAGCCCATGAATCACTCCAATTATCAATAGCTTTTCACTTAAGCCGGGCATCCCTAATCGCATTTTCCTTTGTTTTTGGTGGAAGTAATCGATCAGAGAGCCGCCTCGATATCTCCACTTGAACGCCCTATCATATTTGTCTATGGGGTTATCCCCAAATGAGGATACAAAATCTTCTCTCCATGTTTCCCAGCTAAAGTTGCATTCATCAGCAAGTCTGCTATCGAACCACAATTGTGCAGTTCCCCCTAGGTAGTTTCTCATACCATATATTTTGGATTGATCTTTTACCCAACCATTATTTGCACAGACATTTTAATATAGGGTTATCCAAGTGGCTGGATCTAAGTTATTACCGGAGAAATCAGGTGCTTTCATTTCGATATGTCTTGGTGCATATTCATGCTGGTTTAAACTTAAATTTTGAACTAAAGAATTAACTAGTTTTTGTTGTTCTGCTACAGTAGTTATCAATTTGCTAAAAGTGTCTTCTGTTAATAGAGATTTTGCATCTAATTCCTCCTCATCCATTACGCCAATTTGTAAATCTTCAAATGATCGATTTTTGTATATTTCAATTATTTTTGATGGAACTTTAACAAATCTATTAGAATCCTTTTCTAAATAGTAAGAAGTTAGATTCTTTCCACATTTAAACACGAGCTCGTGATAAATGGGCATTTGAAATTCTTCAGGGATAGATAGTACGTTAGCATCAGGGTTAAAGCTATAGCCAATTACCTTTTTATTCTTAAAATGCAGGATGATCGATCCTGCCGGCTGCGCCATTTTTGTAATGTTCCTCTCTTCGATTAAATAAATAAATATGCTTTATTAAATTAATAAACTAATTTTTATTATATATATTTTTAATGTTAAACGTACACATTTTAAATAGATTCATAACAACAACAATAATTACAGTGCTGCCAAATCCAAACAATCAAAAATAAATTAATTAAACAGAGTATATTATAATATTATTATAAGGTATATTACAGTCATATATGAAAATATTGTATTCCATTATATCTGAGAGTATTGTATTTGTTTATCTGAAAGTATTTTATATTTGTTCTTATCTGAAAATATTGTATTTGTCATATCTGAAAATATTGTATTCGTTTATATCTGAGAGTATTGTATTTGTTTACATCTGAAATTATTGTATTTGTTCATATCTGAAAGTATTGTAATTGTTCATATCTGAAAATATTGTATTTGTTTATATCTGAAAGTATCGTATTTGCTTACATCCGAAAGTATTGTATTTGTTCATATCTGAAAGTATTGTAATTGTTCATATATGTAAATATTGTTTTGTTTATATCTGAAAGTATTGTATTTGTTCATATCTGAAAGTATTGTATTTGTTTACATCTGAAAGTATTGTATTTGTTTACATCTGAAAGTATTGTAATTGTTTATATCTGAAATTATTGTATTTGTTAATATCTGAAAGTATCATATTTGTTTATATCTGAAAGTATTGTATTTGTTCATATGTGAAAGTATTGTATTTGTTTACATCTGAAAGTATTGTATTTGTTTACATCTGAAAATATTTTAATTGTTCATATCTGATAATATCGTATTTGTTTATATCTGAAAGTATCGTATTTGTTTACATCTAAAAGTATTGTATTTGTTTACATCTGAAAGTATTGTTTTTGTTTATATCTGAAAGTATTGTATTTGTTTACATCTGAAAGTATTGTATTTGTTCATATCTGAAAGTATTGTATTTGTTTACATCTGAAAGTATTGTATTTGTTTACATCTGAAAATATTGTAATTGTTTATATCTGAAAATATTGTATTTGTTTATATCTTAAAGTATCGTATGTGTTTACATCTGAAAGTATTGTATTTGTTTACATCTGAAAGTATTGTATTTGTTTATATCTGAAAATATTGTATTTGTCTACATCTGATAGTATGGTATTTGTTTACGTTTGAAAGTATTGTAATTTTCTTATTTAATGGTGGGGTGTTGTTTATATCTGAAAGTAATTTATTTGTCTATATCTAAAAATATTGTTCACAGATATACTATAGTAGAAAAATTATTTATTTCAATCTTCATGACCTGCTGTAATCTTACCCATGAGATAATACAAAAATTTTACATATATATATTTGTCTGAATCTAAAAATAATATATGTTTGTTTTAAGTTAGAGTAGTATATATATTTTTTATATCTGATGGTTAAATATTTTTTATTTCTGAAGTATTGTATTTGTCTATATCAAATGTTTGCCACAAACGAATATTGAGTTATCAAATCTTGTTCATTATAATTGTATTATGCTCATTCTTATTAGTAATCGTGATTATAATAATATACTTAGGACAGAACAACACTATCAGTATAGTTGTATCTAATTTACTCTTTAGAAATAATCAATAGATTTTAACATGAATCTAACATACTTGTTCTATGTGGTGCAGGGTTCTGTGGAATTCTGAATTCTGTGTCACTGCAATGTTCCTACTGCAGTAAACTTCAGGAAAAGATAAGATGCCATGATCTAAATCTACTCCGAGACCAAGGAGGCTGTGATTTCCTTCAAGATTAAGCAGGTCCAGCCCACATGTGAGTAATGTTCCTCCATAAGTAGCTTGAACAATTGGGATGGACAACGTGGGTGACAAAGTTATCTCGAACTGTGAGACATCTTCTAAGATATAATTTACCCTATATAAATGGAATTGACAGCAGCCAGGAAATGCTTAGATGATTTTTTAAATCAAATGTTTACATTATCCGACTGATCATTTGAAGAAATATATTTTCGAAAAATAATGCCAAAATAGTGTCAAATTGAATTTATATGAAAATTTTATAGTAATACATTTATATTTGAAGGTAATAGTCAAATATCTCATTTAGTTAGGCTCAAAACCTTTTATTAAGTGTTGTGGTTTTTTCACCTATCCTAGTCCTCTACTTAGAAAAAAACAATAAATCTTTCTTTTGAAAATCAATATCCTCACAACAAAATTTCCATCAATATTTCGGCCATATAATTAGCCTAGCCACTTTGACAAATAAACATATCTTTGTCACTTTCTGAAGATTTCATGAATTCCTTGTGATTATCGTGAAATAAAGGATTAGCCTGAAAACTGCATTTTTTAAAATTTTAAACCTTTTCTTTAGTAAACCTTTTGTCTATTCTGTAAACAACATTCACTTGAAGATAACCTGGGCGTTGTTTGAGCCATTTGGCTAGAATTATATATATGGGTTTCATCCTCTGTGGTAAATTATAATTTCGTAACTCATAACCTTTGTTACTATACAATCTACACACACAATAGATTATTAATTATGTTATATATGCATACAGTTATTACAAATAGCTTCACACAATCCTTCAAACTTTTATTAGATGTGAATTGAGTGAATATCATTTATAAATGTCCCTTCTGATAACCCGATTTGTTTTAGGTTGGCTGCTCCTGATCTTCTCCTCCAGAGTGAAAGTGCAGCTCCAGAAGAGGAAGTTGCCAAATTGCGGTAATACAGAACTTACCTTTTTTCATTTCAACTAGATCAATGATATGCTTGAAAATGACGATTTTCAAAGGAGTAACATAATTGCTAGAGTTGAGTTCATTCAAATATTCCGTGCTAATGATAAAAATTCCGAAGAAATCTAAACAGAGAGAGATGTACTTCAAATTACCAAAGGTTTTCCTTTTCATTTGGAGCTAGTTTTAATTTTACACTTTAGCAATGAATTTTTGAAAGGAATCAATTTCCTCCATTATATGAATGAATGGAAAAAATTATGGAGACAAGGCAAGGTTTAACACCATTTAAATACTTTAGGGATTACATTATCTTAAAATCCACAGCATCGTTCACAAGGATGTGAAATTTCAAAATATCTTTTTGAATTTGATGACCACATAGCACTGGTATAATATTGCTTATGTAAGTTATACATCAAACCATGGCAAAAATACAAGCTGTTGTTGTGGCCCCTTGACTTATATGGCCCCAAAAATCGTTTTGAAGAATCCTTATTATTTTGGCGCCATTTGGTGGACCTTGTGCGCTACACTTCAGGTTACACCTCTACTTTTCATATTCAGGGAAAAGGTACAAAAATAACTGTTACACTGTGCAGCAGTATTGTGATGACTGTGGAAATGTGGTGCAAATATTACCAAGTTCAAAGAGCCCATTCAGCGCTCGAACTGCTATCAATGGATAATGTTGGAATCCCATGTGATGACCAGGAAGGGAGAGCAGGGGGAGTCAGTAGGATAGGATACTTAGAAACTCTCCTTTTTGAGGGTGTGGTCTCCACTCTGGAGGGGCGTAGGTAGGAGCCCTCCAGGAGGGGGGTGGGGTTGTATACCATCTCTCTCGCGACTCCCTTCCTGGACAGATAGCGCCTGAAGCCTCTTTGTGAAAATTCTATGCTGATAATTCGTCTATAATTACGATTCCACGGTTCCTAAAGAGAAAGTTAGCCCCATAGCCTCAGAGGACCCGTCTGTGGCCTCCCCCTTGAAACCATAGATCCTATGGCCTGGCTTGTGCCCTTTCCCTGGGCCCTATTGATTCGGTGGTCTGGGATGCGTGCTGACTCTAAGCTGGCTATGATTTCCATCAACAGCATGCCAACTGCTTGCTCTACTTTATCTTGTGGTATCCCAACATTTACGATGGGACTCTGAATAAATATACCTAATGAAGTACTGAACAAATTTGAGTGTTGAACCTTTTTTGTTGATTTAATTCTATCCCTATATAAATTAAACTAATTTTAGAGGTTCCAATTGATTCCAGATTGACAATAAGTCCTGAACCCTTTATTTTTGTTAAAAATTGGAAGGCAAACTAGATATAAATAATTTTAGTTTTTATTCTAGTTTGCCTTTTAATTTTTTTTTCAAAAAAGGTTTTCAGGGCTTATGGTCCAACCTGTATATTTCATTTAAATATAAATGAATATCTTCAACCTTTTTTATTTTCCAGCGCTTCCAACCACTTTTATATTTTATCCCTCTTTCCAGGTATTTTAAGTTTTGTTCATTAATTTTGAAAACATTTTTATTATTCATTGAGTATGGAGTACACGCTCCACGCTCTTTAAAATATCAGTCCACTCAGAAATTAAATGCAAAGTAAACACAATTGAAAATATTTAATTAAAAATGCATATATTAGATCAAAATATATGCCTTTTAAATTAAATATTTGTTTATGGATTACTCTATTTAAAAAAAAAATAGCAAATATATTTATATAAAAAAGCATACCTCGATATGTTAAAGAAAAAAATGTTTTTGTTCTTAAACAAATCTAGGTAGGCTTTTTTATATAAATATATAAAGTTTTGATCGCTTTTTGACACAAAATAGCAAATAGAGTTTTCCTAAAGAGGGCAAGTGGCTGAAACGTTGAAAATAAAATATAAAAAGATTGAAGATATTCATTAATGATTTTAATTATATTACTCAACTACACAAATTGATTCTATATAATATATATATTGGTGACAATTACTTAACCTTTGTGTTTTGAATCTTGTGACCCGTGTAATTCCGAAGTTGTCTGTCCCAATTTTTACGTTACATTTTGGTGGTAGATACTGGGTAATTTACGGAAAACAAACTGAAGATCGCCGATAAAACCTTGGGCCATGGCTGCTATGATCTACATTTTCAGAGACTGGGTCCAGGATTTCACCGACGTGTCAAAGCCAAGAGTTTCCTCCAAGATGACCATGTCCCTATAGCCTTTCGTTGGTGTACAGCATCATTGATCTGAACAACCTGATTCCGCTCCTTGTTAGTTTTATTTCTACAAGTCTGCAAGATGACAAAATTCTCGACCGGCCACCAGACCTGCTGGTTTCCTTGCGCGGTCTCAAGTCTAAAGAGCCTTCCCTTAAAATGTTCATGTTAAAAGATGCTCAACGCGTGCTGCGCTCCTGGAGCCTCTGCTAGCGTCTACTACAGGACACCAACTACCTGGTGGTGCATGAGGTAAAAAAAAGTCGTCTTGCGAATTTCAACAACGACCCTCACACACATCCACAGCCAGTTCGCGGCAAGAAATTTGGATTCAACTTTTCCTACAAATATTGTCTTCAAACCTGGGGGCGTGATTGGACATTCCCTTTATTCGTGTCGCCTCCGCTTAATCTCCTCAGCCGTCCTACGCCTCAATAACCTTTCGGGACACTACATGCCACGACATCCTGAAAAATCTGCTTTGAGGTGTGCCAACTATGCGATAGATCGCTGATAAACAGTTTATGGAGTTGCCGTGCCCTTTAACCATTCTAAGATGCTTTCGTCCCACAAGGTTTTTCGGGGGATCAACTGGCCGTTCTCATCGGTTTCGACTTAAAAAGAAGATCACTTAATCTGCCTCTTGTAATGAAGAGATTTTAACCAATATATCTCCCTGTATCTATCTGATCTATTATTTAACTTTTCTTTCGATGTTATTCTGTGGAATAAAATGATAATAAAAACAATTTATTTATAATTCTTATTTTGGTAGTAATTTATTTATATTAGATATCACACAATTAATTATCATATGTAAAAACTATTTCTTTAAAAATATTTTTTCAATAAAATGGATATTTTATTAATGTCTTCTTTGAACCATTTTAAATATTAGTTTAACTATATAGAGATAGAATTAATTCAATAACACTTATTATAAAATGTTAATTTATTATCATTATTATTTCAATTTCATTTGATCCCCAATACACTCTTGATATTGGGGTATGTTTTTCCTTTTTGATCTAGATCTCCAATATAACCTTGATATTGGAGTTGGTTATTCCTTTTTGTTAAAGATCCCCAATATACCCTTGATATTGGAGTTTGTTATTCCTTTTGGTTAAATATCCCCAATATACTCTTGATATTGGGGATTGTTATTCCTCTTTGTTCTAGACCTCCAATATAATCTTGATATTGGAGTTTGTTATTTATTTTTTACTTATATCTCCAATATAATCTTGATATTGGAGTTTGTTATTTATTTTTGTCTTATATCTCCAATATAAACTTGATATTGGGGTTTGTTTTTCCTTTTTGTTCTAGATCCCCAATATAACCTTGATAGTGGGGGTTGTTATTCATCTTTGTTCTAGATCTCCAATATAATCTTGATATTGGAGTTTGTTATTTCTTTTTGGCTTAGATCTCCTATATAAACTTGATATTGTGGTTTTTATTCCTTTTTGTTCTAGATCCCCAATAAACCCTTGATATTGGGGTTTGTTATTCCTTTTTGGTCTAGATCTCCAATATAACCTTGATATTGAGCTTGTAATTCCTCTTTGGGTTCCAGAACTCCAATATACACTTGATTTTGGAGTTTGTTATTCCTTTTTAGTCCAGATCCCCAATATAACCTTGATATTGGGGTTTGTTATTCCATTTTGTTCTAGATCCCCAATATACCCTTGATATTGGGGTTTGTTATTCTTCTTTAGTCCAGATCTCTAATATACTCTTGATATTGGGGATTGTTATTCCTCTTTGTTCTAGACCTCCAATATAATCTTGATATTGGAGTTTGTTATTTATTTTTGACTTATATCTCCAATATAATCTTGATATTGGAGTTTGTTATTTATTTTTGTCTTATATCTCCAATATAAACTTGATATTGGGGTTTGTTTTTCCTTTTTGTTCTAGATCCCCAATATAACCTTGATAGTGGGGGTTGTTATTCATCTTTGTTCTAGATCTCCAATATAACCTTGATATTGGAGTTTGGTATTCCTTTTTGTTAAAGATTCCCATTATACTCTTGATATCGCGGGTTGTTATTCCTTTTTGTTCTAGATCTCCAATATAATCTTGATATTGGAGTTTGTTATTTCTTTTTGTTCTAGATACCCAATAAACCCTTGATATTGGGGTTTTTTTTATTCCTTTTTGGTCCAGATCTCCAATACAATCTTGATATTGGAGTTTGTTAATCCCTTTTGTTCTAGATCTCCAATATACTCTTGATATTGGAGTTTGTTATTTCTATTTGGTTCAGATCTCTAATACAATCTTGATATTGGAGTTTGTTATTACTTTTTGGTCTAGATCTCCAATACAATCTTGATATTGGAGTTTGTTATTCTTTTTGGTCCAGATCTCCAATATATTCTTGATATTGGAGTTTGTTATTCCTCTTTGGTCCAGATCTTCAATATACGTTTGATATTGGAGTTTGTTATTCCTCTTTGGTCCAGATTTCCAAAATACTTCTGATATTGGAGTTTCTTATTCCTTTTTGATAAGCTAAAATATTTATTTTTCAGAATATATTTCTGAATTTATTTTTTTTAAAACTCCAAATAACTTTCATCTGCTCTCTCGCTTTCTTTCTTGCTCGGTCTTCTATCCTTTTGTGTCGCTTGTAATGATGATAAATTCACATTTTTTACAGACAGAGTGATTTTAAATTTAATTTTTTTATAATTATATTTGTTCAGTACTAAATCTCTTTTCAATGATTTAGAGTCTCAATAATTAATGTAGGGTATACCTCGAGATAAGGTAGAGCTGGCACTTGGCATGTTGTTGTTTCAATGGCTGGCTGAAGGGTTGGCCACTGACTGGGCTACTGGATCGCGGGGCTCGGGTTAGGTCATAGGCTGGGTCGTTGGGTCTATGTGGTTAAGGGAATGGCCACAGACTGGTCCACTGGATGGGGCTATGGGGCTGATTTGGATTGATATTCCTATCCTTCTGAATAAAATATATTTCTGAAATTTACGAATATAATAAAACCAATATTTGTTGACTACACGTCTATAATTGAAATAAATTTCTTATTTAAAGCTTTGTAATCATTTGATTATTTCCCTGAAAATATATTTATGTAGTCGCTAAACACCTTCAACATCCAATTGTAAATTGTGATTTCTCAGGATAATGAAGGTCCTTGATAGAAATAATAACCTAGATATGAGCACATTACTCTCAAGGAATTTTTAAGTAGAATATGATTGATTTATTGCCACAGATGTACAACTGTTAAGCTACTAAAATGATATTTCATATGTTTAAATCAAGTGAGAGAAAATGTCAAAGATTTTTTCATTTAAAAATCAAATTATAATTAATATCATATACTAAGAGGTTATTTATTTATGGTATTTATGTAAAGGTCATACCTATTATTTAAATTTTCAAGTTGAAGAATTAATACGTAAGTTAAACAAAGACCATCTGTAATGAGGTGGTTTCAATTTTTTCTCTATAATTGAACTATCCCAAAATATCTTCTATCAGAATTGTTTGCCAAAAGTTAGAAATATAATTTCAATAATTGTAAAATCATCTGCTTTGAGATGGTTGTCTAATTTATAGTTGAATTATACCAAGATCATCTGATTTGAGGTGGTCGCCATGTTAAATTTTATATTTGAATTAAATAGAAATCATCTGCTTTGAGATGGTTGCTTACTGGTAATTTACAGTTGATTTATACTAAGATCATCTGCTATGAGGTGGTCAACTCAGTCATATTTCATTATTGGGTCACTTCAAGACCATCAGAAGAAATATTACTATGTTCAAAACAAAATGTTATCCACAATGAGTGATCTCTTCACTGAAATTGTTCTATAGCATCAACAGAGATTTACTATTAATCAACTTTTATAAATATAATTTAATCAATTATTTTTGTTTTATCAAGAGAATATAGTTGTATACCATATTTTTAAAATAATTTAAATTACAAAAGAGCTCAGTTTTTAAATATTTTTATTAACTCACAAACTAATTGATTTATTTAAATGAATGAGTTTAAAGAATTTATTAACTTTGACTAAATGGATGCCTATTTATCAATTAAACGAGTTCTTACTTTTAAATTATTAACTAGCAATTCATTAATTTCGTTTACTTTTGAATGGAATGAATATAATTTCCTAAATAAAATATTCTAAATGCCTATCATCAATTATTTTTAAAATTATTTTGTGAAATATTTCATTTTTGGAGATCATTTTTTCTTATATAATTTTCAGTGTCAATAAATATTCATTAATATATATCGACAAGCATACCATGTCAATCTAATTTATTTCTATTATATTTCAACGCCTATAAGTTACTTCCTCTCACCACTACTTTCAACTAATCTTTTCTTGTGTGTTTTATAGAAGTTTTTTCCAGTCTGCTCCAAATTATATATTTCTTCACTTCAATCTTTCAAGATAAAAAATCAGATTCATATTCAATAAATAATTTTCAAACTCACCCATGCTGTGTAACTGGTTATTATAAAGTTCATTCTTCAGTTGGAGAAAAAGGGAAACATAGATGACAACCCATCTTACTATAATACTCACAATACTCTTTGTATATAATTGAACATTTTAAAGATTTGATAACAGGAAAAGTAGCCTTTACACACATATTCAGATCAATTTATTATTTTCTTTCCAAATCGGTTTAGAATACCTTAAGAAACCCTTCACCAGATGACCGCCTATTGCTAAATTCTTAGGATTTCATACTTGCCTTATATTTATATGAAAAAAATCTAAGTCTTCTCTGAAATGAGGATGTCTTTAATATCAAACCATGGGCTCCAGATGGGAAGTTTTGACTTTGACAAAGCTGTTGTTTAGTCGTTTTGTCACGAGTCATATCTGCTAGTTTGAAGAGCTAGACAATAGATATTACAATTTTTGTGTCAATTCCAATAGGTGATATAGCTAATTCAATTTTATAAAAATATCTTCTTGACCAATTTAGTATCAATATATGATTTTTTTAAATTTCCAAATTAAATTGAGGTGATGTAAAATATACTAAAAAAATATTGTATAAAATTCAAAGACTTTCATAACTCCTTTTTATGTTAGGAAATTGAAGCTTTCTCTGTACTTATTAGGGTCATAGCCGACGCCATAGAATACAGGTTGGAATTTTCTCTAAATTTCCCAAAAGTGATGTTTTGTCTCGTTATCTATCACCACCATTATGTTTTATAGTGAAGAAAACTAGATAAATTGTGTCATTGATTATTTAAAGGGAGAGCTTTATATTATGATAACATATTAATATTATAAAATACACATTCATAAACAAACTTAAGGAAGTTGTACCTTTTAGCATGTATATCGAGATTAAAGCTTTAACTCTGAAGGATATTTGATACAGGGTGATTTTTATTGAAGAGAGAGAGACATACGAAATAAACAAATGTGTACAAAATATTCTTCAGAGATGATAACCAAGTTATCAAGGAACTCTTTGAGTCTAAAGCCTTCATTTAGAAGAACAAAGGTTTCCCTGCTGCCAATAGTCCATGTGTATCCGTCTAAAGTACGACCTCAGGTTTAAGAGAAACCACCTTGAAGTAGGGCCGCAGTGCCGTTAAGACGTCTTCATCACTTATAGAAATTGGGATGTTCCTATTAGGTGACTTCTCTGCCCATTTCCTATAAAGAAAGGACTTCAGAAGGATGGTCCATATGGTGAGGCTCTCTTCAACTAGGTGCTATGCCAGAATTAGCCGAATAGCCCAAGCAGAAGCTGATATGACATCTTCATTACTTGTAATACCGATGATTTTCCAAATATTTCCCCCAGTGCCTTGATATAGTCCATTTAAGAAAGATGAGCCTCCACTCCACAAAGCAGAACTAGTCAAAGGTGGCTACAGCTGACCTGGACTTACACAGGGCTTGCTACTGTTTGTTGTATTGCGAAAAATCACAAAAAAACCTTGTTGAACAACATATTGAAAATCACCTCAATTTAGCGTCTTCTATCGCTGAAAATCTAAAAAAAATTATCCCGCTATTGAGATATATTTTATAAATATTTCTACAGCCCTTAAACTGAAATAAAATGAACACTAGGATTTGGTGAAAATAAATTCCTCGCTGAATAAAATCTCAAATTAAAATATATATTTCTACACACACAGTCTTTCAAAACACCAATTTACTTTATTACATAAGCAATGCTGAGTATATATGTAATATTGTTGCAAATGTCGATGTATGGATAAGCTGGCAGTCGTGTACGTGAGGCGAGTGTTGATGTTATTCCCACACGCGGACAACAAGAAGCAGAGGCAGGGCTAGATGTTAACACCGAGAGTGTTCGGGAACAGCCCAAGGGACAGAGGTAGAGGCCTTGACACAAACTTGGATGCCTATCCCCGAGACATGGAGGGAGAGACTGTGTGAGACAGCAGCCGTATGTCGATGGCCACACCCTAGAACCATCTGCTGCTGACCCCCTGCCAAAATCTGTCCTGTTTACTGGGGTTGTCTATAAAGAGTCCCTGGGGGGAGGGGGTTCCCCCATCTGGGCCTTAGCATTTTCTTCCTCTCTGTCCCTGCCACCAGCTGACCGAACACTCTTTGGTTCTTTATTTTGACGTCGACATTTTAGTGTTACATACAAATATGGGTTTACAGGTATTATTAATAAAGATATAGCATATATACAAAATATGAGGGTGGTAGCAAATAGAAACAGTGTTTATTTTAATAGAAGGTAGGATATTTTAAGGCATCGGCTCTAACTAATTGGGAGATATGTGACATATACTAAAAGTGTCATTATTATACAGTTTTAAAATATACGATATATATATATACAATAGTGAAGCGGTCTGAGGATTAAAATGGCGAAACTGCCGGGAGTGTTCACCACTGATGAGCCATATATGCCCTTCTTCTCTCAATTTTTATTTTATGAAGTTTATAAAAGCTGTATATAAATATCGTTTAATTATTTTTATTTAAAATCACCACATATAGAGCTTAAAAATATTTACAAATTCAATTATTTTCTGTTATTTTTTTACAATTTCCTTACGAATATTAGAAAGTTTATATTGAAGAACGTTCTCACGACTTCCTATTGTATTCAGCTGAAAGCAGATTTAGAGTGCAATATCATAGCGGTAAACAATTAGAGCTCTTAAAGGAATAAATCAATGGATATTTTCAAACAATGCAGACGACCTATCGACCAACTCAGCAGCCGATTTCTCGAAGGCCAAAATTACAAAGCCAGGTTAGTTGGTCGCTGATAAAAAGTGAATCATCTTTCCAATATATTTGGATATCAAGACCTTGAAATAATGCAAATTTCACAGCCAAAAAGGACTAGAAATATTAATAGCAATATAAAAATTCAATCTTAAATATTCATATAAATCTAGGCAAAATAATATTTGAAGAATCCAATTGAAGCCTTCAAATAATATTCTTCAACAACTTTTAGTAATTTTAAAACCTCTTAGCAAACCCAGATCAATTGAAAACGGAGAATGTTTTTGGAAGAATCCAATGTAGAAATGGACTTTTTGATTTATCAAAAATATTAATAACGTCAACCTATAAATATCAAATTATCAGTTTCATTATGGAAATGTCGCCACTTTGGGATATTACTTTGTAATTATATAAATATATTTATCTCTTTTTTCGTTTTTTTTTTATAAAGGTTTCTGGAATAATTGAAAACAATTGGAATATCAAGAGAGACAAAATACGGCACAATATTGTCCACAACAAGAAAATATAATAAAATATTGAAAAGTAAATATAATATACACAATACAAAGGAATAAATATTATAAATACTATACATCAATATATTCCATAAACCCTATTAATATATAAATATGCGCATTTTCTGAATTATTGTAATCTATTTCCGAAAATATTGTATTGTATATATCTATGTTTTATAAAATAAATATAAATTTCTGTTTCTGAAAGTGAAGAGTATTTGTCTATATTTGAAAGTATTGTAATTGTGTATTTCTGAAAGCATTGCATTTGTTTATACATTAAAGTATTGTATTTGTCGACATATGGAAAAATTTTAATTGTCTATACCTGAAATTATTGCATTTGTTTTATATCTTAAAGTATTGTATTTGTCTATGCCTGAAAGTTTTGTATTTCTCTATATCAGGAAAATTGTATTTTAGTTTTTTTATGGAGCCTTATATATTTTTCTTGTTTGAGTATTTTTAATCTATTTTTGTTGAAGCATATTGTATATTTCTATTTCTCCAAATATTGAATTTATCAAATTCATATTGTATTTGTCTATTTCTGAATGTATTTAGCCGTGTTTTTCTGAAAATATTGTATATATCTATTAATGGAAGTGTGGTATTTGTCTATATATAAAGTATTATTATTTTTCGATTTATGAGAGTAATTTGTTTATATATTTCTGAAAATATTGTATTTGTCGAATTCTGAAATCATTTTTTCTAATCCCGAAGGTTTTGTATTCATAGAGTGATTTCTCAGAAAGTATTGTATTTATATATTTTTATGAATGTATTGTATATATCCTTTCAGGAAGTACATTATATTTGCTATTATACTGAAAAGGTATTTTGTTTATCTATTTCTGAGAGTATTGTATATATCTTTTCTGGAGAGAGAAAGGAAGTATTGTATTTCATATTATACTGAAAAGGTATTTTGTTTATCTATTTCTGAAAGTATTGTATATATCTTATCTGGAGAGAGAGAAAGGAAGTATTGTATTTCATATTAAATAAACTGAAGAAGTATTGTATTATTCTATTTCTAAAGTTTATGTATTTATTTATTTCTGAAAGAAAATATTGTATTTGTATATTTAACAAAACCAATGTAATAATCTACGTCTAAAAGTATTGATGTATTTTTGAGAGTATTTTGTAACTGTCAAATCTTTCTGAAAGTATTATTATCTACTTCTCAATTTACTACCTTGTTTGAATAAAATCTTGTTTTTGAAAATTAAGTAATATTTCTGTTAAATACATTTTCCCATATAATATATTAATATTCTTTTCTTTAATATAATTATTTATATATTTTTTAATTCAAAATAAAATGTATTTTTAAATATTAAATGTAAATTGTTTCCAAAATTGGGTATATGATTTATTCAATTTCACTCTTCTCATTCCAACCTTTAAAATATTATGATTTACTATTAGTATTTGTATATATTATACTTGTTTTTTTGTATTTTTTATAAATGTAAATACACATTGGTTTAAATAAAAAGTTTAGTATTATTTTGTGTATAATCCAATATTTTGATCTTTCACTCCCTACTTATTTAGTCCTTTCATTTTTGAATCTCTCAAGAGAATTTTATTAGAGTCTGAAATTCTTTGAGAATGGATTTGTGAACGAAAACAAATTTTGTATTCATATTTTAACATACTGTCAGACCACACTATAGAAACCTGAAAATTTGCACCTAGGCTCAATCAGATGACAATGATCGTTCATAAAATTTCAGACATCTATGCGGATTTCTATCATCGTGTGTGTTGAATATAAAAATATTCAGAAATTTAATGAACAAAAGATAGAAATAAAAACCTTTCACAAATAAATAATAAAAACTATATGAAAAGATAAAAGTGTAAAATAATCAGAGAAAACTGTTAAATAACATAAAGTTAGATGAAGCAAGCAAGCGAATGAAAATACAAGAAGAAACATACAAGTAACAATACAAGAAATTGGTGTAATACAAATAATTTATGACTGAAAATAAAAAATAAATAAATTTTAAAAGTAATCAATTTTATTAAAATAAAGGTATAAAT
Source organism: Cordylochernes scorpioides (assembly GCA_030710605.1). Taxonomy (NCBI): domain Eukaryota; kingdom Metazoa; phylum Arthropoda; class Arachnida; order Pseudoscorpiones; family Chernetidae; genus Cordylochernes; species Cordylochernes scorpioides. Next base: position 113,774,790 of record CP092866.1, on the reverse strand, counting down.
AATTTAAAATATAATCCTTTTAGTTCAAAATAATTAATTTTGCCTTCGTTTTTAATTAATTATTAATAAATGTTCAAAGAGAGAGGCATCTAATAAAATAGAACCTCAAGATAATAGCATCATAATCGTGAGTAAGAAAGTAAAAACTAATTAATTTAGTACAAAGGTTAATGCATTAGTTTAAATTAAATAAAAAAGAACAAAATAAATTAATAGAAAACATATTAGGAAAGTAATGAATTCAAAAATATTTTATTAAAAGGCTTAACTTAAAAGGTACGCTAAACATAAGAAATTCACACTTTCAGCTACCAATATGAAATAGATTCTTAGGGCTAAATATGAAAGTGACAAAGGAAGACATTATAAATATTGAACTTTATTTTATATTGAATTACTCGCTATCAAGCTTTAATACTTTTTTAATTTCACATAGATTTTTATCTAATATTTGAAGAGTTTCTAAACAGCCTCATTTTAGTTTAATTTATATTTTAATTGTTTATTTTTGGCTATATATTTATAGGAATTGATATAGATATGAAAGCATTGTTTTTCACACAAGCCTTTTTTCCTTTATATTCAATAAATGCATCTTCTTATATAAAAGTTTTTATATTTCAACTAAGAATGCTGTTTTGAGTCATGTGTCAACGGAAATGTGTGTTTCGGTTCCAATTTTACCCAAATTGCACTAAATACATATATTTAAAGGGAGAGGTGTTTTTTTAGAATATATATGCTAGAATATTCCCTTGAAGGTCTATATTTGTGGTACCAGTTTTTAGTGGTGTGATTATTTGTATAAGGTCAAATGACAATAAACTGATTGGCTCTTTTGGCAATTGTAATATTATAACAAAAGAAACTTAACCCTGGAAGCTTCATTTATTTTATAAAATTATTTTATACAAAGCAATGTATAACTCGCCATCTATATATAACAAATGAAGACATTAAGAGACGCGAATGTTTCTTTTCACAAATAATAATCTTCGACTCTCCTTACTGCGATGGAAAAATATTGGGAGGGATTTTTGGCTCATCAGTGATGAAGCGTACCAGCGGGTTTGCCAATTTAATCTTCCAGACCGCTTCTTTAGAGCTCTAATACTGTATTGGAGCAAGCTGCTTTTATATGCTACACTGAAGAGTAGGATTTTAGAAATGGTATTTAAGCAAAATATAGACGTAGGCTTTTAGGACAGTAGTTTTACATTTAAATATTTGCATCGAACAATGCTCTTCAGCAAACAATTAAGGACAAGGCAAGTTAGACATAAATTAATACAGAGCAAAACGCGCCATCTATATATAACAAATGAAGACATTAAGACGCGAATGTTTCTTTTCACAAAAAATAAAAATACTACTGTCCTTAATGTGAATAAAAATATTTTATGAATATTTTATTCCAACCTCTTGATATTATTATATTTCTCTACAAAAATATCAGTTATATTAAAGGTCTTTTTGTCTTTGGACTAAAATATTTCGACATGTCATTTTTAATTTCTTTACCTCAATTTCTACATGTGATGATCTTCTATTTTTTTTTCATTTAGTTTAATGTAAACTGTGGAAAATCTCAGAGCTGGCTTTATATCTATAGACCTGTTTAGAAAACGGATAATAATGATTTAATATATATATGCTAGCAGAAGGACCTGGCTTTGCCAAATTTATCCGCGGTGAAATTTTGCCAAACGAATAATGAGTTATCAAATCTTGTTCATTATTATTGTATTATGCTCATACTTATTATTAATCGTGGTTATAATAATAAACTCAGGACAAAACAATACTATCAGTATAGTAGTTTCTAATTTACGCTTTAGAAATAACTTAGAAACTTATGTTAAAATCTATTAAGTCTAACATAGTTGATCTATGTGGTTTAGTGTGCTGTGGAATTCCGGATTCTGGATCATTCCCCCACGTTCCTACTGCAGTGAAACTACAGTAAAAGAGAATATGCCATAATCTAAATCTACTCCGAGCCCAAAGAGACTGTGGTTTCCTATAAGACTCAGCACGTCTAGTCCACATGTGAGTAATGTTCCTCCATATCTAGCTGGCAAAATTGGGATGGACAACGTAGGTGACAAAGTTATCTTGAACTGTGAGACATCTTTTAAAATATAATTCACCCTATGCGAATGGATCTGGCCGCAGCCAGGATATGCTTAGATACATTTTATCAAATGTTTGGTCGACTGATCATTCTGATCATTAAGGAAATATATATTTTTAATATATTGCCAATATATTTTCTAATCGAATTTATATGAACACTTTTACTGTAATATATTGACATGCAAAGATGAAAGTCAAATCTTAAAGTCAAAACTTATTACAAAGGTATTGTGGTTTTGTCACCTACCCTAGTACCCTACATAAAGAATGCAATAAATATATAGGTTTAGGTTTCATCTTATTTTTCGACAGAAGAAATGATCCTTCTTTCAAAAATCAATATCCTCACAACAAAATTTCCATCTATATTTCGGCCGTGGATTTAGCCTAGACATTTCGACAAATTAACATATATTTGTCGCTTTCTGAAAATTTCATGAATTCCATGTCAATATGTGAAATAAAGGATTAGCCTGAAACCATTATCTCAGTCACCTCTTGTTTTCATTCTCTGCGTTTTTTAAAACTTTTCTTTGAAGATTTCTTTTTCAATTTTGCAAATTTTCATTCGGAGAGAACCTGGGCGTTACTTCAGCCATTTAGGTTGAATTATATATATGGGTTTATACTATATGGCAAATTATAATTTCGTATTTCTCATAAACTTTGCTACTATACAATTTACAAACGCAGTGGATTATTAAATATGCTATATGTGTACAAAACACAGTTAGTACAAATAGATTTAAACCATTTCACGACCCTTTTTAGATGTGTATTAATTTAATTTTATGTATAAATGTCTATTCTAATAACTCGCTTTGTTTTTAGGTTGGCTGCTCCTGATCTTCTCTTCGAAAGTGAAAGTTCAGCTCCAGAAGAGGAAGTTTGCCTAACAGCGGTAATACAGAATTTACATCTTTTCATTTCAACAAGATCAATGGTGTGCTTCAAAATGACGATTTTCAAAGGAGTAACATAATTGCTAGAGTTGGGTTCAGTCAAATGTTCCGTGCTAATGATAAAAATTCCGAAGAAATCTAAACAGAGAGAGAAATACTTTAAATTACCAAATTTTTCCTTTTCTTTTGGAGCTAGTTTTAATTTTACATTTTAGCAATGAATTTTTGAAAGGATTCAATTTCCTCCATTATATAAATGAATGGAAAAAATTGTGGAGACAAGGCAAGGTTTTACACCATTCAAATACTTTATGGATTACATTATCTTAAAATCCACAGCACATCATTCACAAGGATGTGAAATTGTAAAATATCCTTTTGAATTTGATGACCACATAACACTGGTATAATATTGCTTATGTAAGTTATACATCGAACCATGGCAAAAATACAAGCTGTTGTTGTGGCCCTTTGACTTATATGGCCCCAAAAATCGTTCTGAAGAATCCTTATTATTTTGGCGCCATTTGGTGAACCTTGTGCGCTACCCTTCAGGTTAGACCTCTGCTTCTCATATTGAGAGAAAAGGTACAAAAATACCAATTACACTGTGCAGCAGTATTTTCATGACTGTGGAAATGTATTGCAAATATTACCAAGTTCAAAGAGCCCATTTTAGCTTGAACTGCTATCAATGGATAATGTAGGAATCCTATGTGATGACCAGGAAGGGAGAGCAGGGGGAGTCAGTAGAATAGAATTCTTAGAAACTCTCCTTTTTGAGGGTGTGGACTCCACTCTGGAGGGGCGTGGGTGGGAGCCCTCCAGGAGGGGGGTGGGGTTGTATACCACCTCTCTCGCGACTCCCTTCCTGGACAGATAGCGCCTGAAGCCTCTTTGTGAAAATTCTATGCTGATAATTCGTCTATAATTACGATTCCACGGTCCTTAAAGAGAAAGTTAGCCCCATAGCCTCAGAGGACCCGTCTGTGGCCTCCCCCTTGAACCCTTAGATCCTTTGGCCTGGCTTATGACCTTTCCCTGGGCCCTATTGATTCGGTGGTCTGGGATGTGTGCTGACTCTAAGCTGGCTATGATTTCCATCAACAGCATGCCAACTGCTTGCTCTACTTTATCTTGTGGTATCCCAACATTTACGATGGGACTCTGAATAAATATACCTAATGAAGTACTGAACAAATTTGAGTGTTAAGCCTTTTTTGTTGATTTAATTCTATCCCTATATAAATTAAACTAATTTTAGAGGTTCCAATTGATTCCAGATTGGCCAGTAAGTCCCGAACCTTTTATTTTTTTAGAAATTGGAAGGCAAACTAGATTTAAATAATTTTAGTTTTTATTCTAGTTTGCCTTTTAATTTTTAATTAAAAAAAAAAGGTTTTCAGGGCTTATGGTCCAACCTGTATATTCCATTTAAATATAAATGAATATCTTCAACCTTTTTATATTTTTCCAGCGTTTCCAACCACTTTTATATTTTACCCCTCTTTCCAGGTATTTTAAATTTTGTTCATTAATTTTGAATTCATTTTTTATTATTCATTGAGTATGGAGTACACGCTCCACGCCCTTTAAAATATCAGTCCACTCATAATTTAAATACAAAGTAAACACAGTTGCAAATATTTAATTAAAAAGGCATATATTAGATCAAAATATTTGCCTTTTTAATTGAATATTTATTTATGGATTACTCTATTTTCAAAACAATAGCTGATATATTTATATAAAAAGAGCATACCTCGACATGTTAAAGAAAAAAAAACATTTTTTTTCTTTAACAAATCTAGGTAGGCTGTTTTTATATAAATATATAAAATTTTGATCGCTTTTTGACACAAAATAGCAAATAGAGTTTTCCTAAAGAGGCAAGTGGCTGAAACGTTGAAAAATAAAATATAAAAAGATTGAAGATATTGATTTATGATTCTATAATTATATTACTCAGCAACACAAATAAATTTTCCATAATATATGTATTGGTGACAATTACTTAACCTTTGTGTTTTGAATCTTATGTTCCATGTAATTCCGAAGTTTTCTTTCCTAATTTCTACGTTACAATTTGGTGGTAGATACTGGGTAATTTAGGGAAAACAAAATGAAGATCGCCGATAAAACCTTAGGCCATGGCTGCTATGATCTACATTTTCAGAGACTGGGTCCAGGATTTCACCGACGTGTCAAAGCCAAGAGTTTCCTCCAAGATGACCATGTCCCTATAGCCTTTCGTTGGTGTACAGCATCATTGATCTGAACAACCTGATTCCGCTCCTTGTTAGTTTTATTTCTACAAGTCTGCAAGATGACAAAAGTCTCGACCGGGCACCAGACCTGCTGGCTTCTTCGCGCGGTCTCAATTCAGGTATCAGTCTTCCCTGAAAATGTTCGTGTTATAAGATGCTCAACGCGTAATGCTCTCCTGGTGCCTCTGCTAGCGTCTACTAGAGGTCACCAACTACCGGGTGTTGCACGAGGTAAAAAACGTCGTCCTGCGAATTTCAACAACGATCCTCACACACATCCACAGCCTGTTCGCGGGAAGGAATCTGGATCCAGCTTTTCCTACAAATATATTCTTCAAAGCTGGGGGCTTGATTGTACATTCCCTTTATTCTTGTCGCCCCGCTTAATCTCCTCAGCCGTCTACGCCTCAATAACCTTTCGGGACACTACATGCCACGACATCCTGAAAAATCTGCCTCGAGGTGTGCCAACTATGCGATAGATCGCTGATAACCTTTCCAAGATGCTTTCGTCCCACAAGGTTTTTCGGGGGATCATCTTGCCGTTCTCATCGGTTTCGACTTCAAAAGAAGATCACTTAATCTGCCTCTTGTAATGAAGAGATTTTAACCAATCTATCTACCTGTATCTATCTTATCTATTATTTAACTTTTCTATCGATGTTATTCTGTGGAATAAAATGATTAAAAAAACAATTTATTTATAATTCTTATTTTGGTTGCAATTTATTTATATTAGTCATCACACAATTAATTATCATATTTAAAAACTATTTCTTTAAAATATTTTTTCAATAAAATGGATATTTTATTAATGTCTTCTTTGAACCCTTTTAAATATTAGTTTAACTATATAGAGATAGAATCAATTCAATAACACTTATTAAAATGTGAATTTATTATCATTATTATTTCAATTTCATTTGATCCCCAATACACTCTTGATATTGGGGTATGTTATTCCTTTTTGTTCTAGATCTCCAATATACTTTTGATATTGGAGTTTGTTATTCTTTCTTGTTAAAGATCCCCAATATACCCTTGATATTGGGGTTTGTTATTCCTTTTTGTTTTAGATCTCCAATATAATCTTGATATTGGAGTTTGTTATTTCTTTTTGGTCTAAATCTCCAATATAAACTTGATATTGGGGTTTGTTATTCCATTTTGTTTTAGATCTCCAATATAACCTTGATATTGGGGTTTGTTATTCCCCTTTGGTCCAGATCTCCAATATGCTCTTTATATTGGGGTTTGTTATTCCTTTTTGAAATATATCTCCAATATACTCTTTGTGTTGGTGTTTGTTGATCCTTTTTGGACCAGATCTCCAATATAACCTTGATATTGGAGTTTGCTATTCCTTTTTATTAAAGATCCCCAATATACTCTTGATATTGGGGGTTGTTATTCCTTTTTGTTCTAGATCTCCAATATAAACTTGATATTGGGGATTTTTATTCCTTTTTGTTCTAGATCCCCAATAAACCCTTGATATTCGGGTTTGTTATTCCTTTTTGGTCTAAATATCCAATATAAACTTGATTTTGGGGTTTGTTATTCCTTTTTCTTCTAGATCTCCAATATAACCTTGATATTGGGGTATGTTATATCTTTTTGGTCCAGATCTCCAATAAACTCTTGATATTGGAGTTTGTTATTCTTTTTGATCTAGATCTCCAATATACTCTTTATGTAGGTATTTGTTAATCCTTTTTGGGCCAGATTCCAATATAATCTCGATATTGGAGTTTGTTTTTCCTTTTTGGTCTAGATCTCTAATATGAACTTGATATTGGGGATTGTTATTCCTTTTTGTTCTAGATCCCCAATAAACCCTTAATATTGGGGTTTGTTATTCCTATTTGGTCCAGATCTCCAATACAATCTTGATATTGCATTTTTTTATTCCTTTTAGTTCTAGATTTCCAATATACTCTTGATATTGGAGTTTGTTATTCCTTTTTGGTCCAGATCTGCAATAAACCCTTGATATTGGGGTTTGTTATTCCTTTTTGGTCCAGATCTCCAATACAATCTTGATATTGGAGTTTGTTATTCCTTTTTGTTCTAGATCTCCTATATACTCTTGATATTGGAGTTTGTTATTCCTTTTTGCTCTAGATCTCCAATATACTCTTGATGATATTGGAGTTAATTCTTTTTTATTAAGGTGAATGTTTTTCAGAATATATTTCTGAATTTCTTCCTTTTCAAACAACAAATATCTTTCATCTACTATCTCGCTTTCTTTCTTGCTCGGTCTTCTATCCATTTGTGTCGCTAGTAATGATGATAATTTCACTTTTTTTTTACAGACAGGGAGTAATTTTAAATTTAATTTTTTATAATTATATTTGTTCAGTACTAAATCTCTTTTCAATGATTCAGAGTCTCAACAACCAATGTAGGGTATACCTAGAGATAAGGTACAGCTGGCACTTGGCATGTTGTTGTTTCAATGGCTGGCTGAAGGGTTGGCCACTGACTGGGCTACTGGATCGCGGGGCTCGGGTTAGGTCATAGGCTGGGTCATTGGGTCTATGTGGTTCAGGGGATGGCCACAGACTGGTCCACTGGATGGGGCTATGGGGCTGACTTGGTTTGATAATCCCATCTTCCCGAATAAAATACATTTTCACCTCTAGAAATATAATTGAACCACTATTTGTTGGCACACAATCACAGGGAATAATGTCTCTTGTTTAAACCTTTGTGAATATTACATTATTTTGCTAAAGATATATTTATGTAATTGCTAAAACCCTTTCACTAACCAATTGTAAAATATAATTCCTCAAGATAATAAAGAACCTTGTTGAAAATAATAACCTAGATATGAGCTCATTTTACTGTTAAAGAATTTTCATGTATAATAGATATCATGATTTTTACTTATTGTTAACTGTTTCAAGCTACGAAACTGACATTTACTAAGTTTAAGTCCAATGAGAGAAAATGAAATGGTTATTTTCATTTGAAAATAAAATTATGATTAATATCATCTACTAAGAGTTTATTTATTTATGGTAGTTTACCTTTAAAGCATGCCAAGATTTCATCTAATATAAAATGTTTAAGTTGGGGATTTAAAAGGTAAATTACACAAATACCATCTGTAATGAGGTGGTTCTAATTTGTTCTCTATACTTGAACTATTCCAAAATCATCTTTTATCAAAGTTGTTTGCCAAGTTGGCATTATAATTTCAATAATTGTAAAATCATCTGCTTTGAGATGGTTGTTCAATGTTAATTTATAGTTTAATATACCAAGATCATCTGATTTGAGGTGGTCGCCATATTTGAATTAAATAGAAATCATCTGCTTTGAGATGGTTGCTTACTGGTAATTTACAGTTGATTTATACTAAGATCATCTGCTATGAGGTGGTCAACTTAGTCATATTTCATTATTGAGTCACTTCAAGACCATCTGAAGAACTGTTACTATGTTCAAAACAACATGTTATCCACAATAAGCGATCTATTCACTAAAATTGATTTTTAGTATTAACAGAGAGTTACTACTAATCACCTTTTAAAAATATAATTCAATCAATTATTTTTTTTAATCAAGAGAATATAGTTGTATACAATATTTTTCAAATAATTTTTATTACAAAAACTTCTCACAGTCTTGAAATATCTCTCATTAACTCCCAAACTGAATGATTTATTTAAATTAACGAATTTAAAGAAAATATGAACTTTCACTAATTTGATGCCTATTTATCAATTAAACGAGTTCTTACTTTCAAATTATCAACTAGCAATTCATTAATTTCGTTCACCTTTAAATGGACTGAATATAATTTCCTAAAAAAAAAAATTCTAAATGCCTATCATCAATTATATTTTGAATAATTTTGTGAAATATTTCATTCTTTAAAATAATATTTTGATATAATTTTAAGTGTCAAGAAATATTCATTAATATATATCGACAAGCACACCATGTCAATCTAATTTATTTCTGTTATATTTCAACACCTGTAAGTTACTTCCTCTCACCACTACTTTCAACTAATCTTTTCTTGTGTGTTTTATAGAAGTTTTAGCCAGTCTGCTCCAAATTATATCTGTTGCTTCTTTTCAATCCTACAAAATAGGAAAATTCTGAAATTCGCATTCAATAAATAATTTTCAAATTCAACTCTTTTGTTAACTGGTTATTATAAATTCCATTCATCATTGAGAGAAATAAAGTAAAACATAGATGTCATCCCATCTTACTATAATTCTCACAATACTCTTTGTGTATATATTGGAACATTTTGAAGATTTGATAATAGGAAAAGTAGCCTTCCACCCACACACATTTTAAATCAATATATATTTTTTCAAATCGGTTTCCATTATGGCCATATAATACCCTAATAAACCTTTTACCAGATGACCGCCTTTTTGTTAAATGCTTAGGATTTCATAGTTGACTTATAAATACCAAAAATCTAAATCAACTCTGAAATAAGAATGGCCTTACCATCAAACCATGAATTCCAAATGAAGCGTTTTGAATTTGACAAAGATTTTGTGCTGTCGCGGTTTGTCACGAGCAAATCTGCTAGTTTGAAGAGACAGTAAAATGAGTTTACAATTTTTATGTCAAAATCAATAGGTGATATAGCTAATTAATTTTTATAAAAAATATCTTCTTGACAAATATATTATCAATATATATATGAAATTATTAATGTATCCAAATTAAATTGAGGTGATGTGAAATATCTATATATATAAAAATCGATGTTTGTATGTTTGTTTGTTTGTATGTCCGGTATACAAATTCGCAGTAGTTCACCAATTCAAACCCAAATTTCCATACATAGGTAAAAAATACGGGGAAGACGATAGGCTATTTTAAAAAATACATAAATCAATTATTAAAACTATATATTCAAATTTTTCTACTTAGCTCACGAACAGCGCCCTTTATCAAGTACTAAAAGGTTATAAATGCGTTTAAAATCTAAATCTTCTCAATATTTTATTAATAACAGTTCCTTTAATAACACATACGTTTAGAATACTTGATCTAAATCGAAATATTTATAGACGCTCGCTTGATTTGATATTTATATATTTTCATTTTTAGATATAACTGATCTAATTCGCCGTTTAAAATAACTGCTCTAATTCGAAATATTTGATACGTTTTATTTGTGTTCACTCTATTTCTAATTATTTGAAGTATTATAATTTCCATGTTTCAAAAACCTATTTCAAAAAGGTCGTTAGAAATATGTAAAGGCTGAAATAGCTTCACATGCGAATATTTATGATGCCAAGCGTAGCTTAATGGTTAGGTGTACGGCTTCGTATTTCCACAACCTTGGTTCGAAACTTAGGCTGGGTGTTTTTTTTTTTAATATATTATTGAAGCAAAATTTTTTTTTTACAGTACCAAAATTTCCATACATAGGTAAAAAAATACGAGGAAAACGATAGGCTATTTTAAATTATATATAAATTAAATATTAAAACTATATATTCGAATTATTCTACTTAGCTCACGAACAGCGCCCTCTATCAAAATTTGGAGTGGGACGTTTCACGAGAATGACATCCACGGCGCTAATTTATAATTGTAACGAATAGTATTTGAATAAAAGCATTTAATCGGGTAAAACCTGGGCGTTGCTCGGGTCATTCGGCTAGTTCTAAATATAAATGGCCTAGATAGTTATTTATCAAGGGTTCTTAATGTTAAGCATATTATTGCTATCTCTGCCGTGGAATTAAGAACTTTGTATTTGACTACATGAACCATGTGACCAAAGGGGGAAATCTCGTTTTAAACAATGTATTATATGAATGGAGATTTTACAATGTATTTTTTCCTGAAAATTGGCAACATAAATTCACCTGTTCCATTATTTTTGGTTTTTATTCTATGGTGGTTCATCTGGCTTGGAAGAAATGATTCAATGTTACAAATCAAAATCTAGTAAAGAAGAGTTCAAAAAGGTTTGATGAAAATGGATGGATGAAACACCGTCACACCCCCCGGCTCCCAAGGACTCCCTGTCCTTGAAAGATCGAAGTTGAGAAGCATGAGCCCGGTACACTCGTCCTTCGGTGTCTTGGATGTCATAGACTAGACTGCTGATCTTATTCTTGAGGAAAAAAGGGCCTTGATGTCTTGGGCTGAGTTTAGACATGCATGGATGGTGCTTTGCAACAGTCCTCATTATTTGATCTCCCTTAGAGAATTCCACATCTGGATGTTTATCATCATGATGGTTCTTCCTCTTTATCTGAGATTTTCTGGTATTCTCGCGAGCCAGACCTCTTGCTTTTTCTAAAGTGATGGGATGGTCAGCAAAATATGGTGATTCATCAATCCCATACAGAAGAAACTTTGGGCTGAATTTTTTTACTTGATGTGGGATCTGATTGTATGTCTTGACAATAAATGGTACAAGTGTCGACCATTTTTGTTTCGGTTTCTCCAAAATTACAGCTCTCAATCTTGTGAGAAGGGTATGGTTTAGCCTCTTCTACCATTCCACATGTCTGAGGTTGATATGGAGTAGCAAGGGAATGGGCAATTTTATTTTCCGACAGAAAATTTTTGAAGCTTCTACTTGTGAAATTTGAACCATTGTCTGTCAGAATACGTTTGATTGTACTCCAGAAGATAACATCTGTCTAAGGATGTTGAGGATGGCAGCTGAATTGTTGGATGCTGTGGGACATGCCCAAATGTAACGACTATGATAATCTATGATGACCTGGAGATACTTATGTCTGGTGCTCTTGGCTTCATTTCCCAAAACAATTGTATCGAGTCCAATGAGGTCAACTGGTTGGAGGTCGCTGTCCGGTATTTGGTAATGGCCGATTGTCGGTTGGTTTGACTGTTTGCTGAGCTGACAAACTTTACATGAGGAAACATACTCTTTTATGGTCCTGAGCATTTGTGGCCACCAGTAATATGTGGAAATCAGCTTCAATGTTTTGTTTTTTCCAGGATGTCCAAAGTCATCATGAAAGTGGTGAAGACATTTTGCCCGTAGGGAATCAGGTACAACTGCTTTGGAATGGCCTCTAATTCGTATAGTGACAATGCCACTTATAATTTGATGGTTATTTACAAATCGCAAGTCTGCCTGTTGTTGAGAAATCTTCATCTTATCTTCGGTTATGAATGTGCACACTGGATTCCTGGAAAGTGCGTCAACATGTGCTTGCTGTCCTCCTGCTCTGTGGATAACGGTGAACGATCTAGAAGATAGCTCCATTGACCATCGGAAAAGTCTTCCCCCAGGGTTTTTATGATTCAATAGCCATTTTAAAGCACTATGATCAGTAACAATTTGGAATGGCTTGTCTAGGTAGTTGTTGAAATGTCTGACTGCTCCGATGATGGCAAAACATTCCAACTCTGTAGCGGTGTAGCGTGACTGTGTTGGGTTGAGCCGTTTTGAGAAATAGGAAACAACCCGTTCTCTGCCATCTGGATGTTTCTGTGCAAGAATTGCACCAAGTCCTTGCTCTGAGGCATCAGTGCAGAGCTTACATGGCCAGAACTGGAGATTGTGTGATTAAATTCTTCAAAGTTTCAAATGCTTTTTGGTGAATTTCACCAGTGGAAAATTTTATCTTTCTTCAATAAATCTGTTAGAGGTTGTGCTATTGAACTGAAATCTTTTATAAATCTCCGATAATAAATACACAATCCGTGAAATTGCTGTATGTTTTTGACTGTTTTGGGAATTGGGAAACTTTTAATGGCTTCTATTTTCCGAGGTGAAGGTGTAACCCGATTGTATTTGATAATATATCCAAGATATTATATTTCTTCTCTCTGATAAAAGAACATTTTTGAAGCTTGAGCGTGAGGTTTTGGGAATATAATTTTTATAGTACTTCTGATAGGTCAAAATGTTCTTCTAAAGTTTTAGAATGAAAATCACGAAATTTCTCTTTAATGGCTTATAAAATGTTAAAATGAAGAGAAAAAGTTTTCTTTATTAAAATATATAGGTTACAAGCTTTCGGGCACCAAGCCCTTCTACAAGTACCTTGTAGAAGGGCTTGGTGCCCGAAAGCTTGTAACCTATATATTTTAATAAAGAAAACTTTTTTCTTCATTTTTAGCATTTTAAAAGTTTTAGAATATATGATGAAATCATCAAGATAGTTGATGCACCCCTTGTACATTAATGGACGAAAGGTTTGTTGTATGATTCGCTGAAAAGTAGCAGGGGCGTTTTTCAACCCAAAGGGCATTACTAACCACTCATAAAGCCCTTCATTGGTGATGAATGCTGTCTTCTCTGTGCTGTCTGGAGCCATTTCGACATGCCAATAACCTGAAGCGATGTCCAACGAAGTGAAGTATTTCGCTCCCTGAAGACGATGACTTCTTGAATGTCAGGCAGAGGCATCTTGTCGTCAATGGTAAGGGCATTGAGGCGGTGGTAATCAACGCAAAGCCTCTTTTGGCCATCCGCCTTTGGTACGAGTGTGACTGGGAAGGCCCATGGGCTTCGACTGTCTCGAACTAGTCCTTTTTTCTTTAAATCTTCAACCTGTCGTTTAATCTCATCATAATCTGAGGCTGATCTTCGATACGGTCGAAGTTGGATAGGGGGATGAGGAACAGAATGGATGTTGTGTTTTGCTATTTTGATTTTTCCTACATCAATAGAATTTTCACTAAAATAGTTGTATATTTTTGTAATATCTTGTCTAGGGTTTGATTTGTTTCTGGCCTCAAATGATTCGCCTGAAATTTACAATTATACAAAGATGGTCCTTTAGTAGCCACAACACCATTCTTGATGTTGACATGAAGATTGAACAGAGTTCCCACATCAAGACCTAGTAGAAGGGGGTACATGAAGTTTCTGAGGATGTGTAAATTTATCTGATGGGTGATGTGACTGATGGTAAGGTTGACTTTAACGCGACCAAAGCTTCTTGTTCTGGAATTAGCTTGATTGATGTAAATGGATGATGATGGTTCCGTTTGTAGATTCAAATTTTCAAATTGGGAATATGACATTATACTGATGGTTGAACCTGTATCTATGAGTGCTGGTATTGGGTTGGAGTAGACCAATGTGTTGATGTTGATGAACTTGAAGATTGGTCGCTCTATTAGTTTAAATTAACTGTTGGTAAATATGTTGAGTTAGAAGATGAAGGGTTGGAAGTAGCATACAAAGTTGAGGGTTGTTCGTTTGCTGCGGTTTCTTTAGGGAATGTTTTGGGTCTATATGGGCATTCATTATGCCAATGAAAATTATTTAAATTTCGCATTTTGCAAAATCTGCATGGGTATGGTGGCTTCGGAGGTTAAGCGACGTAAGAGGTAGGATCTTTAAATTTATTATCGCCGAAGGCTGGTTTGGAGTTCTTTTGTATGGAGGTAACAGCAGCCTCCAATTTTAAGGTTGCACTTGCCCAAGTCTCTATATCTTCGAAATGTATTGGGGCTAAGCTTATCTTCCATTGTGCTGGTAATCCTTCCGTCAACATCATTTTTGTGTTTTTTCCACAAGTACGCTACGATTTTTAGTGGATATTTTTTATTTTAGCAAAATATTTTCTCATAACTTTATACCATTGAAGTCAGCTGAGTTCAGAATTAGGGTTTGATTGTCATAGCTCCTATAGAAAACAAATCAATGGATTTTTTCAAACAATGCAGATGACCTATCGACCAACTCAGCAGCAGATTTCTCGATGGCCAAAATCACAAAGCTAGGTTAGTTGTTCGACGATAAGAAGTAAATCAGCTTTCCAATATATTCGGACATCAAGACTTTGAAATAATGCAAACTGCATAGCAAAATGAGATAGGAAATTTTAATTCCAAAAAGCAAAATTCAATTTGAATAATTAATATAAATGAAAATAATTCAATTTTCTCTAAAAAGAGATTCTGAATAATTTTTTTAACGACCTCTCTATAATTTTAAAATCTCTTATCGAGATCAGATCAATTGAAAATCGAAGATATATTTGGAAGAATCCAATGTAAAAATGGACAGTATGTTCGAACAAAAATGCATATGACGTCAGAATATAGAAATCAAATTATCACTTTAATTCTGGATATGTCGCCACTTTGGGATATTGATTTGCAACTTTGTGAATTCAAAATATATATATTTGGATATTAAAATATAACTCTCTTCCTGTAAAAATGATAAATAATTAGAAACAAGAGATAGAAAAGGCGACGCAATATTGTCCACACTCACAACAATATAAGATAAATATAATCTCTATATATATAAAAGTCAATTTTTCTGTCTGTCTGTTTCGCGATAAACTCAAAAACTACTGAACCAATTGGTTCCAAATTTTGCATGTCGCTTCTTATAAACCTGAGGAAATTTTTCGGCTACATTTTGCTTAGTATTTTTGGCTATTTCTTTTTTTCATTTGAAGAACTTTTTTTTACGCGGAGTAAATACGAGGGAGGCTTACGCGGAGTAAATACGAGGGAAAGTAACAACACGAGGCCAATTAAGCGACCAATGAGCGTTCTGCATTTCTTTTCAAGTTGCTTGCGTACTTTTTTTTTAAATATCTTTTTATACGAGTGTCACTTTTTTTTACAAAAGTATTGAGGGAGAAATTTATATTACTAAGTTAAGGTAAGTTCAAACAATGCGAAATTTCACACAATTAAAAAAAAAACTTTACAAAATTAGCGTTACTGTATGTAAACAATGGCTTTCTTATTTTTTATTAATTTTTGTTCTGGCCTTTGTGTTTTTTTTTACAGTCAATATGATAATTCTTAAAATTAAACAAACAATAGTCAATATGCAAAAAATACAGCAGTGAAAATTTAATATGAATTACTGTCTCATTTAACAGCCAAAACATGTGTTTGTCTAAAATTTATATTGCTAAGTTAAGGTACGTTCACACAATGCAATTAAAAAAAAACTTTACAAAATTAGCGTTACTGTATGTAAACAATGGCTTTCTTATTTTTTATTAATTTTTGTTCTGGCCTTTGTTTTGTTATTCTTTTAAAAAAGCATATGTTTCATTGATAGTTTAAAATTTAGTCTGTTGTTGTCATTCATTTTATTCGCTTGCCATTTCTGTATATTTTGTTTGTGGTAGTTCTATTATGCTGCTTTCTTTTTGTCTACGCAGATATTAGGCAGGGAAAAAAAAAATAGTTTAGCATTCTAAAGATTGACCTGTTTGACATGTTTTGCCATTAGTTTTTTTAGCCTTATTTTTTTTCTGCTGAAATGTTGAGAGAGAAATTTGTTTAAGTTACCAAGTTATGGTTAGTGAACAATGTAGTTTTGATATTTACAAACTTAAAAATTTCTACTAGATAATCAGTTTTGTTCTGTAACTTATTCTGATACTTTGGATTTGTTTTGGGTCTGCACTGTTTTTCTTAAAAGCCTTTTTTTATATAAATACAAAAATATCTTTGGTACTGATTGTGCTATTTCTGTTTTTTAGGACATATTTTCAAATTGAATCATCCCATTTGTTATGCCTCGCAAAAGATCTGCAATTGGAGTAAGAACTCCTGCAGCTCAACGCATGGCTGCCCGAGCTGCTAGAGGCCAAAGTAGCCGCACATTGGAGAATCCCCAACAGTCTCAAGCTCGCCTCCAAGGTCAGTCCCTCAGAATTGCTGGCATTGACTTGGAGCAACCCTGTTTCTCTCATGGGCAATTGTATGTTGCCTGCTCTAGAGTTAGCTCAGGAAGAAATATTTATGTTTTTGCTCAAGAAAATAAGACTTCAAATTTTGTGCATTCTTCTGTGTTGTCATGAATAATTTTTTTAAAATGCTATCTTAGTCTTTTTTTGTTGTTGTTATTTGAGTGGTATATTATTTTCATAATTCTTTCTATATACGTATATATTTGATGACAAAATATTGATGCACCCCGCCTTTGCAATGGTACCTGTCTCTGTGTTAAAAGATTGGCAAAATTAGAGGCAACCATTTTGACTGGTTGTTTTCAAAATGAGGTTTTTATTCCCCGGATTCCTCTGATTCATGATGATAAACATTCTCCTTTGCATTTTAAAAGATTGCAGTTCCCCATTCGAGTTTCTTTTGCCATGTCGATTAACAAGGCTCAAGGTCAGTCCCTCAAAATTGCTGGCATTGACTTGGAGCAACCGTTTCTCGCATGGGCAATTGTATGTTGACTGCTCTAGAGTTGGCTCAGGAAGAAATCTTTATGTTTTGCCTCCAGAAAATAAGACTTCAAATTTAGTCTTTTTTTTGTTGTTGTTTGAGTGGTATATTATTTTCATAATTATTTCTATATACGTATATATTTTTATATATTTGAAAGGTTAAATCTCTAGAATTAGAATATTCGAGGACAGTTGCAGATTAATATGATTTATATTAATATTAGTTTTTTTATATTATTTTTCAGAAAAACATCTACGAATGTTTGACTGGGGTCTGAAAACATTAGATTACAGGCTGCTGGCTAGGCTTGTTCAATCACGGTCACTCTTCTCAAGCCATTTCAATCCTTATCCCTTTTTACCCAAAGAGTGTAATAGACCTACAGAGGATGCACTACAATATATAAGAGTTAACACGCTGGGGCGGGTACCTCGGAGGTTGAGTGGAAAATCTGCCAACTATTTGAACTATGTATTACTTCGGTGTTGCTACTATATGGCTCTAATACTATTTATTAGTAATGTTCTTTCAGTATGAAGGAAATTGCACTCGGGGGAATTCCCGGGCGAAGCCGGGTCATTCGTCTAGTAGACTATATAAATAGCACGCACACAATACAATGAATAGATATTTATAGAGTCTGTACATAAAAATATTCCATAAATATAAATCCTGTGAAAATATCAAACCATTTATCCTAAGTCTGCATTCTCTAAAGAATATTTTATTCATCTTCATTTACGTATGGAGATATGTGCATGATTTCTTTGATTAATGTATTTCCAAAAATAAAATATTTCTCTATTTCCCGAAGCCTTCTATATATTATTTCTAAAGGAAATATAATTGTTATTTCCAAAAGTAAAATAATTTGTTTATTATTTTAAAGTATTGTATCCATGTATATATGAAAGTTTGTACAATATTTTATATCTGAAAGTATTGTATTTGTTTATATCTGAGAGTATTGTATATTTGTTTTTAACCTGAGGGTATTGTATTTGTCCATATCTGAAAAAATTATATTTGTTTACATCTGAAAGTATTGTATTTGCTTATATGTGAAAGTATCGTATTTCTCTATATTTGAAAGTATTGTATATTTGGTTTTATCTGAAAGTATTGTATTTGTCTTATCTGAAAATATTTTATTTGTCATATCTGAAAATATTGCTAGTGCATCGTAACAATATTGTATTTGTTTATATCTGAAAGTATCGTATTTATTCATATCTGAAAGTATTGTAATTGTTCATATATGAAAATATTGTATTTGTTTATATCTGAAAATATCGTATTTGTTTATAAATATATATATATATATATACATCTGATAGTTTTGTATTTGTTTACGTTTGAAAGTATTGTAATTTTCATATCTAATGGTGGGGTGTTGTTTATATCTGAAAGTAATGTATTTGTCAATATCTAAAATATTATTTATATAAATATACTATATAGTAGAAAAAATTATTTCTTTCAATCTTCATGCCCTGGTGTAATCTTACCCATGGAATAATACAAAAAATGTATATATGTATATTTGTCTGAATCTAAAAATAATCTGTTTGTTTTAAGTGAAAGTAGTATATTTTTTATATCTGATGGTTAAGTATTTTTTATTTCTGAAGTATTGTATTTGTCTATATCAGAAAGTATTGTATTTGTGTATATTTCATGAAGTATATTTATCTTTGTTAAAAAAATAATTTTTTTTTCTATTTTTTTTTGTGTGAAAGCCATTATATATTTCAATTTCTTAAAGTTAAAATTTATCTATTTCTGAAAGTATCCTATTTGTCTATTTCTAAAAGTATTTGGTTGTTTTTTTTTTTATGAAACATTGTATTAATATTATATTAATGGCTGTATTTGTCTATATCTTTAATTTTTGTCTATTTATAAAAGTAAAGCATTTATATATTTCTGTATATATTGTAATTATCTGATTCTGAAATCATTTCCGTCTATATCTGGAGCCATTAATTCATAGAGAGAGAGAATTCTCTGAAAATAATACATTTATATGTATACTTCTTAGGTATTGTATATATCATTTAAGGATTTGCTATTATACTGGAATGATATATTTTGCTTATCTTTTTCTGAAAATATTGTACAATATATAATTTTTCAGGAGAGAGAGGAAGTATTGTATTTACTATTTTAATGAAAGGTATTTTGTTTATCTACTTCTAAAGGTTATGTATTCATTTATTTCTGAAGATGTATATATAATGTATTTGTATATTCACACATGAAAAAACAATGTAATAATTTATATCCATGAGTATTGATATATTTCTGAGAGTATTTTGTATCTGTCTATTTCTGAAAGTATCATTATACTTCTTAACACTTGCTACCTTGTTTGATTACAATTATTTTTCTAAATTATATAACTTCTATTAAATTCCTTCTTCCATATTATATATTCATATTCTCTTTCTTTTTATCATTAATTATATATTTTAAATTAAAATTAAAAGTATTTAAAATATTAAATGTTTATTTATCGAAGATTGTGTATGTAATTTATTGGAATTCCCTTTTCTCTCTTCAACCGTCAAAAATATTATATATCACTATATTAGTATTTGTATATATAAGCTATTATATTTGTTTTTGTAAATATTCTCAAATATGTAAATAAAAACATTGGTTTAAATAACGAATTCAGTATTATTTTGTGTATAAATCACTATTTTGATCTTTCACCACTTATTTTATTTTAATCTTTTAATTTTTAATTCTCTCAAGAGAGAATCTTATAAGAGACAAAAATTCTTTAAAAATGGATTTGTGAACGAAAACAAATTTTGTATCAATATTTTAACCTACTGTCAGACCACATCTTAAAAGCCTGAAAATTTGCACCTAGGCTCAATCAGATAACAATGATTGTTCATAAAATATTAGACATCAATTTGAATTTCTATCCGCGTGTATGTTAAATATAAATATATGAAGAAATTTAATGAACAAAAGGTGGAAATAAAACCTTTCACAAATAAAAATAAAGACTATATGAAAAGATAAAAGTGTAAAATAATCAGAAGAAATCTGTTAAATAACAGAAAGTAAGATAAAGCAGGCGAACGAATGAAAATACAAGAAATTGGCAAAATAATAAATAATTTAGGGCTGAAAATATATTTCAAAAAAGTTGAAAATAATCAATTTATCAAAAAGAAAGGTAGAAATAAATACTAAAAAAATTATAATCATCATAGTAGAAAATAATTACTATTGCCTCCATGTTTAATTGAATATAAATAAATGTTCAGACATCTAATAAAATAAATCCTCAGAATAATAGCATTATAATCGTGAGTGAGAAAGTAGAAAATAATTCATTAAGTGCAAAAGTTAATGCATTTGTTTATATAAACAGAAAAGAACAAAATATATTTATAAAAGACATATCAGCCAAATAATGGATTTGTAGTATGGTTGTTGCGTGAAGTGTTGGTGTGGTAGTCGCCACAGATTCAAAATATTTTATGAAAAGGCTTACATTAGAAGATTCCTAAACATAAGAAATTCACACTTTTAGCTACCATTATAAAATATATTTTCATGGCTATAAATAAAAGCGACAAAGGAAGACATTATAATTATTGAACTTTATTTCTTATGAAAAATCTCGCTATAAAGCTTCGAAGCTTTTTTAATTTCACATTGAGTTATATTCAATATGTGATGAATTTCTATACAGTCTCATTTTAGTTTAGTTTATATTTTAATTGTTTATTGTTGGCTATATATTTATATAGAGAGATATTGAGATCTCTGAAAGCATTATTTTTCACAAAAACCTTTTTTCTTTTTATATTCAATAAATGCATCTTTTTAAATAGAGGTTTTTACATTTCAGCTAGGAATACCTTTTTGAGTCATGATTTAACGGAATGGGTGTCCTGATTCCAATTTTTTTTTAAATGGCACCAAATACATATATTTGAAGATAGAGGTGTCTTTTTTAGAACATAGGTATGCAAGAATATTTACTTCACGGCCTATATATGTCGCATCATTTTATTCGTGTTCTGATTAGTTGTATAAGGTTAAATAACAATAAACTGATTGACTCTTTTGGCAAATGTATCAAATTATTCCATACAAAGCAATGTAAAACGCGCCATCTATAATTAACAAATGAAGACATTTAGAGATGCAAATGTTTCTCTTCACAAATAAAAGAAAATATTATTCTGTCTTTACTGCGATGAAAAATAATTGAGAGATTTGGCCCATCAGTGGTGAACCCTCCCAGCGGTTTCACTAATTTAATCTACCAGACCACTTCTTTATAGCTCTAATACTGTTTTGGATCATTCTGCCTTTATGTTCTAGACTGAAAGGTGGAATATCAGAAATGTAATTCAGACAAACTATGGACATTAGCCTTTAGGACAGTAGAATTACATTTAAATATTTGCATCGAACAATGCTCTTCAGCAAACAATTAAGGACAAGGCAAGTTGAACATAAATTAATACAGAGCAAATGTTACTTTTCACAGAAAAATAAATATTCTACTGTCCTTAATGTGAAAAAAAATATTTTATGAATATTTGTTTCCAACTTCTTGATATTATTATATTTCTCTACAACAATATCAGTTATAAAGCTATACAAACAGTTTAACCGCATAAGTTTCTTTTTTTTTATGAAAAATCATTTTTAATTTCAAAGAGAAATATTTAATATTTCTAACTTTTGGATGACGTATGAAAAGGTTGAATATATGAAGAGTGATGGTCTATATATGAATGGATGACGTATGGAAGGGTGAAAAATATGAAGAGTAATGGCGAACGGAAAAATAAAAGTGTCCAGGAGCGGGAATCGAACCCACAACCTTCTGCTTACCAGGCAGGTGCCATGTCCACTAGGCTATCCTGGACGTATTTCTCCGTTCGTAACTAATATTTAAACTGACTAATAATACTTAGATAATACTGACTAATAATACTAGGATAGCCTAGTGGACATGGCACATGCCCGGTAGGCAGAACGTTGTGGGTTCGATTCCCGCTCCTGGACACTTTTATTTTTCCGTTCGTCATTACTCTTCATATTTGTCATCCTTCCATACGTCATCCATTCATATATAGACCATCACTCTTCATATATTCAACCTTTTCATACGTCATCCAAAAGTTAGAAATATTAAATATTTCTCTTTGAAATTAAAAATGATTTTTCATAAATAAAAAGAAACTTATGCGGTTAAACTGTTTGTATAGCTTTATAATTATACGCCGCAGTCATTTATAAATATCAGTTATATTAAAGGTCTTTTTGTCTTTGGACTAAAATATTTCGTAATGTCATTTTCAATTTCTTTACCTCAATTTCTACATGTGATGATCTTGTATTTTTTTTTCATTTAGTTCAATGTAAACGGTGGAAAATCTCAGAGCTGGCTTTATATCTATAGACCTGTTTAGAAAACAAATAATAATGATTTAATATATATATGCTAGCAGAAGGACCTGGCTTTGCCAAGCTTATCCGCGGTAAAAGTTTGCCAAACGAATATTGAGTTATCAAATCTTGTTCATTATGATTGTATTATGCTCATTCTTATTAGTAATCGTGATTTTAATTAATAACCTTAGGACAAAACAACCCTATCGGCATAGTAGTTTCTAATTCACGCTT
Organism: Cordylochernes scorpioides; assembly: GCA_030710605.1. Taxonomy (NCBI): domain Eukaryota; kingdom Metazoa; phylum Arthropoda; class Arachnida; order Pseudoscorpiones; family Chernetidae; genus Cordylochernes; species Cordylochernes scorpioides. Next base: position 113,751,662 of record CP092866.1, on the reverse strand, counting down.
TAGAAATAACTTAGAAACTTATGTTAAAATCTATTAAGTCTAACATAGTTGTTCTATGTGGTTTAGTGTGCTGTGGAATTCTGGATTCTGTATCATTCTCCCACGTTCCTACTGCAGTGAAACTCCAGTAAAAGAGAATATGCCATAATCTAAATCTACTCCGAGACCAAGGAGGCTGTGGTTGTCTATAAGACTCAGCACGTCCAGTCCAAAAGTGAGTAATGTTCCATATCTAGCTGGAAAAATTGGGATGGACAACGTGGGTCACAAAGTTATCTTGAACTGTGAGACATCTTCTAAGATATAGTTTCCCCTATGCGAATGGATCTGGCCGCAGCCAGGATATGCTTAGATGCATTTTATCAAATGTTTGATCGACTGATCATTAAGGAAATATTTATTTTTAATATAGTGACAAAATATTTTCTAATCAAATATATGGAAACCTTTACTGTAATGTATTGACATGCAAAGGTGAAAGTCAAATATCTCATTGAAATAGGCTTGAAACTTATTACAAAGGTATTGTGGTTTTGTCACCTACCCTAGTCCCCTACATAAAGAATGCAATAAATATATAGGTTTATGTTTCATCTTATTTTTCGACAGAAGGAATGATCCTTCTTTCAAAAATCAATATCCTCACAACACAATTTCCATCTATATTTCTGCCGTGGATTTAGCCTAGAGATTTCGACAAATTAACATATATTTGTAGCTTTCTGAAAATTTCATGAATTCCATGTCAATATGTGAAATAAAGGATTAGCCTGAAACCATTATCTCAGTCACCTCTTGTTTTCATTCTCTGCGTTTTTTTAAAACTTTTCTTTGAAGATTTCTTTTTCAATTTTGCAAATTTTCATTCGGAGAGAACCTGGGCGTTACTTCAGCCATTTAGGTTGAATTATATATATGGGTTTATACTATATGGCAAATTATAATTTCGTATTTCTCATAAACTTTGCTACTATACAATTTACAAACGCAGTGGATTATTAAATATGCTATATGTGTTCCAAACACAGTTAGTACAAATAGATATAAACCATTTCACGACCCTTTTTGATGTGTATTAATTTAATTTTATGTATAAATGTCTATTCTAATAACTCGCTTTGTTTTAGGTTGGCTGCTCCTGATCTTCTCTTCGAAAGTGAAAGTTCAGCTCCAGAAGAGGAAGTTTGCCTAAAAGCGGTAATACAGAATTTACATCTTTTCATTTCAACAAGATCAATGGTATGCTTCAAAATGACGATTTTCAAAGGAGTAGCATAATTTCTAGAGTTGGGTTAAGTCAAATATTCCGTGCTAATGATAAAAATTCCGAAGAAATCTAAACAGAGAGAGAAATACTTTAAATTACCAAATTTTTCCTTTTCTTTTGGAGCTAGTTTTAATTTAGCATTTTAGCAATGAATTTTTGAAAGGATTCAATTTCCTCCATTATATAAATGAATGGAAAAAAATGTGGAGACAAGGCAAGGTTTTACACCATTCAAATACTTTATGGATTACATTATCTTAAAATCCACAGCACATCATTCACAAGGATGTGAAATTATAAAATATCCTTTTGAATTTGATGACCACATAACACTGGTATAATATTGCTTATGTAAGTTATACATCGAACCATGGCAAAAATACAAGCTGTTGTTGTGGCCCTTTGACTTATATGGCCCCAAAAATCGTTCTGAAGAATCCTTATTATTTTGGCGCCATTTGGTGAACCTTGTGCGCTACCCTTCAGGTTAGACCTCTGCTTCTCATATTGAGAGAAAAGGTACAAAAATACCAATTACACTGTGCAGCAGTATTTTCATGACTGTGGAAATGTATTGCAAATATTACCTGGTTCAAAGAGGCCATTTTAGCTTGAACTGCTATCAATGGATAATGTAGGAATCCTATGAGATGACCAGGAAGGGAGAGCAGGGGGAGTCAGTAGAATAGAATTCTTAGAAACTCTCCTTTTTGAGGGTGTGGACTCCACTCTGGAGGGGCGTGGGTGGGAGCCCTCCAGGAGGGGGGTGGGGTTGTATACCACCTCTCTCGCGACTCCCTTCCTGCACAGATAGCGCCTGAAGCCTCTTTGTGAAAATTCTATGCTGATAATTTGTCTATAATTACGATTCCACGGTCCTTAAAAAGAAAGTTAGCCCCATAGCCTCAGAGGACCAGTCTGTGGCCTCCCCCTTGAACCCTTAGATCCTTTGGCCTGGCTTATGACCTTTCCCTGGGCCCTATTGATTCGGTGGTCTGGGATGTGTGCTGACTCTAAGCTGGCTATGATTTCCATCAACAGCATGCCAACTGCTTGCTCTACTTTATCTTGTGGTATCCCAACATTTACGATGGGACTCTGAATAAATATACCTAATGAAGTACTGAACAAATTTGAGTGTTAAGCCTTTTTTGTTGATTTAATTATATCCCTATATAAATTAAACTAATTTTAGAGGTTCCAAATGATTCCAGATTGGCCAGTAAGTCCCGAACCTTTTATTTTTTTAAAAATTGGAAGGCAAACTAGATTTAAATAATTTTAGTTTTATTCTAGTTTGCCTTTTAATTTTTAATTAAAAAAAAAGGTTTTCAGGGCTTATGGTCCAACCTGTATATTCCATTTAAATATAAATGAATATCTTCAACCTTTTTATATTTTTCCAGCGTTTCCAACCACTTTTATATTTTACCCCTCTTTCCAGGTATTTTAAATTTTGTTCATTAATTTTGAATTCATTTTTTATTATTCATTGAGTATGGAGTACACGCTCCACGCTCTTTAAAATATCAGTCCACTCATAATTTATATACAAAGTAAACACAGTTGCAAATATTTAATTAAAAAGACATATATTAGATCAAAATATTTGCCTTTTTAATTGAATATTTATTTATGGATTACTCTATTTTCAAAACAATAGCTGATATATTTATATAAAAAGAGCATACCTCGATATGTTAAAAAAAAAAAAACATTTTTTTCTTTAACAAATCTAGGTAGGCTGTTTTTATATAAATATATAAAATTTTGATCGCTTTTTGACACAAAATAGCAAATAGAGTTTTCCTAAAGAGGGCAAGTGGCTGAAACGTTGAAAAATAAAATATAAAAAGATTGAAGATATTGATTTATGATTTTAATTATATTACTCAGCTACACAAATAAATTTTCCATAATATATGTATTGGTGACAATTACTTAACCTTTGTGTTTTGAATCTTATGTTCCATGTAATTCCGAAGTTTTCTTTCCTAATTTCTACGTTACAATTTGGTGGTAGATACTGGGTAGTTTAGGGAAAACAAACTGAAGATCGCCGAGAAAACCTTGGGCCATGGCTGCTATGATCTACATTTTCAGAGACTGGGTCCAGGATTTCACCGACGTGTCAAAGCCAAGAGTTTCCTCCAAGATGACCATGTCCCTATAGCCTTTCGTTGGTGTACAGCATCATTGATCTGAACAACCTGATTCCGCTCCTTGTTAGTTTTATTTCTACAAGTCTGCAAGATGACAAAAGTCTCGACCGGGCACCAGACCTGCTGGCTTCTTCGCGCGGTCTCAATTCAGGTATCAGAGTCTTCCCTGAAAATGTTCGTGTTATAAGATGCTCAACGCGTAATGCTCTCCTGGTGCCTCTGCTAGCGTCTACTAGAGGTCACCAACTACCGGGTGTTGCACGAGGTAAAAAACGTCGTCCTGCGAATTTCAACAACGATCCTCACACACATCCACAGCCAGTTCGCGGGAAGGAATCTGGATTCAGCTTTTCCTACAAATATATTCTTCAAAGCTGGGGGCGTGATTGTACATTCCCTTTATTCTTGTCGCCCCGCTTAATCTCCTCAGCCGTCCTACGCCTCAATAACCTTTCGGGACACTACATGCCACGACATCCTGAAAAATCTGCCTCGAGGTGTGCCAACTATGCGATAGATCGCTGATAACCTTTCCAAGATGCTTTCGTCCCACAAGGTTTTTCGGGGGATCATCTGGCCGTTCTCATCGGTTTCGACTTAAAAAGAAGATCACTTAATCCGCCTCTAGTAATGAAGAGATTTTAACCAATCTATCTCCCTATATCTATCTTATCTATTATTTAACTTTTCTATCGATGTTATTCTGTGGAATAAAATGATTAAAAAAACAATTTATTTATAATTCTTATTTTGGTTGCAATTTATTTATATTAGTCATCACACAATTAATTATCATATTTAAAAACTATTTCTTTAAAAATATTTTTTCAATAAAATGGATATTTTATTAATGTCTTCTTTGAACCCTTTTAAATATTAGTTTAACTATATAGAGATAGAATTAATTCAATAACACTTATTAAAATGTGAATTTATTATCATTATTATTTCTATTTCATTTGATCCCCAATACACTCTTGATATTGGGGGTTGTTATTCCTTTTTGTTTTAGATCTCCAATATAATCTTGATATTGGAGTTTGTTATTTCTTTTTGGTCTAAATCTCCAATATAAACTTGATATTGGGGTTTGTTATTCCATTTTGTTTTAGATCTCCAATATAACCTTGATATTGAGGTTTGTTATTCCCCTTTGGTCCAGATCTCCAATATGCTCTTTATATTGGGGTTTGTTATTCCTTTTTGAAATTTATCTCCAATTTACTCTTTGTGTTGGTGTTTGTTGATCCTTTTTGGACCAGGTCTCCAATATAACCTTGATATTGGAGTTTGCTATTCCTTTTTGTTAAAGATCCCCAATATACTCTTGATATTGGGGGTTGTTATTCCTTTTTGTTCTAGATCTCCAATATAAACTTGATATTGGGGATTTTTATTCCTTTTTGTTCTAGATCCCCAATAAACCCTTGATATTCGGGTTTGGTATTCCATTTTGGTCTAAATATCCAATATAAACTTGATTTTGGGGTTTGTTATTCCTTTTTCTTCTAGATCTCCAATATAACCTTGATATTGGGGTATGTTATATCTTTTTGGTCCAGATCTCCAATAAACTCTTGATATTGGAGTTTGTTATTCCTTTTTGATCTAGATCTCCAATATACTCTTTATGTAGGTATTTGTTAATCCTTTTTGGGCCAGATCTCCAATATAATCTTGATATTGGAGTTTGTTATTCCTTTTTCTTCTAGATCTCCAATAAAATATTGATATTGGAGTTTGTTTTTCCTTTTTGGTCTAGATCTCTAATATGAACTTGATATTGGGGATTGTTATTCCTTTTTGTTCTAGATCCCCAATAAACCCTTGATATTGGGGTTTGTTATTCCTATTTGGTCCAGATCTCCAATACAATCTTGATATTGAAGTTTGTTATTCCTTTTTGTTCTAGATTTCCAATATACTCTTGATATTGGAGTTTGTTATTCCTTTTTGGTCCAGATCTCCAATAAACCCTTGATATTGGGGTTTGTTATTCCTTTTTGGTCCAGATCTCCAATACAATCTTGATATTGGAGTTTGTTATTCCTTTTTGTTCTAGATCTCCAATATACTCTTGATATTGGAGTTTGTTATTCCTTTTTGCTCTAGATCTCCAATATACTCTTGATATTGGAGTTAATTCTTTTTTATTAAGGTTAAATGTTTTTCAGAATATATTTCTGAATTTCTTCCTTTTCAAACAACAAATATCTTTCATCTACTCTCTTGCTTTCTTTCTTGCTCGGTCTTCTATTCATTTGTGTCGCTTGTAATGATGATAATTTCACATTTTTTTACAGACAGGGAGTAATTTTAAATTTAATTTTTTATAATTATATTTGTTCAGTACTAAATCTCTTTTCAATGATTCAGAGTCTCAACAACCAATGTAGGGTATACCTAGAGATAAGGTACAGCTGGCACTTGGCATGTTGTTGTTTCAATGGCTGGCTGAAGGGTTGGCCACTGACTGGGCTACTGGATCGCGGGGCTCGGGTTAGGTCATAGGCTGGGTCATTGGGTCTATGTGGTTCAGGGGATGGCCACAGACTGGTCCACTGGATGGGGCTATGGGGCTGACTTGGTTTGATAATCCCATCCTCCCGAATAAAATACATTTTCACCTCTAGAAATATAATTGAACCACTATTTGTTGGCACACAATCACAGGGAATAATGTCTCTTGTTTAAACCTTTGTGAATATTACATTATTTTGCTAAAGATATATTTATGTAATTGCTAAAACCCCTTTCACTAACCAATTGTAAAATATAATTCCTCAAGATAATAAAGAACCTTGTTGAAAATAATAACCTAGATATGATCTCATTTTACTGTTAAAGAATTTTCATGTATAATAGATATCATGAATTTTACTGATTGTTAACTGTTTCAAGCTACGAAACTGACATTTACTAAGTTTAAGTCCAATGAGAGAAAATTAAATGGTTATTTTCATTTGAAAATAAAATTATAATTAATTTCATCTACTAAGAGTTTATTTATTTATGGTAGTGTACATTTAAAGCATGCCAAGATATCATCTAATATAAAATGTTCAAGTTGGGGATTTAAAAGGTAAATTACACAAAGACCATCTGTAATGAGGTGGTTCTAATTTGTTCTCTATACTTGAACTATTCCAAAATCATCTTCTATCAAAGTTGTTTGCCAAGTTGGCATTATAATTTCAATAATTGTAAAATCATCTGCTTTGAGATGGTTGTTTATTGTTAATTTATAGTTTAATTATACCAAGATCATCTGATTTGAGGTGGTCGCCATGTTGAATTTTATAGTTGAATTATATAAAAATCATCTGCTTTGAGATGGTTGTCTAATTTATAGTTGATTTATACCAAGATCATCTGCTATGAGGTGGTCAACTTAGTCATATTTCATTATTAAGTTACTTCAAGACCATCTGAAGAACTGTCACTATGTTCAAAACAACATGTTATCCACAATGAGTGATCTCTTCACTGAAATTGTTTTATAGAATCAACAGAGATTTGCTATTAATCAACTTTTATAAATAAAATTCAATCAATTATTTTTGTTTTATCAAGAGAATATAGTGGTATACCATATTTTAAAAATAATATTAAATTACAAAAGAGCTCAGTTTTTGAATATTTTATTAACTCACAAACTAATTGATTTATTTAAAATAATTAGTTTAAAGAATTTATTAACTTTGACTTAATCGATGCCTATTTATCAATTAAACGAGTTCTAACTTTGAAATTATCAATTCATCAATTCATTAATTTCCTTTACTTCTAAATGTAATTTTATAATTTCCTATATAAAATGTCCTAAATGCCTATCATTAATATTTTAAAAATATTTTTGTGAAATATTTTATTTAAGAAAATAATATTTTTTTTGATATAATTTTCAGTTTTAATAAATATTCATTAATTTATATCGACAAGCATACCATGTCAATCTAATATATTTCTATTATATTTCAACACCTGTAAGTTACTTCCTCTCACCACTACTTTCAACTTATCTTTTTCTGTGTGTTTTATAGAAGTTTTAGTCAGTCTGCTCCAAATTATATGTTGCTTCTCTTCAATCCTTCAATATAAAATAAATTCAATTTCGAATACAATAAATAATTTTGAAACTCAAATATTATGTGTAACTGGTTATTATAAATTTCATTCATCAGTTGGAGAAAAAAGGAGAACATAGATGACACCCCATCTTACTATAATACACTTAATACACTTTGCATATATTTGAACATTTTGAATATTTAATGACAGGAAAAGTAGCCCCTTACATTTTAGATCAATATTTGCCATAGAATACCCTAAGTATCTTTTACTAGATGACCGCTCATTGTCAAATTATTAGGATTTCATACTTGCTTTATAAATATGAAAATAAATCTAAGACTGCTCTAAAATGAGGATGACTTCAACATCAAACCATGGGCACCAGATGGGGAGTTAGAAATCAACAGAGCTGTTATTGTGTGGGTTTGTCAAGAGCCAAACCTGCTAGTTTGAAGAGACAGTCAATAGATATCACAATATTTGTGGTAATTTCAATAGGTGATATAGCTAATTCATTTTTATAAAAATATCTTCTTGACAAATTTGTCATCAATATATGAAATTTTTGATGTTTTAAAGTTAAATTGAGGTGATGTAAAATATTCTAAATATAAATGGCCAAGGTATTTATTTATCAAGGGTTTTTAATGAAGCATGTTATTGCTATCTCTGTCTTGGAATTGGGATCCTTTCTATTTGACCATAAGTCGGCACTGCATTGACAGTGAGTTTTCTTGATCATCAAATTGCATATAAAATTCAGAAGGATTGTATATTCAAGTAACCAAAGGAAGGAATCCCACTTTAAACTATGTATTTTACTATTAGAAATTTTACATTTCAATCCTTCCAGAAAATTGGCACAATAAATACATCTGTCCAAACATTTTTGGTAAGATTCAAACACCTTCATATCTCATTTTTGTTACGAAATTGAAGCCTTTTCGTAACTGAGTCCTAGCCAAAGGCATCGTATACAGGTTGGCATTTTGTCTGAATTAACTGAACTGAGGTTGTTGCTTATTATTTATCACCACCATTACGTTTTATAGTGTAGCTAAACTAAATGTATTATTTTAATGATTATTTATAGATGGAGAGCTTCATATTACAACACACACACACATAGGTAAACTTAAGGAAGTATCCTCTTTTAGTATGTATATCGGGATAAAGGCGATATCTCTGAAAGATATTTGATATAGAGTTATTTTTATTGAAGACACACGAAATAACCGAATATGTACAAAATATCCTCTAGAGATATCAAGAAACTAGTTGAGTCTCGAGTCTTCATTTAGAAGAACAAAGGTTTCCCTGCTGCCAGTAGTCCATGTGTATCCGTCGAATGTCACGACCTCAGGTTTAAGAGAAACCAATTTTGCATTAGGGCCTACTGCCGTTACAACGTCTTCCACACCTATAGAAATCGGGAAATTCCCAATCGCTGACTTCTCCGCCCGTTTCATATTAAGAAAGGTCTTCAAAAAGGTGGTCCCAATGGTAAGGTCCTTTTCAACTAGACGCTACGCCAGAATTAGCCGAATAGCCCAAACAGAAGCTGATCTGACATCTTCATTATTTGTATTACCGGTGATTTTCCAAATTTCCCTATAGTGCCTTGATGTAATCCATTGAAGATTGATAGAGCGTCACTCCACGAAGCAGAACTGATCAAAGGTGGCTACAGCTGACCTGGACTTACTCAGGGCTTGCTACTGTTTGCTGCATTGCGAAAAATCACAAATAAGCTTGGTAAACAACATATTGAATATCACCTCAATTCAGTGTCTTCTATCGCTTATAATTTTTAAAAAAATTATCTCGCTACTTATATATATTTAATAAATATTTATACAGCCCTTAAACTGCAATAAAATGAATACTATGATTTTGTGAAAAGAAATTGCTCGCTGCATAAAATATTTAATTTAGATATATATTTCTAAACACACACAGTCTTTCAAAACACCAATATACCTCATTACATCAGCAATGCTGAGAATATATACAATAATGTAGCGCTCTGAAGATAAAAATGGCAAAACCGCCGGGATTGTTCACCAATGATGAGCCATGCCTTTCTTCTCTTAATTTTATTCAATGAAGTATATAAACTGTATAGAAATATATTTTGATTATTTTTATTTAAAATCAACACATATAGAGCTTCAAAAATATTTACAATTTCAATTATTTTTTGTATTTCTTTTCACAATTTCCTTACGAATATTGGAAAGTTTATTTTGGGGAACGTTCTCACGACTTTCTATCGTATTCAGCTGAAGGCGGATTGAGGGTGTATATATCATAGCGGTAAACAATCAGAGCTCTTGAAGAAAACAAATCAATGGATATTTTCAAACAATGCAGACGACCTATCGACTAACTCAGCAGCAGATTTCTCGATGGCCAAAATTACAAAGCCAGGTTAGTTGGTCGCTGATAAAAAATGAATCATCTTTCCAATATATTTGGATATCAAGACCTTGAAATAATTCAAATCGCATAGAAAAATAAGACTTGAAATTTTTATAGCAATAGAAAAATTCAAACTTGAAAATTTATATAAATTAAAACAAAATAATATTTGAAAAATCCATTTGAAAGCCTTCAAATGCTATTCTTCAACAACTCTCCACAATTTTAAAACCTTTTAACCAAACCAGATCAATTGGAAACGGAAGATGTTTTTGGACGAATCCAATGTAGAAATGGACAGTTTGATTTAGCAAAATATTTATAAAGTCAGCTTATAAATATCAAATTATCAGTTTTATTATGGAAATATAACAACTTTGGGATATTAGTTTGTAATTATGTAAATACAAATATATGTTTATATATTTATTTATTCGTTTTTATATAACCTTCTGGAAGAATTGTAAACAATTGGAATATCAAGAGAGACAAAATACGACATAATATTGTGTCCACGACAAGAGAATATAAATATGATAAAATATTGAAAAGTAAATATAATATACACACAATATAAACAAATAAATATTATAAAGCCTGTACATCAATATTTTCTATAAATCCTATAAATATATCCCACGAATCATGTCTGTATTATAAACATTTTGTTATCCATCATCATTTACATATGTATATGTGCGCCATTTCTGAATTATTGTAATCTATTTATGAAAATATTGTATTTATTTATTTTTTTAGTATTGTGTATATATCTATTTCATATAATATGAATTATAATTTTCTATTTCTGAAAGTGAAGAGTATTTGTCTATATTTGTAAGTATTGTATTTGTTCATATCTGAAAGCATTGCCTTCCCCCCTATATCTGAAAGTAATGTGTTTGTCTATTAATGAAAGTATATTGTATTTGTATATATATATATGAAAGAATTGTATTTGACTATCTTAAAGTTGTGTATAATTATTTTTATATCTAAAAGGTATAGTATTTGTCTATTTTTATTAAAAAGTAATTTATTTGTGTATATCTGAAAGATTGAATTTGCTTATATCTGAAGGTATTGTGTATTTGTCTATATATGGAAGCATTGTAATTTTCTATATCTGAAAGTATGATATTTGTGTATATCTGAAAGTATTGTATTTGTCTATATATGGAAGCATTGTAATTGTTTATATCTGAAAGTATGGTATTTGTTTATATCTGAAAGTAGTGTTTTTGTTTTTATATATAAAAGCATTGAAATTGTTTATTTATTGAAGTATTTTATTTGTTTTTTTTTTATATCTGAAAGTATTGTGTATTTGTTTATTTTTGAAAGTATGGTATTGGTTTATATCTGAAAGTATGGTATTTGTTTATTTATTAAAGTATTCTATTTGTTTATTTTTGAAAGTATGGTATTGGTTTATTCATTGAGGTATTTTATTTTTTTTTATATATAAAGTATTGAAATTGTTTATTTATATGAGAGTATTATATTTGTTTATTTATGAAAGTATGATATTTGTTTATATCTGAAAGTATGGTATTTGCTCATATATAAAGTATTGTATTTATTTTTATATCTGAAAGCATTGAAATTTTTTATTTATTAAAGAATTGTATATTTATTTATTTATGAAAGTATTATATTCATTTTTATATCTGAAAGTATTGCATTTGTTTATAAATGAAGGTATTTTATTTTTCTATATCAAAGTTTTCATTTGTCTTTATTGGGAAGTATTGCATTTTTTTGCATATTCTATAAAGTGTTATAAGTTTTTCTGATTAAGTATTATTTTTCATCTATTTTTGTTAAAGCATTGTATATTTCTATTTATTGAAGTATATTTTCTGTTTATTTCTGAAATATTATATTTGTCTATTTCTGAATGTATTTGGCCGTTTATTATATAATGTATATATCTCTTATTGAAAATGTATTTTTCTATATCTGAAGTATAATTTTGTTTATTTATCTAAGTAAAATTCGTTCATATATTTTTGAAAATATTGTATTTGTCTAATTCTGAAATCATTTAATTAGTATTTTCCTGAAGGTATTATACAGGGTGTACCAGGTAAATTGGGACTAACTTTGACAGTCCATAAAACAAAAACTACTTGAGATTAAAAACTTGTTTTTTTTTTCATTACGTAGCCATATTCATGTAAAATGCAACAGTACATGTGTGCGCAGTGTAGTGATGAAGAGTAACCGAGAATTTGAAAATCGAGCTGCCATCATCGTTGCTCTGCGCGCCGGAAGGAGCCCCAAAGAGATAGTGGATTTTCTTAAGTTGCCCAAAACCACTATTTATCGTGTCAAGAAGCAGTTTGATGAGGCCGACAGTAACAAAGAGGGGATAGCTACAAGGAAAAAGCACTCGCTTCGATCGGACAGGGTAAGAGGCGAAGAATTTGTCAAAAATGTCAAGGAGAAGATTGATGGAAACCCTGGGAAGAGCATGAGGGCCATAGCCAAGGAAATGGACGTTGGCTCTATGACAATTGTCAGAACTATCCATGAGGACCTTGGTCTCAAGTCTTATGCCCTTCGGAAAGGTCAGTTGCTAACTGAGAATATGAAGAATAACAGAAAAGGAAAGGCTGCTGCCCTCCTCAACAACCTGAAACACGACTCTTTTGGCATGCTAAGGTTCTTCTCTGACGAAAAGAACTTTGACGTGGACCAAAAGGTAAATCCCAGGAATGATCGCTGGATCTGTAAAGATCCCTCAGAGATACCTGTCGTGATGCACACGAAATTTCCTGCCTCCGTAATGGTCCTTGGCGTTATCAGCAGTGAAGGTGATGTCATGCCTCCCCATTTCTTTGAGAAGGGCCTTAGGATGAACTCTGACACCTACATCAATGTTCTGGAGACCGTTGTGAAGCCTTGGATGGACATGGTGGCCGCAGGAAGGAAGTATGTCTTCCAACAGGACTCAGCTCCAGCCCATAAGGCAAAAAAGACACAATCGTGGCTGACACTTAACGTCCCTAGTCACTGGGGTCCTGATATTTGGCCCCCTAACTCTCCAGATTGCAATCCCCTCGACTACTATGTATGGGGCGTCGTTGAGAGAGATGTCAACAAAGCTCCTCATACCACCATCCAGTCTGTCAAGAAAGCAGTTCACACGGTGATGACCCAAATGGACAAGGTCATCGTCGCCAAGGCCTGTGCTTCATTCCGCACTCGCCTCGAGACTCTTGTAGCTAATAATGGAAACTTCATTGAATAAATAAAAACTATATCCTTTTATCTACTATTGTGTCAAATTTCATTCGGATATTTTAATTTTTACTTGCAAAAAATTTCAGTTAAAATACCATTGTTGAAAAAACCTGGTACACCCTGTATATTTCGAAAGATTTCTCAGAAAATATTGTATTCACATATATTTCAGAAAATAATGTATATAATTTTCAGGAAGTGTATTGTATTTGCTATTATACTGGAAATATATTCTGTTCATGTATTTCTGAAGGTATTAAATATATATTTTCAAAGAGAGATGAAGAATTGTTTTTCTTATTATACTGAAAAGGTATTTTGTTTATCTATTTCTAAAGGTTATGTATCATTTATTTTTGAAGGTATATACAAGGTATTTGTATATTTATGAAAAAATATTAATAATTCATATCTAAGAGTATTGATATATTTCTGAGAGTATTTTGCATCTGTCTATTTGTGGAGGTAGCATTATACTTCTTAACACTTGCTACCTTGTTTGATTACCATTTTATTTATTTTTTTGAAAAATTATATAACTTCTTTTAAATTCCTTCTTCCATATTATATATTCATATTCTCTCTCTATTATCATTAATTATATATTTTAAATTAAAAATGATAATCTTAAAAAATATTAAATGCATATTTTAGAAAAATTGTGATATAATTTATCGAAATTCCCTTTTCTATCTTTAACCTTTAAAAGTATTATAAATTCCTATTAGTATTTGTATATATAAGCTATTATATTTGTTTTTATTTCTTGTAAATGTTTATATATGTAGATAAACATTGGTTTGAATAACGAATTTAGAATTATTTTGTTTTTAATCCAATATTTTGATCTTTCACTCCCTACTTATTTCGTTCTTTTCATTTTCACATCTCTCAAGAGAATCTTATGAGAAATTATTATTATTTTTTTAAATAGATTAGTGTGTGAAAACAAATTTTGTATTCACTTTTTAACATTCTATTAGACCACATCTTAAAGGCCTGAAAATTTGCACCTAGGTTCAATCAGATGGATTGATTGCTCATAAAATTCAGACATCTATGCGGATTTCTATCCGCGTTTATGTTAAATATAAAAATATGCAGAAATTTAATGAACAAAAGAAGTAAAAAAAAACCTTGCTCATATAAAATAAAGACTATATGAGAAGATAAAATTGTAAAATAATCTGTGAGAAAATCCGTAAAATAACATAAAGTAAGAAAAAGCAAGCAAACGAAATTGTTGTAATACAAAAAATAATTTATGGCTGAAAATCTATGAAATTTAATAGTGAAATTAATCAATTTATAAAAAAGAAAGGTATAAAATATAATATTTTCAGTTCAAAATTGTTATTATTGACTTTGTGTTTAATTGAATATAAATAAATGTTTAAACATCTAATATATAATTGCTCGAATTTATAGCATCATAATAGTGAGTGAGAAAGTAGAAACTGATTTATTTTGTTCAAAAGTGAATGCATTTGTTCATATGTAACAAAAAAAGAACAAAATATATTTATAAAATACACATTAAGAAAATAATGAAATTAAAATATTTTATGAAAAGGCTTATATTAAAATGTACGCTAAACATAAGAAATTCACACTTTTAGCTACCATTATAAAATATATGTTTATGGATATAAATACAAGCGTCAAAGGAAAACATTATAATTATTGAACTTTATTTTTTATGAAGATACTCGCTATAAAGCTTCAAAGTTTTTTAATTTCACATTGAGTTATATCCAATATGTGAGGAATTTCTATACATTCTCATTTTAGTTTAGTTTATATTTAAATTGTTTATTGTTAGGATATATATTTATATATAGAGATATTGAGTTCTTTCTGAAAGAATTATTTTTCACTCAAATTTTTATCATTTTATATTCAATAAATGCATCTTCTTATATGGAACATTTTATATTTCAGCTAGGAATACCTTTTTGAGACATGAGTCAACGAAATGGGTGTGGTGATTCCAAAATTTTCCAAATTGCACCAAATAAATATATTTAAAAAGAGAGGTGTATTTTTTAGAACATATATATGCTACCAAATTCTATTCAAGGCCTATATTTGTCGCATCAGTTTTAATCGCGGTCTGAATAATTGTATTATGTCAAATGAAAATAACCTGATTGGCTCTTTTGGCAATTGTGATATTGTAACAAATTATTTTATACAAAGCAATGTTTAACGCGCCATCTATATATAACGAATGAAGACATTAAAAGACGCGAATGTTTTTTGTTCACACACACGAATAAATAAAATAACTCAACTCTCCTTACTGCGATGAAATAAAATTGAGAAGGAAGAACACATCAGTGGTGAACCCTCTCAGCGGTTTCGCTAATTTAATATACCAGAGCACTTCTTTAGAGCGCAACTACTGTATAGGATCATTCTGCTTATATATGCTAGACTGGAGGGTGTAATATTAGAAATTGTATTTAAGAAAACTTTGGACAAAAGCTTTTAGGACAGAGGATTTACATTTAAATATTAGCATTGGGCAATTATTGCATTATTTGTCTTTGAATAAAAAATTCCGTCGTTGCATTTCCAATTCCTTTTCCTCAATTTCTACTTGTGAGAATCTTCCAATTTTGTTATTTAGTTTGAAGAAAACTGTGCAAAACTCTGAGCTGGCTTTATATCTATATTCATAGAACGTGTTGTGTACGTAAATTGGTAAACATCTATATGTATTTTGCATGTTTTTTATTATTAATATGTAAATATATATTTGTATATATACGACATTAACGGTGCAATAAAACAGAAATTGACCAATAGATCTCGGCTGTGTGTGTTGTGACAAACACCAGGAGGAGATACATCAACTGGCGACGAGGACCTGTGGGAACAAGATCAATTGCATTTTCGCAAGTAAAAGAAGCCTGATATCTAAAGTTAACGAGAAGCCAACAGTATGTCTGGTGGTTCAATGATTGTACCGTTCGGTTTCTTCAGACCAGTGAAAGAATCCTTTGATATTTTCGTTCAAAGATTTGAAGCTGCCTTTGAGGCGAATGGGCTGGAAGAGGGAAAAAGAATACCCATTTTTGTTTCTCTGCTGGATTCGGAAATGTTGAAACTGGGCAATGATTTGTTCTTCCCGAGTACAATGAGAGAACAGCCTTATGAACTGTTAGTACAAAGAATAAAGCTACATCTAGCTCCAAGAAAGAAGGTGATTCCTCAACGATGCAGGTTCTTAAAAAGAGTTCAACAAGGAAATGAATCCGTTTCAGTATACCTGCGTGAGCTCAGGCATTTGGCTATGGATTGCACTTTTGGTGAAATGTTGGAGGTCATGTTACGAGACCGTTTTGTAGCTGGTATGAAGTCGGAAATCCTTCAGAAGAAATTGTTGCAGGAGGATGACGATGTCACCTTGGACAGAGTATTTTCTATAGCAGTCTCGTTTGAGCTAGCTGAACAAAATGCTAAGGAGCTGCAGGATGGACTAGTGGCTAAGATGGATATTGTTCCAGGAGGAGATGGAAAGAAGGAAGCTCGGAGGGGATGGCAGCATGGGCCCGGTATGCAAAGAAGGGAGACAAATTGTTTCCGATGCGGCGAAAAAAACTCTCACCTTGCACCTGCATGCCCACATAAAACAAAATACTGTTATAAATGCAAAAAAATTGGACATTTGAGCAGGGTGTGCAAAACGGGTAAATCATTGCCAGACTGCAGATATGTGCAGGACAAATTTATTTATTCAGTACAAGGTGATACTGATGCAAAAATAAATCTACATGTTGACGAGTATCAGTTGTGTTTTGTGGTGGACACGGGAAGTCCCGTCACACTGATACCGAAAACAATTTATTAAAAATACTGGAAGGATAACAAATTATCTCCATCTCAATTAAGGTTGAAATCCTTTTGCGGAAAACCTATAAAAATTATTGGTGAGAGAAGAGTTTTTGTAAGAGAAGCAAATCAAGATTTGCGGTTGATAGTTGTGGATGAAGATATTTCGGTGGTTTTGTTGGGACGAGAATGGCTAAAAAGTTTAAATCTTGATTTTTCTAGGTTATTGAACATTAGGCAAGTAAGCGAGTCCGATATCAAAGTTATTATAAATAAGTATGCTGGGTTATTCAGCAAAGAATTGGGTTGCTTAAAAAACGTCCATATTGATTTTTATTTTAAAAAATACCACTCCTGTATTTTGTAAGGCGAGAAGTTTGCCTTTTTCTTTGAAGAAAAAATAGAAACTGAAATCGAGGGTATGGTTAACGAGGGAATTTTACAACCTATTGAGTATGCAAACTGGGCCGCACCTATAGTACCAGTACTGAAGAAAGATGGAAGCCTTAGAATTTGCGGCGATTTCAGATGCACCGCAAATAAGGCCATAGAATTGGATAAGTACCCGCTGCCATCAATAGACGAAATATTTCCAAAATTGTCTGTAAATACAGTGTTTTCGTCATTGGACTTATCCAGAGCTTATTTGCAGGTCAGGTTATCTGAAGAGGCCAAAAGAGTGGTGAACATTAATACTACGAAGGGGTTATTTGCCTTTAAAAGGATACCCTATGGAGTAGCTGTAGCACCAAATAAGTTCCAAAGAGAAATGGACAATCTATTTGCAGATATGTCTGGAGTGGCTTGCTACATCGATGACATCCTGGTAGCCGGAAAGGATCACAGGGATCACGAGGAAAAGCTGGAATTGGTCTTTAAAAGGCTGCAAGAAAAAGGTTTAAGATTAAACAAGGATAAATGCAAATTCGCAGTAAATGCTGTTGAATATTTAGGTTTTAAAATAGATAAAAGGGACTGCATCCCATAAGTAGTAAAATAGAAGCGGTGGTAGAGGCGCCTGAACCTACAAACGTTTCTCAATTGAGATCTTTTATAGGTCTCCTTATGTATTACTCTAGGTTTATAAGAAATATTGCAGATATTTTAGCGCCCTTCTATCACCTCTTAAAAAAGAATTCCAAATGGAACTGGACTAGCGAACACCGTATATTATTTGCAAAATGCAAAGCATTGCTAACTAACGAGTCGGTGCTGGCACATTATGATGCAACTAGGGAACTAGTCCTTGCATGTGACGCCTCTAGCTATGGTTTAGGAGTGGTTCTGAGTCACAGGAACGATAGAAAGGAAGAAACTCCTATAGCCTTTGCTTCAAGAACGCTAACTGAAGCGGAAAGGCGGTATTCGCAATTAGAAAAAGAAGCCTTAAGCATCATTTTTGGTTGTGAGAAATTCCGACAATATCTATTGGGACCTGAATTTGTGTTGATAACAGACAACCGACCTTTAATGCACATTTTTTCACCCCAGAAACCGATCCCCATATGTGCTGCATCAAGAATTAAGAGGTGGTCTTTAAAATTATCTGCATTTAAATACACTGTGGAGTTTCGAAAAACTGATGATAATGGCAATGCAGACGCGTTATCACGTTTACCTTTAGTCTCAAAGACCACGGAATCTTTGGATGAGGATCAGGTGCTTCTCCTTCGGAAAATGAGTGAGGTCCCCTTCTCATTCCAGGATATGGCAGTTGAGACACGCCGGGATAAATTACTATCAATTGTGTTGAGAAATGTTAGGGAAAATAATTGGCAAATTCCAAAGGTATCGCAGGAAAATCCACTTTATTCCTATTATAGGATAAAAGACGAATTAAGTTGTGAGTTTGGGTGTCTTCAATGGCGTGAAAGAGTGGTAATTCCCCAGAAATTAAGATCTTTAATTTTGAACGATTTACATGAGATGCACCTAGGGATGGTGAAAATGAAAATGATTGCTAGACGGTATTTTTGGTGGCCAGGCATAGATAAGAACATTGAAGAGTTGGCTAGAGATTGTAGAATATGCCAAGAATCTGCAAGTATGCCGCCATCTACCATTTCAGAGTGGACTTGGCCTGAGAAGCCGTGGCACCGTCTACACTTAGATCTAGCAGGTCCCTTTATGGGACGAATGTTTATGGTCCTTGTAGACGCGTACACCAAATGGCTGGAGATTGTCATCATAAAGGACATTACGAGCAGGACTATCATAGGACATCTTAGGGAGATCTTTGCCAGATTTGGATTACCTGAACTTTTGGTAACCGATAATGGCAGACAATTTGTCTCAAGTGAATTTGAGGAATTTACAACAATAAATGGTATAAGACACACAAAAACGAGTCCGTACAATCCCAGCACTAATGGCTTAGCTGAGCGATATGTACGTGAATTTAAAAACTCTTTACGAAAGAACATAGGAAAGGACAGTATAGAAATCAATCTACAGCGATTTTTATTCACTCACTAGCGGACGTACCCGGCTTCGCCCGGGTTTTACCCGAGTAAAAGTTTGTCTAACGAATCTCTCGATAAAGTGAACATTTTTTTCCCGGTCCCTTGAAAAATACTCGATAAGTTGAATAAAATCAATATTAATTGGTTCCCTCGGTAATTGGAAGTTAAAGGAATAGTATCTTGCCTTGGAATTGTATCATTATTCTTGTATGGATGTACCCGGCTTCGCCCAGGTTTTACCCGAGTAAAGGTTTGTTTAACGAATCTCTCGATAAAGTGAACATTTTTTCCCGGTCCCTTGAAAAATACTCGATAAGTTGAATAAAATCGATATTAATTGGTTCCCTCGGTAATTGGAAGTTAAAGGAATAGTATCTTGCCTTTGAATTGTATCATTATTCTTGTCTCAAATAAATTGCCGTGTCATCCTGAATTTTGTCTTTCCTAATTTTCTACATTACAAAATCATCGTATCATCATGATAATATTTAGAGCAGATTGTTGAATTATAACAGATAAATTAGAATATTTATCTTGATTATTTCTAGGCGAAAAGTTATTTCAAAAATTTTATTTGCTAGAAACCTTCCCAGTACTATACTAAGTAACTTTCCAAAGTTTCATGGCGATCCAATGAGTGGTTTGTTCAGGCATAAAGGACAAACAAACAAACAGACACACATACATTCATTTTTATATATATAGATAGAGCTTTTCCTCAAACGGTATTAAAGGAGTCTTCCGCGGAACTTTTAATGAAAAGAAGTCTAAGATCAAGATTTTTCAAATTTGATTCCGAAAATGGCGAAGGTAGGAGAGGTGTACCATGATGCCATGAGGAAGCAAGAGCATTTTGCGGTCGGCTTTGATGTGTATTTCCGGAGTTTTGCTAACGGACCAAAATGGAAAAGGGGCAGGATCATGGAACTACTGAGCAGCCGACATTACCTTATAGAAGACGAAGGCCGTTATGTGAAAAGACAAATAAATCAACTAAGGCCAGTTATCAAGAAAGAAGTTCCTGAAGTGAGAGATTTGGTATTGCCGGGTACATCAAGAGATTTTATACTGCCTGGCACTTCTCGAGATCACCCTAGGCTTGGGGGACAGGAGAAGACAATGGAAGAAGCCCCGGAGGTGGACGAAAAATTGAAAGGAGCGGAGTCTTCAGCATAAGAGGACACTCCTGAACCAGAACCGGTCCCTGCTGCTGCGGCTGTCCCTGTCCCTGTGCGCAGTCCAAGACCGCAGCGATCCAGAAGACCGCCAGACCGGCTGCACTACTATTAAGAGTGGAGATGTGTTGTGTATGTAAATTGTAAACATCTATATGTATTTTGCATGTTTTTTATTATAAATATGCATTACATATTTGTATATATACGACATTAACGGTGCAATAGAACAGATATTGACCAATAGATCTCGGCTGTGTGTGTTGTGACAAACACCAGGAGGAGATACATCAGAACGGATAATAATGATTTACTATATAAATGCTTGCAGAAGGACCTGACTTTGCTAAGCTTATCCGCGATGAAAGTTCATCAAACGAATTTTGAGTTATCAAATCTTGTTCAATATGATTGTATTACGCTCATTCTAATTTGTAATCTTAAATATAATAATGTACTTAGAAAAACACTATCTCTCAGTATAGTAGTTTCTAATTTACTCTTTAGAAATAATTAATATATTTTAACACCTAAGGTAACATAGTTGTTCTATTTGGTGTAGTGTGTTGTGGAATTCTGGTTCTTGGATCTTTCTCCCATGTTCCTACTGCGGTTGAAACTCCAGTAAAAGAGAAGATGCCATAATCTAAATCTACTCCGAGACCAAGGAGGCTGTGATATTCTACAAGACTCACCAGGTCCAGTCCACAAGTGAGTAATGTTCATCCATATCTAGCTGGGACAATTGGGATGGACAACGTGGGTGGCAAATTTATCTTGAACTGTGAGACATCTTCTAAGATATAATTTACTCTATGTGAACGGAATTGGCAGCAGCTAGGAAATACTTAGATTTTTTTTATCCAATGTGTTGTTTGGACGACTGATCATTTAAAGAAATGTATTTTTAAATAGTGCCAAAATAATATCAAATCCAATTTATATGAAAATATTTATTGTAATATATTGATATGTAAAGGTAAAAGTCAAATATCACATTGGAATAGGCTAAAAGCTTATTACTAAGGTATTGTGGTTTTGTCATCAACCTGAGTTTTCACTCAAATGAAACAATAAATAGTTTATCTTTAATGGGAAAGGGAGCAAGCCATCAGCAAAAAGTTGCACAATTAGGAGATGTGCTTTTATTAAGTTAGCTTTAAGTTTTATCTTTTTTTGACAGAAATTATCTTTTTTATTTTAAATAAATATCCTTACAACAAAATTTCCATCTATATATCTGCCATAGAATTACTTTGACAAAAACATATATTTGTCACTTTCTGAATATTTCATGAATCCCTTGTCGATATGTTGTATAAAGGATTAGCATCAAACCATTATCTTGGTCACCTCTTGTTTTTATTCTCGACGTTTTTAAATACTTTTATTTAATTTATAAAACTATTTTAGAGGCGTAATATTCTTTTTTTTTTTTTTTTTTTTTAAATAAAACAATTTCTACTGTCCTTACTGCGATGGAAAAATTAATACAGTAAGGACAGTAGAAATTGTTTTATTTAAAAAAAAAAAAAAAAAAGAATATTACGCCTCTAAAATAGTTTTATAATTTGATAACAGATGGCGCTCTAGTACATCGTAACATTATACTTTTATTTGTTTTTTTATCTATTTCTCCAACATTCACTTTGGAGAGAACCTGAGCGTTGCTTTATCCATTTAAGTATTTTATATATATAGGTTTCATACTCTGTGGTAAATTATAATTTCGTAATCTCATAACCTTTGCTACTATTCAATCTACACACGCAATAGATTATTAATTTTGCTATATGTGCACAGAGTTATTACAAATAGCTTCACACAATTCTACAACCTTTTATTATATGTGTATTAAGTGAATATTATTTATTAATGTCCCTTCTAATAACCCGTTTTGGTTTAGGTTGGCTGCTCCTGATCTTCTCCTCCAGCGTGAAAGTGCAGCTCCAGAAGAGGAAGTTTGCCTAATTGCGGTAATACAGAACTTACTTTTTTTCATTCCAACTAGATCAATGGTATGCTTGAAAATGACGATTTCCAAAGGAGTAACATAATTGCTAGAGTTGAGTTCAGTCAAATGTTCCGTGCTAATGATAAAAATTCCGAAGAAATCTAAACTGAGAGAAATATACTTCAAATTACCAAAGGTTTTCCTTTACATTTGGAACTAGTTTTAATTTTACATTTTAGCAATGAATTTTTGGAAGGAATTAATTTTTTCGATTATATGAATGAATGGAAAAAATTATGGAGACAAGGCAAGGTTTAACACCATTTAAATACTTTAAGGATTACTTTATCTTAAAATCCACAGCATCATTCACAAGGATGTGAAATTGTAAAATATCTTTTCGAATTTGATAACCACTTAACACTGGTATAATATTGCTTATGTCAGTTATACATCAAACCATGGCAAAAATACAAGCTGTTGTTGTGGCCCTTTGACTTATGTTGCCCCAAAAATCGTTTAGAAGAAGCCTTATTATTTTGGCGCCATATGGTGGACCTTGTGCGCTACACTTCAGGTTACACCTCTACTTTTCATATTGAAGGAAAAGGTACAAAAATACCTGTTACACTGTGCAGCAGTATTGTGATGACTGTGGAAATGAGATGCAAACATTACCAAGTTCAAAGAGCCCATTCAGCTCGAACTGCTATCAATGGATAATGTTGGAATCCCATGTCATTACCAGGAAGGGAGAGCAGGGGGAGTCAGTAGGATAGGATGCCTAGAAACTCTCCTTTTCCAGGGTGTGGTCTCCACTCTGGAGTGCGTGGGTGGGAGCCCTCCAGGAGGGGGTGGGGTTGTATACCACCTCTCTCGCGACTCTCTTCCTGGACAGATAACGCCTGAAGCCTCTTTGTGAAAATTCTATGCTGATAATTCGTTTATAATTACGATTCCACGGTTTCCAAAGAAAAGTTAGCCCCATAGCCTCAGAGGACTACTCTGTGGCCTCCCCCTTGAACCCATAGATCCTTTGGCCTGGCTTATGACCTTTCCCTGGGCCCTATTGATTCGGTGGTCTGGGATGTGTGCTGATTCTAAGCTGGCCATGATTTCCATCAACAGCATGCCAACTGCTTGCTCTACTTTATCTTGTGGTATCCCAACATTTACGATGGGACTCTGAATAAATATACCTAATGAAGTACTGAACAAATAGAGTGATTAACCTTTTTTGTTGATTTAATTCTATCCCTATATAAATTAAACTAATTTTAGAGGTTCCAATTGATTCTAGATTGGGCAGTAAGTTCTGAACCCTTTTATTTTTGTTAAAAATTGCAAAGGAAACTAGATTTGAATAATTTCAGTTTTATTCTAGTTTGCCTTTTAATTTTTAATTAAAAAAAAAGGTTTCAGGGCTAATGGTCCAACCTGTATATTCCATTTAAATTTAAATGAATATCTTCAACCTTTTTATATTTTTCCAGCGTTTCCAACCACTTTTATATTTTAGCCCTCTTTCCAGATATTTTAAATTTTCTTCATTAATTTTTATTCTTTTTTTTATTATTCATTGAGTATGGAGTACACGCTCCACGCTCTTTAAAATATCAGTCCACTCATAATTTAAATACAAAGTAAACACAGTTGCAAATATTTAATTAAAAAGGCATATATTAGATCAAAATATATGCCTTTTTAAATAAATATTTGTTTATGGATTACTCTATTTTCAAAACAATAGCAAATATATTTATATAAAAAGAGCGTACCTCGATAGGTTAAAGAAAAAATGTTTTTTTTTTTCTTAAAAATTCTAGGTAGGATTTTTTTATATAAATATATAAAAATTTGATCGCTTTTTGACACAAAATAGAAAATAGAGTTTTCCTAAAGCGGGCAAGTGGCTGAAACGTTTAAAATAAAATATAAAAAGATTGAAGATATTCATTTATGATTTTAATTATTTACTCAGCTACACAAATAGATTCTCCGTAATATACATATTGGTGACAATTCCTTAGCCTTTGTGTATGTGAATCTTGTGACCCGTGTAATTCTGAAGTAGTCTTTCCCAATTTCTACGTAACATTTTGGTGGTAGATGCTGGGTAGATTAGGGAAAACAAATGTAGATCGCCGAGAAAACCTTGAGGTCATGGCTGCTATGATCTACATTTTCTGAGGCTGGCTCCAGAATTTCTAACCGTGTCAAGCCAAGAGTTCCCTCCAAGATGACCATGTCCCTATAGATGATACAACAAAACCGCTCTTCACACCATAAGAAAAGAACGCAAAGTTACTATTGAAAGACGTCCAAGACATATACTTCACTTCGAGGAGAGGAGCCTTTTAAGCCTTTCGTAGGTGTACAGTATCGTTGATCTGAACAACCTAGTACTCCTCCTCGTCATTTTTATTTCTACTCGTCTGCCAGATGACAAAAGTCTTGTCTGGTAACCAGACCCGCTGGCTTCCTTGCGCGCCCTCAAGTCTGGTGTCGGAGCCTTCACTTATAATGTTCCTGTCTTAGGATGTTCAACGCGTGCTGCGCTCCTGGAACCTCTGCTAGCGTCTACTACACGTCACCAACTACCGGGTTGTGCACGAGGTAAAAAACGTCGTCTTGCGAATTTCAACAACGACTCCCACACACATCCACAGCCAGTTCGCGGGTTCAGCTTTTCCAACAAATATATTGTTCAAATCTGAGGGGCATGCTGGTATATTCCCTTCATTTGTGTCCCCTCCGCTTCGTCTCCTGGGCCGACCTACGCCTCGGTTATTCTTCGGGAACTACATACCACGACATCCTGAACAATCTGCATCAAGGTGTGCCAACTATACGATAAATCGCTGAAAAACAGCTTATGGAGTTCCCGTACCCTCAACCATTCCAGGATGTGTTTGCTTCCTCCCTTCCCCCAAAATGTTTCTAGGGATCAACTGGCCATTCTCATCGGTTTCGACTTCAAAAGAAGATCACTTATTCCGCCTCTTGAATGAAGACATTTTAAACAATCTATTTCCCTGTATATATATATAATCTATTTCTAACTTTTCTATCGATGTTATTCTGTGGAATAAAATGGTAATAAAATAATTTATTTTTCAATAATTATTTTGGTAACAACATATTTTATATTAGATTACACACAAAAATTTATCATATTTAATTTTTTTTTTGAAAAATAAATATTCAATAAAATGCATTTATACTTAATATTGTTTCTTTTTGAAACCTTCTAAATATTAGTTTAACTATATAGAGATAGAATTAATTCAATAACAGTTCTTAAAATAAGAATCTATCATCATTATTATTCCAAATTTATTTGATCCCAATATACATTTGTTATTGGGGTTTGTTATTCCTTTTTGAAATCCAGATCTCCAATATACTCTTGATATTGGAGTTTATTATTTCTTTTTGGTCCAGATCCCAATATACTTTTGTAAATTGGGGTTTGTTATTCCTTTTTGGTTCTGATTTCCAATATGCTTTTGATATTGGAGTTTGTTATTCCTTTTTGGTCCAGATCTCCAATATACTCTTGATATTGGAGTTTGTTATTCCTTTTTGGTCTAGATCTTCAAAATACTATTGATATTGGAGTTTGTTTTTTCTCTTTGGTTCTGATCTCCAATATGATTTTGATATTGGAGTTTGTTATTCTTTTTTGGGGTCCAGAATTCCAATATACTCTTGATATTGGAGTTTGGTATTTCTATTTGGTCCAGATCTCCAATATTCCCTTGATATTGGGGTTTGATATTTCTATTTGGTCCAGATCTCCAATATACTTTTGATATTGGAGTTTGTTATTCCTTTTTGTTCTAGATCTCCAATATACTCTTGATATAGCCATAGGCTAGGTCATTGGGTCTATGTGGTTCAGGGGATGGCCACAGACTGGTCCACTGGATGGGGCTATGGGGCTAACTTGGATTCATAATCACATCTTCCAGAATAAAATATATTTCTGAAATATACGAATAGAATTACACCAATATTTGTTGACTACACGTCTATAATTGAAATAAATTTCATAATTAAAGCTTTGTAATCATTTGATTGTTTCCCTAAAAATATATTGATGTAGTTGCTAAAAACCTTCACTAACCAATTGTAAAATATGATTTCTCAGGATAATGAAGGTCAATGTTGGAAAGAATAACCAACATATTAACTCATAACTGTTAGATAATTTTTAAGTAGAATTATATATCATTATTGTCACAGATGTGCAACTGTTAACCTGCTAAAATGATATTTCCTAAGTTTAAGTCCAATGAGGAAAAATAGGAAATATATTTTCATTTCAAAATGAAATCATCATTAATATCAGCTATTAAGAGCATATTTATTTATGGTATTAATGTCAAGGTCATATCTTATATAAAATTTCAAAGTTGAGGAATAAATATGTAAATTGAACAAAAACCATCTGTAATGAGGTGTTTTCAATTTGTTTTCTATAATTGAATTATATATACCAAAATATCCTCTATCAGAGTTGTTTGCCAAAGGTTGGAATCATAATATCAATAATTGTAGAATCATCTGCTTTGAGATGGTTGTCTAATGTTAATTTATAGTTGAATTATACGAAGATCATCTGATTAGAGGTGGTCACCTCGTTAAATTTATATTTGAATTATTTAAATCATCTGCTTTGAGGTGGTTTCTTACTGGTAATTTACAGTTGATTTATACAAAGATCATCTGCTATGAGGTGGTCACCGTAGTCATATTTTATATTTGAGTCACTTCAAGACCATCTGAAGAACTGTTCCTATGTTCAATACAACAAGTGATCCACAATGAGTGATCTCTTCACTGAAACTGCTTTATAGTATCAACAGAGATGTTTATTATCAATCACCTTCTATAAATTGATGAAAATATTATGTGTATTATCAATAGAATATAGTTGTATACCATATTGTTTATATAATTTTAAATTACAAAAAGAGTTCACAGTCTTGAAATATCTTTTATTAACTTCCCAAACTAATTGGTACATTTAAATTAACCAGTTTGAATAATTTATTCACTTTGACTAAATGTATATCTAATTTATAAATGAAGCGAGTTCATATAATTTGGAATTATCAAATAGCAATTCATTAATTTCGTTTATTTCTAAAGTTCTTGAATAAAATTACCTGAATAAAATTTCCTAAATGGCATTCATCATTTTTAATTAATTTTGTAAAATATTTAATTTTTCAGGAAATAATAATTTAATGTTATTCACACTTTCAAGAAATATTCGAAAAAATATATCGACAAACATACCATGTTGATGTAAAGCAACTGTAAACAGTTCTCTCAAATTTCAACGCCTGTAAGTTTATATCCCTCACCAATTCTTTTAACTAATCCTTTTCTGTGTGTTTTATATAAGTTTTAGCCAGTCTGCTCCTAAATAACTTCTGCTTTACTTCAATCCTAACATAATAAAAAGTTTTCGAATGCGCAATCAATAAATATTTTTCAAACTCAACTCTTCTGTGTAACTGTTCATTTCAAATTCAATCCATCAGTTGGAGAAATAAAATAAAACATAGGTGACACACCCCAATCTTACTATAGTACACACAATACACATTTTTCTTATCTTTAATTTTAAATATTTAATGATTGTAGAAGAGGTAGCATTTTATTTATCAAATAAAATGCTACAACTTCCAACAATATCTGTTTTTTTATTTATTTTGGCCATAAGATAAGTCACCACACTTTATAACAGATGAATATTTTTTTTCAAATTCTATGTATTTTATAGTTGCCTTGTGGATATAAAAAATCTAAGTCCGCTCTGGACTGACGAGAGCCTTAGCCCAAAACCATGAGCTCCAGATATGGTGATTTAAAGTTGAAGAAGCTGATGCTGTTTGTATGCTGATGCTGTCACCAAATAAATCTTCTAGTTCAGAGAGAAAATCAATAGATGTCGCACAGTTTTTGTATAAATTTTGATATGTTAGATAGCCATTTATTTTTAGCTAAAAAATATTGGAAAGTTTTTATTGTTTCCAAATTATAATTATTTTCTGGTGAACATTCTAAACATAAATGGCTTAATAAATTATTAATCAAAGATTTTATTTTGAAGTATGCTATTTATATCTGTCATGGAAATTTTACCTATTGTATTTGATCACGGACCAGCGCACGTCTCCAGGTCGAGGGTAGGAACGACCTTCAGATATGAAGGCCAGCTGTGAAACAAGCAGAATAACTCTGACGAATAAATAGTTGTGGACCAACAGCAGCATTGTTAGAAGAGGAGAAGGACTTCTTTAAAAATCCTGAGTTCAACTAACCTGGTTGATAGACCTCAGCAAGGGTTCCTCTCCAGAATATGGAGGAGCTGCGTCTGTACTCACGTTAGAGTCGGCAGAGAAGAGTTCTGCTTCCATGTTATGAATGGCCTCAAACTACAGGTAAAGTCCGACTTTCAGGTAAGTATGCCTGGATGATTATTTAACCTTTATATATATGAAAAATAGTACAAATTTGATATTGTTCTGGGATAAAGTGCATAATATTTTTTAAAAAAACATCTCCTTATCGTGCAACTTATGTATTTTTTTCATACTTTATATATATGTTGTAAAATGAGTGGAGCCAACAACGCCATAGTAAGCTCCCCATCCGAATATGCAGTCATGGGCCAGAAGTTAAGGCGCACTAGCTTGAAGGAAATTGGAGGCCACACACATAGTAATATGGTTACCTCGGTTTAGGGGTTGTTTCCGGGAAGTGTGAGACTAAAGGGGAGTCCTGGGATCACTTTGATCAATCGGGCAGCAAGGTGACCTAGCTACTCTCCTACCCTGATATATTCAGGCTCAGTGACACCCAGCTTATATCCTAATTGTGACATCAGAGGGGGAGGAGGTCCAATCAGGAACCGCCACGACGAATTCCTATATATATGTAGTCAGTGTATGTATTTGTGTATGCTTGTCGGCTATACACGTCCACAATACGTAACTAATCTGACTGAAATTTCATGAAAATTAAAATCAGCTGAAATGGCAGAGCGCCATCTAGTGGAACATAAATCAACTAAACTTTGTTTAACCAGTTCCCTGATATTTAGCCAACCCAATTTCTTGATAAATCAAAAAAAGCCATCCACGAACGCGTTTCGCGCTGTTGGCGATCGTCAGCGTGGAGCAGGCTGTACCACTGCGCTCGAAAAGATTTTTGGTCCCAGAGGCTTCTTGAGAACCCAAGATATGGTGATTTAAGACCAAATTTGCGTAAAAAATAGATCGCGCTCTGCCATCAAAAAGAACATGTGATCCTGGTCAGCATTTGCTTTCTTTATTTTTAATATAAACTATTTGATTTTCATGTGTTAAGCGTAGTTACGCAAATTGAGCCTTTAATACCCATTTCTTGGTTTCTCAAGAAGACTCTGGGACCGAAAATCTTTCTGGTCGCAGTGGTACATCCTGCTCCACGCTGACGAGCGCCAACAGTGCGAAACGCGTTCGTGGATGGCTTTTCTTGATTTATCGAGAAATTGGGTTGCCAAATATCTGAACAGATTAAATCAACGTTTAGTTGATTTCTGTTCCACTGGATGGCGCTCTGCCATAAAAAACAACTAGTGCTTCTGCTTAGGATATGCTTTCTTTATTTTTAATGTATATATATGCTGCAATGAATAAACATTTGAAAAGGTAGTTCTTGGCTTATCAGTGGTTGACCCTCCCAGTGGTTTCTCCAAATGAATATACAGATGGTTCTACTATTGGATTAGATTATTTTCCTTCATACCCAGCATTCGCTATGGAATACAGTAAATTACCTTTTTGAATGAACTATGGACCTATTCTCTTCTAGAACTCTCTGTAGAAATGTTTCCAAAAATTGAAGATTTTATGCATCGAGCTCTCTCTTCTCTCTCTCTCTCTTTTACTTAAAATTGTATTATTAATTATTAAGAAAAAAGCATCTTCTAATCGTACAACTAAAAGTTGATGATCATTGCACCATTTGTCATAATAAATATCAACGGAACGTTGATTTTTAAATTGTTCCAAAATTCGCCAATTTTCTCTCTTGATTAAAAAATAGAAATTAACCACTTCTTTTATAAATCAGGAAAAAGTATTTGGCAAATTCTGGAATATTTAAAAATCAACTATTAATTATTTTTTTGCCGAAATATGGCACAAGCAATCATCAATTTTTAGTCGCACGATCAAGAGACGCCTTTTTCTTAATACTTCACCCCATCCCAATACAATTTCACTTTTACATTATTTTTCATAATTTCAATATTTTTATATTTTTTCCACAAGTACCTTACGATTTTTAGTGGATATTTTTATTTTAGCAAAATATTTTCTCATAACTTTATAACATTGAAGTCAGCTGAGTTCAGAATTAAGGTGTGATTGTCATAGCTCCTAAAGAAAACAAATCAATGGATATTTTCAAACAATGCAGACGACCTATCGACCAACTCAGCAGCAGATATCTCGATGGCCAAAATCACAAAGCCAGGTTAGTTGGTCGTCGAAGAGACGTAAATCAGCTTCCCAATATATTCGGACATCAAGACTTTGAAATAATGTAAATTGCATAGCAAAATGAGATAGGAAATTTTAATTCTAAAAAGCAAAATTCAATTTGAATAATTAATATATATGAAAATAATTCAATTTTCTCTAAAAAGAGATTCTGAATAATATTTTTGAAGGACTTCTGTATAATTTTAAAATCTCTTATCGAGACCAGATCAATTGAAAATCGAAGATGTATTTGGAAGAATCCAATGTAAAAATGGACAGTATGTTCGAACAAAAATGCATATGACGTAAGAATATAGAAATCAAATTATCACTTTAATTCTGGATATGTCGCCAATTGGGATATTGATTTGAAACTTTGTGAATTCAAAATATATATAATTGGATATTAAAATATAACTCTCTTCCTGTAAAAATTATAAATAATTAGAAACAAGAGATACAAAAGGCGACGCAATATTCTCCACACACACACAACAAGATAATATAAATATAATAGACTAAATAAATAGCAAGCACACAATACAATGAATAGATATTTATAGAGCCTGTACATAAAAATATTCCATAAATATAAATCCTGTGAAAATATCAAACCATTTATCCTAAGTCTGTATTCTCTAAAGGATATTTTATTCATCTTCATTTACATATGGAGATATGTGCATGATTTCTCTTATTAATGTATTTCCAAAAATAAAATATTTCCCTATTTTTCAGCGCTTTCTATAAATCTATTTCTAAAAGAAATATAATTGTTATATCCAAAAGTAAAATAATTTGTATATTATTTGAAGCATTGTTTCCATGTATATATGAAAGTTTCCATATATGAAGGTTTGTACAATATTTTATATCTGAAAGTATTGTGTTCGTTTATATCTGAGAGTATTGTATTTGTTTACATCTGAAAGTATTGTATTTGTTCATATCTGAAAGTATTGTAATTGTTCATATCTGAAAATATTGTATTTGTTTATATCCGAAAGTGTGGTATTTGTTCCTATCTGAAAGTATCGTATTTGTTTACATCTGAAAGTATCGTATTTGTTTACATCTGAAAATATTGTATTTGTTTACATCTGATAGTATTGTAATTGTTTACATTTGAAAGTATTGTAATTTTCATATCTAATGGTGGTGTTGTTAAGTCTTTGTGTAATTTCCAAGAATGACTAACAGTCATTGAAATCCCAGAGAAGAATCAACCTCAGCCTTTCTAATAATATTGAACTTTATTTCCTAATATGGTAATCCAAAATCTCAAAAGGCTTATTTGCATATGTACAGTTTACTTTGACTTTTCCAATTTTACCTTATTTATCTCCAACTTCTTTGAATTCTTGAATTCTATCTTATTTGACTTGATCCTCGTTGACTTCGACTTCGCTCTTCCTTAGACTTCATCTTCAACTACACCTCCTTTCAATTCAACTACGCTTCTTTCACTTCAACTACGCTTCTTTCACTTCAACTACGCTTCTTTCACTTCAACTACGCTTCTTTCACTTCAACTACGCTTCTTTCACTTCGGAACTGTTATGCCTTTTCTATTCTTACTTTGAACTACTTTGCTACTTCTTACTTGCTGATCTAACACTTTCTCCACGCCACCGTTCAAATACCCTTTCGCGCTCGAGCCTCACACACACTCCTCACTCCACACCTTCTTTTATATATTCGAAAACAGTCACGTGGGCGTACTCTGTGGCGTATTCCCTGGCGCACGCCATCTAGTGTCGTTTTTTCTAACCATTCTTAACATACCCCCACCCTCTTTGTGTGAGCACAAAGAGCCATATCCTCTTCTGAGGTCACTAATAAGGGGTAAATCTTTTGGATGGGTCTCATCAACATACCCCGCTTTGTTTTTACCCTCGCGACTCTGATTTTTCCATCCCTGCCCGGAATCAATTCTTCTATCTTTGCCTGAGCCTGCGTCCTTTATCCCCAAGACTTCCAAGTCCCATAATTCCTCTATTCTGGCCTGATTCAATAGAGCTGTGATCATGGTCGTAACTAGGCCTTCTCCCTGGTATAATGGGCGTCCACACAAGATCCAGCCATAAATAGTCTCTATGGCTGTTGCCCTGATTTCAATTTTAATGTTTTACCTGTTAGGCACTCACCGAAATAATCACTCCCTATTAAGATAACAATCTCTTTGTTTTGAAAGTCTTCGCTATTAAGTTCCACGTGGTGAGAAATAAGTTCCTCCACCCACTGACCCATGGGAATAGAGGTGGTCCTATTGCAAATGGTCTTTTCTTCCAGGACATCAATACCGATCTTATTTCCCTTCCTGATGTTTTCCAGTTGGATTCTATAGATGCCGTGTTTCTCTACTCCGGTCATCCCTCCTCCAAATAACGCCTTCTGTATTTGTCCTTGACCAATCTTTTCTAGGTTTAACTGTCCAATCAATGCTCTTCTGATATAGCTTCTCTGGCTTCCGGAATCGAATAAAATCCGTACTATTCTTTGTCCTCTTGGACTCGCTACCCTAGCGCTGGTGATCATCAGCAGTACTTCACTGGAGCATGTTTGGTTAGCCATTGATGTTGAAGGAGACTCCAGGTTGTCCTCTTTTACCTCTGTTTTCTTCTCGTGTACCTCTCCTCTTCCTCTTGAGCACATCAGTTCTACGTGCCTGCCTTTACATGCAAAACACTTAAATTCACTTCTGCAATCCCTTGCCATATGTCTCCTCCCTAGGCACCGGAAGCAGACCTTTGCCTTGGTAGCCTTTTGTCTGCGTTGCTCCAGCGTCATCCGTTTGGCTCTGTTACAATTCCTCGACTTATGGCTAGTCATATCGCAAAAGACCCAACTCTCGCTGTCACTTTGGTTCAAGAGATGTGCCGCTGTCGGAGATGTTCTTCTCTGGATCTCCTTTTCTTGCATCTTTTCTGATCTTTTGAAGCCAGCTCGTACAAATTCCAGCCGCTCAGCTCCTCTAATTTCTTCTTTTATAAATTTTAAAAGATTATTCAATCGCTGTGAGCTGTTAGGTTCTTTGGTGTTATCGTCTGACTGGTATCCTGCCTCTGGTCTTCGCTGCCATATCTGCAGTACATGATCAGGCAGGCTGGATTCTACCATTGGGTATAGGAACACGGCATTCCGATCGGCAGTCACCCCCAATGACTCCAACGATCTCAATGAAGCCATAAGTGGGTCATTCAAATCCGCCAATGTTCTCCTTTGAGAACTTGCTCTCTCTACAATCAACTCAAGTAATTGTCTGACGTACATCTCTGTCAGCAATACACTGTCACCGAATTTCTCCCGTAGAGCCTCTATGGCCTTTGCATAATTGGCCTCGGTCACGGTATATCCCTCTAAAAATTTTTGGGCTCTTGAACCCTCGGTCACTGCTTGGTGGAGGTAATGGAATTTATCCACCTCGCTCAAGGTGTCGTCCTTATGGATCCTCTCAAATTGCCCCCACCATGGCAACCATTCCTTCAAGGTTCCGCTGAACTTTAAAAGTTCCAACTTGGGCAATTTGCAAATCCTTTTTTCCATTGATGCAGATGTAGAACCATTTCTTTCCCGCTGAATTGCCGTAATAGATTCTAACGCGTCCTGCACCTTTACTTCCATTGTAGTCAGCATACGTTCATACGTATCGCAGCCTTCCACTTCAGCCGAGAACAGGTCTTCCGAGGCATCTTCTTCTATGAGTAAGTTCTCGATCTTTCCATTCAACGCCTCCACTCTCTGCTCTAATCTTTTTAGTTGCTGGTGTAGAGCCAATATTTATTCTCTATACGAAGGATCATCCTCTATTATCCTTTTAATCTCGGGCACCTTCTTCGTCATCAATCCTCTAAGAGGAGATCTCATCTTCTTTAAGGCCTCCATCCTCTCCAAGATCGCGTCCGGCTCACCAGTTTGTTAAGTCTTTGTGTAATTTCCAAGAATGACTAACAGTCATTGAAATCCCAGAGAAGAATCAACCTCAGCCTTTCTAATAATATTGAACTTTATTTCCTAATATGGTAATCCAAAATCTCAAAAGGCTTATTTGCATATGTACAGTTTACTTTGACTTTTCCAATTTTACCTTCTTTATCTCCAACTTCTTTGAATTCTTAAATTCTATCTTATTTGACTTGATCCTCGTTGAATTCGACTTCGCTCTTCCTTAGACTTCAGCTTCAACTACACCTCCTTTCAATTCAACTACGCTTCTTTCACTTCAACTACGCTCCTTTCACTTCGTAACCGTTATGCCTTTTCTATTCTTACTTTGAACTACTTTGCTACTTCTTACTTGCTGATCTAACACTTTCTCCACGCCACCGTTCAAATACCCTTTCGCGCTCGAGCCTCACACACACTCCTCACTCCACACCTTCTTTTATATATTCGAAAACAGTCACGTGGGCGTACTCTGTGGCGTATTCCCTGGCGCACGCCATCTAGTGTCGTTTTTCCTAACCATTCTTAACAGGGGTGTTGTTTATATCTGAAAGTAATGTATTTGTCTATATCTAAAAATATTGTTTAGATATACTAGAGTAGAAAAAAAATATTTCTTTCAATCTTCATTACCTGGTGTAATCTTACCCATGGAATAATACAAAAATTGTATATATGTATATTTGTCTGAATCTAAAAATAATATGTTTGTTTTTAGTGAAAGTAGTATATTTTTATATCTGATGGTTAAGTATTTTTTTATTTCTGAAGTATTGTATTTGTCTATATCAGAAATTATTGTATTTGTGTATATTTATCTTTGCTAAAAATAATATTTTTATCTATTTGTGTGAAAGCCATTGTATATTTCAATTTCTTGATGTTAAAATATATCTATTTCTGAAAGTATTGTATTTGTCTATTTCTAAAAGTATTTGGTTGTTTTTATGAAACATTGTATTAATATTATATTAATGGCTGTATTTGTCTATATCTAAATTTTTTGTCTATTTACACAAGTAATGCATTTATATATTTCTGTAGATATTGTAATTATCTGATTCTGAAATCAATTTCTGTCTATTTCTGGAGGTATGTATTCATAGAGAGAGAGAGAGACAATGACAATTAAAAAGGTTTATTGACCTCAAGTCAACAGTTAAACATTACAACAGTTAAATATAACAAAAAATAAATATTCAGAATCTCTAATCGTTTGTATCAGACGAATACCATGGGGATTCGTCTCGTTCAATGTCGCATTCTGTCCTGAAGTCGGACAGCCTCTTGCCTAGGTCGGAGTCCTTGTCCCCGACATGGGCGATTGCCTTGTCAAGGAATTTCTTCAGAGCAGAGATCTAGTCGTGCGAAAGAAAAGTGAAGACGTCCTCCCTCATAGTTGGGCATACAACAGCCTTCTCTATTTCGCACCTGTGAAAATCCCTATATAGGGGTTCCAGGAAGGAGTCAGCGTCTAGTACCTTGAACAGATCCTCAACCTTCTGTAAAGTGAGCTGAGGAAACTGTATGGTTTGTGGTTTAGAGACGGAAGATCCCATTGTTAGTGCAGTCTTGGCCTGATCTTTGGCAGGGTCCGCTGTTGGTGAAGTAGTGGTCGAGGAAGGTGCTAGTAGAGATGGTAACACGCTGGTGCTCGGCGCCGGAGTAGAAGGCTTGGTGGCTGGAGTGTTCTGGGAAAGGACTGGGCAGCTCTCCGCGGGCGAAGACGCGGCAGGA
Source organism: Cordylochernes scorpioides (assembly GCA_030710605.1). NCBI lineage: Eukaryota > Metazoa > Arthropoda > Arachnida > Pseudoscorpiones > Chernetidae > Cordylochernes > Cordylochernes scorpioides. The sequence goes on along the minus strand of CP092866.1, from coordinate 113,714,833 downwards.
TTGGGAGGTGTCACATGGATTGTCTGGATGGTTCCAGAATTTCCCTCAGCCGATGTAGTCGCTGTGAAGCTGTGGGAGGGCGTGGGCAAGGGGGGTGGAGGTGTCAACACCGGCCCACTTCGGGTGCCCTGGGGGCAGGTGGCTCGCCGATGTCCCTGGCGGTGACATCTACTACACCTAACGCTGTAGGTGACGTAGGCGGGTGTGGACTCTCCTTTGGAGATGATCACCAGCTTGGCAGGGATCTGGTGGAGTTTGCGTCCTTCAATCAGGAGGACGAAGGCCTCCCTGTTGCCGGTGGTCCAGGTGTATCCGTTACAGGACACCACTTCATAGGCCAGGGAGACAACCCAGCAGTAAGGTCGCAGGGCCTCGATGATGTCCTCCTCCCTCACTGCGATGGGCAGGTTCCCGAGGATGATCTTCTCCGCCTTCCTTCTGTATGGGAATGCCCTGAGGAAGGTGTTGTTGATGGTGAGTCCATTCTCCACCAGGCGCTCCGCCTTCTCAATGCTGGCCAGTCCGACCATAGCATGGCCGGACTTCTTCATCAGCTGGTAGACGGATTCCTTCCCCAGCAACTCTTCCAAGGCCTTCATATAGTGGACGGGATGGAAATCCGCGCACCATTCAACATAGCAGCATTGGTCGAACGATGTTGCTTCTGATCTAGCTTTGTTCAGCGCCTATTGCTGTCTGGTGTTCCTGACGTGGGTCACAGACTCTTTTGTGGTCCTTCGAAGCTGTCCAGATGGTTTTGTAGAGCTAGCGTCCGGCCTCACAATTTGGGCCCGCTGACTTTTAGAGTCAAAACGTTTCCTTTTTTTCCGGTGTACAGATTCGAAAGGTTCGGTGTTATTATCCTTTTCCGCGGCCTCAACTTGCTCCGCCCAATTTTCACTTTTTGCCGCGGCCGGATTTACATATCCGCCGTTTTTCACGAACGAATTTGCATGTCCGTCGCTCATACCTGAATTCAAACAATTCTTCGTCGAATCTTTTATCGTCGATAAATCGACTTCCATTTCAGCTACCTCGATGGGAATCATACCGCCGTGCAGATCTTTATCCTGGCTCACCGCCAGTACTGCATATGGGTTGGAAAACTCGAAGTTTTCCATCTCCAGATAGAAAAATGCGGAGCTCGCGCGCCGCGCGGCCGCACGGCCGAGAGAGAGAGAGAGACTATTGACTATTGAAATACTTTTATTGACGTCTAGTCAATTTTTACAAAATGATTATGATAAAAGTAATGAATAAATAATGGGAATTTACAATGATCTTAGGAGCTAGGGAGGCTCCACCACCTTGATAAGGTTCTCCTCCAGACAAGGAGGGGGTCTTCTTGGACTCCCCGCATCTCCAGGCCCAGGAAGTGCTTGTAGATGCGGGTCTTGGCGGACGCCATGATGGCCAGGGCGTCGTCCTCCAGGTCATGCCTGAAGATCCAGCTTTGCAGGTCAGGAGGCCGTTGGATGATGGTGAAGGCCTCCAGGATGACAGGCCTGATCCGACTGCAGGACCAGTAGCGGTGGGCCAGAGACAGGTCTCCGGACCCACAGGCGATGCAGGACTCCCGGGCTGAAGCCGGATGTGCTGGATGGGGAAGGGCGTGCAGGGCCAGCCGCACGGCAACGTCAGCATTGTGCCCCGAGAAGGCGCAACGCCGGAGGGAAGACCAGCTGATGAAGATGGGGATGCTGACGTGGGGGAACCACCGTCCGAACAGCTGGGTAATGGGCAGCGCAGCCAAGCGCGGACGCTCAAGCAAGCGGCGGGCTGTGCGGGTGGTTAGGCGCTGGAAGGCAGTGGTCGTCCCGCGCACCACGATTGCGTCCGCCAGGCTGTCGACGCGATAATGTCCCCGGGCATTCTGGGTTATCAGGCGTGTGCAGAAGCTCCCCAGAGCAGCGACGTCCGTGAGGGCGCCACGCGTAGCGATGGTGATGTTTGGAGCAGGCCCGGTCAGTTCTCCGATGCGCCAGCCCAGCCATCTTGTAGGAGCCAGGAGCTCAGGAGGCCGCAGGAAACGGCAGTCGCCCACGACCCGAAGAGCCCGGAGAAGTGCAGGTTGTAAGATCCGGTGGTTTAGATCTAGGAACTCCGCGGGAGACTCGAAGAGGTGAAGACTCCGACGACGCCGCGGGGGAAGCCAGATGCCAGGAGTGGACGCAGGAGTCAGCCACATCCCGCTCTCAGCGAGCCAAGAGTGAGCGTTACGGCCTCCACGCAGTGCTGCCTGGACACCCTTAAGGCACGACAGCCGGAGCTGAGTGCCCACGTCGAGAAGTCCCATGCCTCCCACAGAGATCGGCCGCGCCAGGATGCTACTGGGAAGCCATGAGTTTCGATCGTGCCCCCACACGAATCGAGCCAATCTTGCCTGCAGTCTACCGATGGTGGTCTCGCTGGGAAGGTAGGCCTGGAGATGATAGTAGATGGCCGAGAGCACCAGGCTATTGGCCGCTTTTGCTCGACCAGCAAGTGAGAGACCGCGGACAAAGGGGGACCACCTAGCAATGGCTCGCTCCAGCAACTCTTGCAGGTGTTGATCTTGAGCCGAAGTTCCCATTCCAGGAGTCACTAAGGTCCCTAGAATATTGATTTTCTCCCTGTTCCAGGAGATTGCCGACGGGGAGTCAGTGCGGTTCCTCCATCTCCCGCACCAGAGACCCTGGCTCTTACCGAAGTTGACTCTTATTCCTGACGCACGCCTGAAGTCCTCGAAGATCTTCCTGACGACCTCCAGCTGCCCATCCTCGCTGATAAGCAGGACGATGTCGTCGGCGTACGCCAGGACATTATCCCGGCCAAGTAGCTGTTCCAGGCGTAGCAGGAGGGGCCCGGTGGAGATGGTAAAGAACGCTGCGCTGGCAGCGCATCCCTGCCTCACTCCGTTGAGCATGTGGAACAGAGGAGTTCTCCCAATCCCCTCAATCCTCGCCGCAGCCTCGGCCCCAGCGTAGAGCAGAAGAACCCACCCCACGAAGACTGGCGGCAGACCGACGGAGAGAAGAGTGGACACCAGTAAGCCTCTGTCCAGCGTGTCAAACACTGACTCCAAGTCGATGGCGACGACTGCCAGTGGAGCTTCATCTCTGCAGGCAGTGGCAACTTCATCAGCTACGCGGGCTATGTTCCAGGCTGGTGTTCTACCTGGAACGGCGTAGCTCTGGCATTCAGGTACGATGTCTCGGAGATGGGGTCGCAGTCGCCAGTAGAGGACCCCGCTGAGGACTCTGTAGTCCGTCGTTGGCAATGAGAGGGGTCGAAGTCCGGCTAGGCCCGGACCACCGTGCGGTTTTTCTATCAGGGACATATCGCTGCGCCGCATGGAAGTGGGCAGAGCCCCGCAGAGCTGGGACGCCTCGAAGACCCGAGGAGTGCACTCGCGAAGTAATCCTCAAAACCCCTGAAGAGCTCGCAGGGCAAGTCATCCCACCCGGCCGCTTTCCCAGTTGGCAGACGACCGATGGCAGCAACGATCTCTTCCTCGCCGATCCCATAGCGGTGGAGTGGATCGCTTTCCTCAATGGTGACCCTTAGAGTAAAACCCCGCAGGAAGCCATCGATGTCCTTCGGAGAGCACGAAGGATGGGAAAAGCACTCTTTCAGGTTGACGAAAGCCAGTTCTCTCACCGCTGGTCCCGTAATCATTCGACCTGCGCTGTCGTAGAAAGTATTCGACGATGTTCCCCTGCGACGAAGACGAAAGGCGCGCCCGAGGTCCGGCAGGGAGGGATAGTCCGAGTAGATGGAGACATCTTCGAGCTTGGCTTGAACATATTTTCTCGCCCTCGAGATGTAGTCGTCGTCGTTATTGCGCAGGTCGTGGAGGGACTTGATGGCGGAGGCCAGATGCGCCTTAATATGTCCCCACCTCCTCCAGATTTCCGCATTCCGCATGTCCTCGATGTTTCCCAAGGCCTCGTCAAGAAGCGTTTCTACTGTCCCAACGACTAGCCTCGATCGGAGCATGCTAGCAATGCACGGTGGTCGAGGTTCTGAGGCCTCGCCGGTTTGGAGGAGGACCGCACGGTGGTCGGAGTTCTTGTAGTATAGGCTCCAGTATCGGGTGACGCGGTTGGAGAAGCTTGATGGTATAAGCACTCGATCCAATCTGCTCGCATCCACCCGGCTTCCGCAACTGGAGATCCTTGTTGGTAGGTGCGTGGCGTCGAAGATAGCTGCGGCGTCTACGAGGTAGGCCCGGTCCAGGAGCTCCCCAAGGGCTTCGACGGAACCGGACGCAATGTCACTCGCAGACTCCTCGGAGATATTGAGGTCCCCAAGGACCCACGCGTCTTCATTGACAGCAGCAGCTGCGATGACCTGTAGCTGCTGTAGCCGCTCATCAGGAGCATGAGAGAGGTGGCAGTTGACAAATGTCGCCTTTGATCCCCGGATGGTAACGTCAAAGGCGGCGATCTTGCCAGGGGACAGGACCTGTTGTCCGATGACCTGGACGCCGGAAGAGAAGATGCAGGCGAGGCCGGATCCTCTGGCGCCAGAAGCTGGAGCAACTGCTGCTCTGTATCCCAAGCAGAGGTCCTCAACGCTGTCCAGGGTGGTGACATTGGTTTCTTGAATGAAAGCGATGTCAACTGCGTGCTGTTTCAGGAAACAGCACAATTCAATGCTCCTGTGTCGAGCGGCAATGCCGCGCACATTAAGGCACGCAAGGCGGAAGCTCTAGCGCGCTTCTTGTCTTTGTTCTGATGTCAGATAGCCGCTTGTAAAGGGCTGACTTGGAGATTCCAAGTCCCTTTATCAACTTTTCATTGAAGGTGTGCAGCCCCAGACTTTGTTCTACGCTGAGCTTTTCCAGGAGCAGCCTTAGATGAGGAAGGGAGACGATGGCCTGTTTCACTTCCTCTTCCTTCAAGCCTAAGAGTGTAACCTCTTCAAAGAATGATCCTGGAAGGCGCTCGAGGAGGGTGTCAAGCTGTAGTAGAGCCGTAGACCCGGCCTTGGGAGACAAGGATCTAGATCTATCCTTGATCTTGTGATGGCTAGAGTTCTCGACTCTGTTAATGTTGAGGTCTGTCTGGGTGGAGGTTTCCGGGGTCCTGGTGGTGGGCTCAGTCTCGAGAGCTATATCCTCTTGAGCAGGTGGCGCGGAGGATGTCTGTGCCGGGGCAGCCACTGGCGCAGGGTGGGAGAATGTTGCAGGTGGCGAAGCAGCTGCTGTGGTGTTAGGAGCAGGCGCCGTGGTTTTCGCACTGCTCGTCTGGCTCAAGGGTTGGGTCGTGCTTGTCTCCCGGATGATCCGGGGACAGTTCATTCTTTTGTGTCCCATTCTGTAGCACTTGGAGCAACGGAAGCCGTACTCCAAGTAGGCCAGTGCAGAGCCGCCCTTGGCAGTCACAATGATCTTTTTAGGAAGATCTGTGATTTTTTTCCATTGTTCATGAGAATGAACGCAGTTTTTTTTAGGTCCAACCAGGTGTAGCCGCCGGAAGAATTCACGGTAGGGGCGATGGAGACTACCTGACAGTAAGTCCTCAGAGTCCTGATGATATCGGCGTCCTCGATTACAAATGGGAGACTGCTGATGGTGATTTTTTCTGCCTTCTTTTGGTAGGGAAGGGCTTTAAGGAGGGCTCCCTTAATCATCAGACCATCCTCTATGATCGTCTCCGCCATATCAGGCCGCTCGAAGCCAACTAGGATCTGTCCGGAAGCTTTTCCTATCTGTACAACGCAGCCTTTCCCCAGTTTATTTTCCAGAGCCTTGATGTAGTCTACTTGGGTGAACTCCGGGGAGAACTCCAGATAGGTCATCTGGTCATAGGTTCCGGCAGCTGCTTTGCTCCGACACTGAGCCAGCATTTGCCTCGAGACCTTTATTTGCTCGATGGTGTTCCTAGGGCACGATGGCTGGCGCGGCGTAGTGCTGTCCCGGGTGGTTTTCGTCTGTCGAGATGGACCAGGCAGAGACTGACTCGCACTTTCCGAAGGAAGCAGACGCTTTCTCTTTTTGGGTTGTTCAAAATTTTCATCGTTTTCGACGATGTCGGCCCAATTCCGGCTTGATTGAGGGAAATTTGCATTTCCGCCGCTTGTCACGGGCAGTTTTGCATAATTTTCTAATGTTTCAGAATTTGTAGAATTCTTCTTAGAAGTAATTTCCGCCAAAATCTCGGCATTCGCTGGAGATTTATCGCCGGAAACAACACCATCATGCTCCCCTTCGTACTGGCCATCCGCCAATACGGAAAACACATTACTTATCTCCATCTTCTCGCCCTCCATCGCCGAAGAACGCGGAGCTCGCGCACCGCGTGGCCGCACGGCCGAGAGAGAGAGAAAGAGAGAGTTTTCTGAACATAATACATTTATATGTATACTTCTTAGGTACTGTATATATCATTTCAGTATTTGCTATTATATATTTGCTATTATACTGGAATGATATTTTGCTTATCTTTTTCTGAAAATATTGTACAGTATATATTTTTTCAAGAGAGAGAGAGAGAGAGAGGAAGTATTGTATTTGCTATTTTATTGAAAGGTATTTTGTTTATCTACTTCTAAAGGTTATGTATTCATTTATTTCTGAAGATGTATATATGATGTATTTGTATATTCACACATGAAAAAACAATGTAATAATTTTTATCCATGAGTATTGATATATTTCTGAGAGTATTTTGTATCTGTCTATTTCTGAAAGTATCATTATGCTTCTTAACACTTGTTATCTTGTTTGATTACAATTATTTTTCTAAATTATATAACTTCTATTGAATTCCTTCTTCCATCAACATATATATAGTCACGACCGTCTTTCCTCAATTCCTCATGTCACGGATGCGCGCGCATCATCATTATGATCATTATCATTATCTAATGATAATAATAATAATTATTATTATTATATATTATTATTATTATTTTATTATTTTATTATCAACATATATAGTCACAACCGTCATGGGTTCTGTCACGGATGCGCGCGCATCATCATTATGATCATTATCATTATCTAATGATAATATTAATAATAATAATAATTATTATTATTATTATATTATTATTATCCATATCCATATATATATATATATAGTCACGACCGTCATGGGCCGGTTCTGTCACGGATGCGCGCGCACAGGGAGGTCACGTGCTCGCCGGCAGCCAACGGGCGCGCGCCGCCGGCATTACGTCATAGATTATAAACACAAGGTAATAAGGCCAAATAAAAAAATAGTGTGTGATAAGGCACAATTTGGATTATCTACTTATATAATTGCCTTATTCTCTCTGTGTGAAGTTCACTGTGTGAAGTTCACGGATAGATTTTGGTCAGAATGGATAAAATAAAAAAAGTGTCAAGGGATGGGAATCGAACCCACGACCTTCCGCTTACCGGGCAGATGCCATGACCACTAGGCTACCCTGGACATATTTTTCCGTTCACATTTTTATTTTTATATTTTAAAGACACACACAGTTTGGGGCGGGACGTTTCATAAGAGAGACATCCACGGCGCCAATTTATAATTGTAACGAATAGTATTTTAATTAAAACATTTTTAAAATATATACGCACTCGGGTAAAACCCGGGCGTTGCCCGGGCCATTCGTCTAGTTAATATATAGTCACGACCGTCTTTCCTCAATTCCTCATCGCTGTCACGGATGCGCGCGCACCATCATTATGATCATTATCTTCTATAGAATCTTCTATCTTTATAATTATGTATATTTACAAAAAGTCAATTCGCTCGCGCCTCTAGCGGTGGAAATGAGGGATAATACCAGCTGACCTAATGTACATGTAAAGTTTGGAGCGGGACGTTTCACAAGAGTGACATCCACGGCTCCAATTTATAATTGTAACAAATAGTATTTGAATAAAAACATTCAATTGGGTAAAACACGGGCGTTGCCCGGGTCATTCGGTTAGTATTATATATTAATATTCTCTTTCTTTTTATCATTAATTATATATTTTAAATTGAAAAATAAAAAGTATTTTAAAATATCTCAAATGTTTATTTATCAAAGATTGTGTATGTAATTTATTGAAATTCCCTTTTCTCTCTTCAACCTTTAAAAATATTATATATCACCATATATTAGTATTTGTATATATAAGCTATTATATTTGGTTTTGTAAATATTCAAATATGTAAATAAAAACATTGGTTTAAATAACGAATTCAGTATTATTTTGTGTATGAACCAATATTTTGACCTTTCACCACTTTTTTTTAATCTTTTAATTTTTAATTCTCTCAAGAGAGAATCTTATAAGAGACTAAAATTATTTTAAAATGGATTTGGGTGAAAACAAATTTTGTATTCATATTTTAACATACTGTCAGACCACATCTTAAAAGTCTGAAAATATGCACCTAGACTCAATCAGATAACATTGATCATTCATAAAATTTCAGACATCTGTGCGGATTTCTATCCCCGTGTGTGTTAAATATAAATAAATGCAGAAATATAATAAACAATAGATAGAAATAAAACCTTTCACAAATAAAAATAAAGACTATTTGGAAAGGCAAAAGTGTAAAAAAAAATCAGAAAAAAACTGTTAAATATCAGAAGGTAAGATAAAAACAAACTAATGAAAATAAAAGAAATTGGTATAATACAAATGAAGATTTTTTGGCTAAAAATATTTAAAATATATGATAAAAGTAATCAATTTATAAAAGAGTATGGTAAAAATAAAGATATAAGCGTTTTATTTCAAAATAATTACTATTGCCTTCGTGTTTAATTAAATATAAATAAGCATTAAAACTTCTACTAAAAAAGAAACTCAAAATAATAGCATCATAATCGTGAATGAGAAAGTAGAAACTAATTTATTTTGTTCAAAAGTAATGCATTTGTTTTATGAATCATAAAGGAACAATATATGTTTATAGAAAACATTTTAGGTAAATAATTGATTCAAAAATATTTTATAAGAAGGCTTACCATTAAAAAGGTGCGTTAAGCATAATAAATTAACATTTCAACTGCGACTATGAAATAGATTTTTATGACTAAAGATAAAAGCGACAAGGCAGACATTTTATTTGAAGCAACTCGCTATCAAGTTTAAATGTTAACTTTTACATAGTATTCCAATATATAAGGGATTTATCTACAGACTCATTTTAGTTTAGTTTACATATTTAATTGTTGGCTATATATTTATAGAGAGAGAGATCTTAAAGAGGTATTTTTCACACGAACCCTTTTTCCCCTTCAAATTCAATAAATACATCTTCTTAAAGAGAAGTTTTTATATTTGAACTAATAATAAATTTTTGAGTCATGAGTCAATGGAAGTTGTGTATGCTGGTTCCAAATTTTCCAAATTGCACCAAATACATAAATTTAAAAGAAGAGGTGTCTTTTTTAGAACATATATTTGATAGAATATTATCTTCAAGGCCTACATTTGTGGTATAAGTATTAATCGCGGTCTGAATAATTGTATTATGTCAAATGAAAATAACCTGATTGGCTCTTTTGGCAATTGTAATATTGTAACACATTATTCTATACAAAGCAATGTTTAACGCGCCATCTATATATAACGAATGAAGACATTAAGAGACGCGAATGTTTATTTTCACAAATAAATTTTCTACCGTCCTTAATCAATAAAATTTATTTTATGAATATATTATTCCCACTTCTTGATATATTTATATTTCTAAACAGCAATATCAAGTTTTTTAAAGGTTTTATTTGTCTTTAGACTAAAAAAAATCGTCGTATCATTTTTAATTATTTTCCCCAATTTCTACGAGTATTGATTTTCTAATTTTGTTATTTAGTTTAAAGTAAAACTGTGGAAAATCTCAGAGCTGGCTTTAAATCTTTAGACCCGTTCATAGAACGGATAATAAAGAATCAGTATATAAATGCTAGCAGAAGGAACTGACTTTGCCAAGCTTATCCGCGGTGAAAGTTTGTCAAACGAATATTGAGTTATCAAATCTTCTTATTTATGTCTGTATTACCCTCAGTCTAATTAGTAATCGTGATAATAATAATAAACTTAGGACAGCATTAACACAGTACCAGTATAGTAGTTTCTAATTTACTCTTTTCAGAAATAATTAATAGCTTTTATCACATAAGGTAACATAGTTGTTCTATGTGGTGTAGTGTGCTGTGGAATTCTGGATTACTCCCATGTTCCTACTGCGGTGAAACTCCAGTAAAAGAGAAGATGCCATAATCTAAATCTACACCGAGACCAAGGAGGCTGTGGTTTCCTTTAATACTAAGCACGTCCAGCCCACAAGTGAGTAATGTTCATCCATAACTAGCTGGGACGATTGAGATGGACAATGTGGGTACCAAGTTATTTTGAACTGCGAGAAATCTTCTAAGATATAGTTTCCCTTTTGTGAATGGATCTGGTCGCACCCAGGATATGATTAGTTGCATTTTATCAAATGTTTGATTGACTGATCATTTAAAGAAATCTATATTCTTAATAGTGGCAAAATATTTTGAAATCATATTCATATGAAAAGTATTATTGTAATATATTGATATGTAAAGGTAAAAGTCAAATATCACATGGAAATAAGCTAAAAGCTTATTTCTAAGGTATTGTGGTTTTGTGATAAACCTGAGTCCTCTACTTATATAAAACAATGAATAAATAGTTTTAGGTTTCATCTTCTTTTTGATAGAAGGAGTGATCAATAAAAAAAATAAATTTCTTGCTTCCATTCCTCCATTTTTATGCAGGTCCATTACATATATAATGTGCTAAGGCCCGTGGTATAATCTTCTATCTAGGCCTGTGAAATGCTACATCTCAGTAGGATAATGCGCATGCTCATGATGCTGCCATTGTACATAACTTCATACTTACAGAAATTTGTGGCTGCTGCCCTGGCCAGCATGTTCTCCTAGCTTTCACCATAGTAAGAATCTGGTCAATGGTTACTGAGTCTTATCACCACACCCCAGTTACTACTGTCTATGAACTGTGGTATAATGTTGGGGTTTTATGGGCTATTTCTCCATGTAAATTCCAATATTCTCTGTTTTAATCAATGCCCTTACGTAAAGGTGTTGTTGTTGCCACCAAAATATTTCTTCTGGGAAACGATTTATTAGTTTGCATATCTTCAAATTTCTTGTAATTTAATCATTTGTTAAACCAAAAATATTGATTTTTCCAATAAATATTTGTTTTTATTTGCATTACATCCTTGGGTAGCATATTAATTTTAATTTGTATATGTTCAATTAACGCCATATTTCTCAGAAATTACACTTCAACTGGTAAATAACGCTAAGAATATAATGGTGCTATTTTAGAAGTACGAAAAGAAAGAGAGATAATAGATTTCAAAATTTTCCTTGGAAAACTATTTCTTACTATTCGCGGCAAACATATTCACTCGGAGAATACCAGGACATTGCTTTACTCATTGGGCTAGAATTATATATAGGAATTTTATCGTCTGGGAAAATTATAATTCCATAACCTTTGATCATATACAAAATGATGGCAATAGATTTTTAATTATGCAAAATGTGTTTTCATTAGAAATTAATTCACA